>JAENPR010000759.1:0-307970 GCA_018135685.1 Themeda triandra | reverse complement strand
ACAGTCAGCAAGTGCAAGTGTGTGACCTGATTCGATGCTAAACTTGACATAAATCATGGAATTTTGCACAGCATTCTTATCCTAATAGAGAACATGGCTGATGATTTTTCAGGTCTCGACTAACAAGCTGCAGATGTGAATATCAGCACCAACTCATCGTGGATGAGCTTAACGAGTTTCAAGATCCACAGCAGATCTATCACTTGAAAAGAGTCCAATCAATCAAGACAGGTTTGGTGGCAGGACCTGTAGCACTAGCGAGCTAAGATGCTCCAAAGTTTTGTGTAAAATGTAGGTGGTAGATGGAACCTGGTTACAAGAAACATTTCCTGACAGTCAGGCAGTTTTCTAGGTTTTTTTGGCTTCACTAAAGTTTTCTTGGATCAATACATCTTATTTTCTCAGGCATTCAGCGATCATACGCACAAAGATATATATCTCCATACACTGGCTCTGCTTTAACTATATCTCTTCGCAAATAATAATGTGCTAACAACTGTTGCATTCTTAAGCAAATATGTAGCCACATTATTCTACAGATGTGCGCAGAAGGGCCAAAAGAGCACTAATATGAAAGTTTTGCAATTTCAGTAGTGACACCATAGCTAAATATCATTTGAACATCAAGAAGCAGGTATGAATTAATTCACACAGATGTTCTGTGTAGTCAATACCTTTAGGCGAAGTTATGTTCTAGACTTCTTAGTTTGCCCCTCCCCCCACCCACCCACCCCCACACACACACAAAAAAAAAGAATAGAAGATGTCATCCATATGCTGGGCAATCAGAGTATTACTTTAAAGGGTATGTAGTCTGAATTTGAACACAAGCTACTGGAGAGATGTCTTTAAAAAAGGACTTCTGGGGAGCGTGCAAAAAAGCTCAATCATGAATATATGTTACCTACGTTTGATTACATGTTAGTGTCAGCATGTTGACTTCAATTCATTAAGTGCCACCTTTGTTATCCCATCAGGAAACAAACATTAAATTATTAGTCATAATATAAATCGCATATTATACTTAACAATACTAAAGTAAGTTCAGGACCCAGCATGCTGCAAGTACAATGCAAGGATGAAAAGATGGGGCTGAATTTTTATCTGAAATGCTGCACTTGAATAAAGTCTTAAAGTACGTACATATTTGGCCTAGAAAAGAAAGCATGCATCACGGTGTACTAGTATACTAGTTCATCTGCCCTGGCATTTTCAATCTTATGTTTTTCATTGCCCCACAGCATCACTCTACAGTAACTGTGTAAGAGGATAAGCTAGTCATGGTATTCTAACATTATTGTATCACTTAATGGAGATACAGGATTGCTTTTCCCTACCTATTTTATTCCTGATTTGACATAACTTTGAAGACTGGTGTGGACAGGCATCTGATAGATTCATGCATCTATGCATGTGGAGAAAGCACAAGCAAAGTCCCCTCCAATAATTCAGGTCTTATCATTCAGGGCTAGGTGTTGTCGCCAGTTTTCAGGCCTATCTTCAGATCGCCCATTGATGGATCTTGATACCCTCAAATCGAGGAAATGCTTGTGCCTTGCAAGATTAGACCTTTGCCAGCTAATCCTACGCCTATCTTTTCTTTTCCTCCTCTGCTTTTTTTATTACCGACACTACTACTCCATCCCGACTTGTAACTTTTGGTCAACACCTATCCATGCCCTGATCATCTACAGAAATGAAAATCACAGACAACGATATTCTAAGAAAGGAAACACTGATGTACATATATTCAAGGACTGAAGTGGGTCAAAAATGAAAATAAACATGCACATGACAAGATAGCTCTATTGTATTTATTATAGATATTATTCCAGCGATACCTGGAGTTGTACTATGATGGACTCAACCATCACAATGCAGTGCTGCCGCGGCTACAGCTGCATCCGCTGTGAGCGCATAAAACTGTAGAATGGCAGCCCAGCAGCTGTCCAACCAGCAGCCAAACAGGCTCAATCAAGCCACACAGTTCATCTTACTGAGATCCTTCTGCATGGGATTCTTCAGTTTGCACCACAGAAATCATAGTAACAACTTGTTTCTAACCAAGCAGTGCAGGCAATGGCACATAACAATAATTGTAAGCCAAAAGCTCATTTCCATTTTGTACAATTCCAACTAAGTATATCACTTCAAAAATATGTTCTCCACCACATCAAAATAAGCATTCATATTGCATAAACCCTAATTTCTTTGGGAACTGCCTACATTTAGTTGGATAGCTGTATATGCCCTACATGTTGAAGTCATGATCGATGGCATTTGAAACTCTGGTGCTTAACACCTTATAGTTTGGACTTGAATTAAAATAATAATTTGCATAATATAATACTGTCGGTGTTTCGTACCCCGGGGGGTATAACACCAACGAGTAAATTTCTATGCGTGCTCCTGTCCGGATGGTGATGCAGATGGACACAGCGTTTATCACTGGTTCGAGGCAAAGAATGCCCTACGTCCAGCGCGTGGGGAGAGATTTGTATTATCTTGCACCGGGGTGCTTGTACCGGGGTGAGTACAAGGTAGTCCTGAGACTTAGTGAGTGAGTGTGGGTGAAGGCGTCAAAACGTGCACGCGTCCCTCTCCCCGCGAACTAGGCCCTGGCATCCCCTTTTATAGGCCAAGAGGAGGCTCAGGAGTACAGAGTAGATAGGGCTGTCGTGGGCGTGACGTCGAGGTACATGCGCCATGTCAAGTCATCGGGACTGTAGACGCTCCCTGTGGTCCGGCTCGAGCCTGTAGCGGTATGGTCATTGATGGCCTGCTCGTCCTTCTCGGTCGTGTGCTGACGTAGTCGAGGTGCGGTGCCGACGTAGCCGAGCACGTGCGCCCGGGAACCCTGCGGTATGGTCGTCGAGGTGGGAAAGACAGGGCACTGCTTGCTCCGTACGCCAATCGCGTCCGCCATTACTTCCTCGAGCGCCTTGGGGCCGGCTCGAGGGTCGTCGACCCGGCGATGGGACGGCACGACGTGTTTGACGGTGCGGGGGCTTGACTACGGCGCCTAAAGGGGACGTCGCACGTGGCACCGGTGCGTAGCGTGGCTCCACGGTGGCACCCGCCATCCTTGAATCCGAGGGATGGGCGGCGTAATGGCGGAGCGGCCGGCGCACGTCCCGCCATTGCGAGCCACATAGCCATGGGGTTAGGCGGCGTCGAGTACTTTGGCGGCGTTCGAGCCCTGTGGCCATGTGCGTGCTGTTCGAGGCAATGATTGAGGGCAGACTCGAGCGGGTGCTCGCTCGAGCGTTCTCCGTCTCCGCTCGAGCGGTCGCTGGCTCGAGCGGCTTATGCTACCGTCTCGAGCGGTTGCTCGCTCGAGCGGTTTCCGTACTTCTTTCTCGAGCGGGTGAGCGGCCACTGCTCGAGCCAGAAGGTTTCTGAGGCTTTTGCGGGCCTGATAGTGGGCCGGCCCAGCTTGAGGGGGATTGGAGGCTTCCCTGGTTAGTTAGTTTTTGGGATTTTTAGAGAGGGATGAGGTTGATTTGCTCGTCTCTAATTCACCTAATTTAGGACCCCCTAATCTAGGTATCCGACAGTAGCCCCCGAGCCCTTGCTTGATTGTGAAGAAACTTCAAGCAAGGGATCATGAAGTGGAGTTGAAGTACCTAGACTTAGGGTTATGTTGTTTCGAGGAGTCGTTTCGTCCTTTCTCCGTGGGGGGCGCGCGAGCGTCCTGCGAGTAGCGAGGCCCCGGAGGAATGAGGCATTCCTGCGGGGCTTTGATGAACGGGTTTAAGTAAGAGTATTATTAGCTGGGTTGTAGCGGCTCGAGGTAGGAGATTTCGATAACTGTTCGAGCCCCAGAGTATTTCCTGCTCTCTCGCGTCGAGGGAGGTTGTTTGTGTGACTCGAGCCCCAGAGCCTCGAATGGGCAGGGGGCTGAGTCGTGATCCGATTCCTCGCTGGATCTCTTGGATCGATCCAAGTGGTGAGAGGTCGACACTACTCGCGGCCCAGCGAGCGCCATACCTCCTGTGAGGCGATGGCGGGTAGTCCAAGTGAGCTCGTCTCCTTTCGAGGGGAGACGGCCGTGGCCCGGGGCGCTCTCATTAAAGGCTGGGTGCTTAGTTTCCGGAGAGGACCGGCCCCGTTCGAGGGGACCGGCGGCTCGAGTGCCTCCGTCGGCGGGATCTCTTGGATACCTAGTGCCCCGCCTTGGACACGCCATCGGGTTCGAGGTTCGTTCTCGAGCGGAACCTTTCGAGGTTCCTTCCCATAGGCGCCACGACTCGGGTGCTCGAGGGCGGCTGTTCGAACCGTCCGTGGGTCGGCCTCCGCTCCTCGAGACTTACTTGTGGGACCGGGGTCCACTGGGTTTCTTTCCGTGTAAGGGGCCGTACGTCGAGACGTCCGTCATTACGCATCCGTCCGTTGCAAGCGGCGCGCCTTTTTAGGCGGAAACCGGCGCATCGTGGTGATCGTGGCTTGGCGACGGTTCCGCTCCGTCTCGCGACGCGTGCGCCCTGTAAGTGGAGGTAGGTGGCGGTTTGTCAGGGCAATAAATGCGGTTACCATTTTTCGTCGAGTCCGCCGGGGGCGCGCGGCCGTTGGATGGCGTAATCTAGGCCGTCGGATGCGATTCACGCGGATCGGCTTGGGCTTTATAAATATGGAGGAGTAGGCTCCTGGTTCTTCTTCCCCCGCATTCTCGCCGCTTCTCGCTGCTCTCCGCCGCCCGGTTGCGCCCTTCTCCCGATTCAATCCGCCGCTGCCCTCATTCGCAACCGCCGCCGCCGCCGCCGCCCGTGACCGCCGGCGCCACTCTAGCCCGCGATCGTGCCTGTTTTCTGCGCCACCGTTCCCCGCGCCACCGTTCCTCGTGCTCCGCCGCCGCCGTTGCTCCACCGTCCCGCTCCCGTCCCCGTCATGAGGAGGTCAGTCAGGAAGACGGGCCAGAGCTCCGGCCAGGGTGCCGGTGGCAAAGGCAAGGGCAAAAGCAGGAGTGCCGCCAAGCCTCCCACGCCG
Source organism: Themeda triandra (assembly GCA_018135685.1). Taxonomy (NCBI): domain Eukaryota; kingdom Viridiplantae; phylum Streptophyta; class Magnoliopsida; order Poales; family Poaceae; genus Themeda; species Themeda triandra. The sequence goes on along the minus strand of JAENPR010000759.1, from coordinate 302,984 downwards.
GTGGTGATGGCGGAGGCGCTTCCGTGGCCTCGGTCCACGGTGACCGAGCGATCTTTGCTCAACTTGGTGAATGGTGGATTGCTTCCGCCCGATCCGGCGGAGGGTTACGGAGTGGAGGGTGCGGACAGCGACCACTTGAGCCCAATCCCCGCGGGCTACATCCCGAGCTTTATCGGGTTCCACCGGGGACTTGGTGCGCGGCCGAGCCGCTTCATGCGGGCGCTCGCCATTTCGGGGTTGAGCTCCGGCATTTCAACCCCAACTCCATCTCGCTCGCGGCTACTTACGCCGCCGTGTGTGAGGGTACACCTGGGTATGGCGCCGCGATGGGACTGTTCACCCACATTTTTAAGGCGACGCTCTTCGCAAGGCGGTGAAGGACAAGGAGGCCGCCGACGACGACGGTGATGACGATGACGAGGAGGAGGAAGAGGAGAACGAGGAGGAAGAGGAGAAGGCGGTGAAACCAAAGGTCCGCCGCTACGTTCGAGCGGGTTCCTGCTCGATCGGGCTGAAGAGGAAAGAGTGCTTGGCTATCCGGCGCGTGGTCGTCGAACAACGCCGAGGCCGGGATCGAGAATGGTTCTATCTCCGCAACGAGGAGGGCCTCTTCCGGAATACACCGTAGCGCCGTGCTAACCGCGCCGGTTTCAAGCGGACTCACGGCCGGCCCGGCGGCACGCCGGCCCCGCATGGACTCTACGCTCAACGCCATCTCGAGCCTCCGCAGCCGGAGGTCCGGCAGCCTCTTCTTCAACATTGCGCATGTGGTTGCCGAGTTCCACGTGCCGGGTGCTCCCGCTCGCCGAGCGCCCGCTACGGCTCGACCCGGATGACGGAGGACCCGATCCGGCGCGCTCGCGGCCCGCGGGATGTCGGGCGCGCCCTCCGGTCGCCACAATCGTGGCTCGGGTGCGCGACGCGATCGACGGTGGGAGGAACCGGCGAGAACCAAGTCGGCCTCTTCCGCATGCGTCCGGCCTTCAACCTGCTGGGTTTTGTAAGTTTTTTTTTCGAGCTCTTCCCTCGTCGTTTCTTTTACTCGAGCGATCCTTATCGAGGCCTGGCCTTTTTCTTTTCAGAATATCAATGACCACGTGGAGTCGAGGCCCCCGGTGAAAGAGGACGCGCCCGACCGCGACGTAAGACGCTGAGGGCGAACGAGAACACGCCCGTGGTCTCGAGGAGGGAGGAAAAGCGCGCGAAAGCCCGTGCGCTAGAGGAGAAGGAGAAGCGTAAGGCTAGCGCCGCCGGAGCGTGAAATACGTCGCGGCGGACCCGACCGGCCCGGAGCCACAGTCTCGGTCGGCCGACGGGACGAGGGCGATGGCGACGGGGGAGACGATGAGGCGGCCGACAGCCCGATGCGCGCCACCGCCGCCCGAGCCACGACGCCTCCCGGCTCTCGCGTGCGAGGCTAGCCTTGCGCCCGAGCCTTCGCGCGTCGACTCGTCGGCGGTTCGAGCGGAGCCCGCGGGAGGAGTCGTCGAGCCGCGGCGCTCGCGCCGTCGCCCGGCGAGGCGGCGGGGGGGCGTCTCAACGCTCCAGCCACCGCGCTCGCTCGCCGTCACCGGCTCAAGCAGGGCGGCGAGAGGAGTCGCCCCGCCATCATTCTTCTTCAACGGGCGCGCACGCCCGGCAGCATGAGGCTGCAAATGTGCGCACTTCAACTTCTGCGCGGCCGGCGAGCAACGCGGGCTCCTTCCGGCGGCCGTCGGGCCGAGCGGACCTCGACCGCGGGACTCGGGATCCGTAAGGGACACCGTGCCGTCCCGGCCACGGAGCGGTCGAAACGGGGGCGGCCGCCGGGGTCTCGAAGCCCCCGGCGGCGCAAGCGGCGGGCTCGAGGTCCCCCGAGTCCTCGAGTGACTCGAGGGCGCGGGCGAGGCTCAGCGGCCCCGGCGCTTTGAGCGGGCCGGGTGGCTCGGGCGGCGCCACCTCGACCGCGGGGTAAGTCTTACGGTCGACCTATCCCTTATTGTACCATTTTGTTCGTGTGTGAGTATTTTGTCACAACGAATTTTTGTTTTTCTCTTTCTTCCGGGACTAAGCGTCCCTGCGGGCGTTACCGTCCCTCCCCCCATCTTGCCTACTAAGAGGCCGAGGACCACGGGAGGGTCGAGCGGCACCCCGTCGATGTCGAGGTGGAGTGACCCTTCCCCTTCTCCCGGTTTGGTTAGAGCGGGCCAAGGATGCGCTTAGGCGTGGCGGGGCGATGGCGGCTGCGTCCGTGCGAGTGCGGGGCCGTGACCAAGGCCACGGGGGATGAGGACGCCACCACCACCACGGCCTCGGCGCCTCCCGCTCGAGACCACTGTCATCGTCGGGCGCGGCCCCGCGGCGACGCGGCGGGCGACCCGGGCGATGGCGCGCGAGGCCGGCGGCCTCTATCCGGCGACGGGGGCGGATCGGAGCGGCGGCCCATCATGCTCGAAGACGAGGGTCCGAGCTCGGGCGCCAAGTCCTCTGGCCGGCCGGCTGCGCCGGCTCGAGGAGGAGCGCGGGGAGGAAGGAGGAGGAGGAGGAACGCGGTCGCCACCGATCGGCCGGTGGGGGATGTGGAGATGCAGGAGGCGGAAACGGCGCCTGAGCCTCAGCCGGGCCGAGCCCCAACCCCTCCCCGGGATATGGAGGTCGACTCCTCTGCTGGGCAAAGGGTCGAGGACGGGGAGGTCCAAACTGCCGCTCGAGAGGGGGCGCTCGAGGAGCACCCTGCCGCCACGCAAGAGGAGGAGAAGGCGGAGGAGCCGTGGAGCAGCAGGCGGAGCCGGCGGTGCAACCCGCTGCCGCGCGGCGCGAAGCATCAGCGCAAGCGGAGCGGCGGGCGGCGGTGGTGGAGCGCGGGCGGAGCCGGTGGTGGAGCGGCCCTCGTCACGGGTGGCGATGAGCGCCGGCCCCGCAAGTGGAGCTGCGGGGCCGAGCTAGGAGAGCGGCGGCCCGGGTGGGACAGCAAGCGGGAACTCCGCTCGGCGCCGTATCGGGCGCCGCCGCCTCTGCGGCGGCTAAGGGAGGTTATGGTACCTCGCCTCGTGCTCGACTCGACGACGGGTGAGGTGGAGTTCACCGTCATGTCCGAGGCCGACCACCGGGAGGAGGCCCAAAGGAAGGCGACGGCGTCCGCTATCATAGACAGATCATATGCGGACGGTCGGTTTTGGACGCACCGAGCCCACCGACGTATCCATCGAGGAGCGGAGGCGGATCGAGCGCGGCGTTCGCCCAAGAGGCATCTTCCTCCCGGAATCAACCACGCGCCGGTAACCCCGGGCGAACGAGTGGTGACGGCGGGGCGTCGACTTAGAGGCGGTGAGGAAACTCCACTCCTCCGTCGATAAGGAGATGCGGGAGGAGTTCCCCATGTGGGAAAGGCCGCCGGCCGGTGCTTCCCGACCACTCGACCACGAGGCCCCTGCGATCGTGATGAACGATCAAAAGGAGCTCGAGGCGCATATGGAGGCCGAGGAGCGCCGGCGTGGCTCGAGCATGCCCCGAAACCGCCCGTCACTTGTCTCCGAGGACCCGCCTCGGCTTTCTTCCGTGAGTATTCTCGAGCACGACCATTTTTATTCGGACTTATCGTAGCTTGCATCGATTTTCTTTTTTCGTGATTCGGACGGCGCGAGTTGCTCATACGCCAAGTCGGTTCACATCCGCGCCCTTAGCGGGCGAGGACGAGATCCGGCGATACGTGCGCATGGGGCGGGATGCGAGGCGGAGCCGCACCGGTGCCCGACTCCTTCGAGAGGCCAACGCCGCCACGGACGCCGCCAAGGGAGAAGCCGGGAAGAGCTCGGGGGCGAGCTCGCTCGAGTGGCACACGGGGCCGAGGCGGCTCGCGGGAGGCCCGGCGAAGCTCGCCGAGCCACGCGGGAGGCCGAGGCCGCTCGTCGGGTACGCGCGGTACTGCACGAAGCCTTCGAGCGGCTCAAGAAGGACGCGGCTACGGCGGCGCAAAGCTATAAGGCCAAGTGCTTAGGGACATGGAGCAGCTCCGGAAGGACAAGTCCGGCATCGAGGCCTACGTGAAGGAGCTCCGAGGCAACGGTCACCCGGGAGGCTGCCGAGAAGGAGGCCACTTGCCGGCGCGCTTGAAGCGGAGAAAGAGCGGGCGGCGGTCTCCGGACGGAGGCGGTCAACCTCCGTCAAGAGATGACGGAGAAGGACCTCGCCATCCGGGCGCCGGCAAGGCTTATGAGGAGGAGCTGCGCGTGGAGAAACGTGACATCGAGCGCGCCCGGAGAAAGGAGAGGCGAGCTTGTGCGGACGCTCGAACGCGAGCAAGGGCTCTCGACCCGCTGCCCGGTAAGTGCTCGAGTCCTTTAGTTCTTTTTTCGTGCGTGATTCATACGTGTTGCTCGAGTACTTGATTGAGTACTTGATTCTTGTCGTCCTTTTCGGGTTTGGAGGCGGACTTGGCGGACGCGCGTGAGTACGCTAAGTCAACCCATGCACTTGGCCGACCGCGTGCTTTCGGCCAAGGCCCACATCACCGGCGCCATCGACACCCTTAGCGCCAAGCCCAGGGCTTCCGCCGGTGGTGGACGTCGAGGGCCGGATGCGGCGAGCTACGCTAGCCGAGTCCGTGAGTTCGGCGCCTCTCGCGGGGTCGTATTCGGGAAGCCCTTGTCTTTCTGCGCGCCGGACGATGGCCATCTTCTACTCGGGGTTTAGTATCTCGAGGGAGGACGCCGGGCGGGATGGAGGCCGTTGCGAGTGGCCACCTACGCCGGGCGAACAAGAAGGAGGGTCAACCCCGGATCGAGCGGCTCAAGGCCGAGGCCGAGGCCGGGCGCCCGTCTTGGAGGTGATCTGCTGCGCGAAGTCCTCCCGCCTGACATGGAGTAGTTTTTATCCGGCCTGCGAGCCAAAATCTCCTTGATGAATCCGGCCTTCTCGAGCTTCTCGACCTCCTCGCGGATGATCCTGCGTTTCTCCTCGTCGAAGCGGCGCAGGCGTTGCTTGACAGGTCTTGAACCGGGACGGATCTCCAAGGCGTGCTCGGCGACATCCCTCGGTATGCCAGGCATGTCCGAGGGACTCCACGCAAACATGTCAGCGTTGGCGCGGAGAAAGTCGACGAGCACTGCTTCCTATTTGTCTTGTCGAGGAGGCGGCGATGACCGGCGTCTTCTCCCCGAGGAGCTTGGATCGAGCGGGATCTTCTTGGTGTCTTCGGCGGGCTCGAAATTGCCGGCTGTCGCTTGGGCGTTGGAGCGAGAGGGCTCGGCCGCCATGTGATCGAGCATCATGGCTAGGTCTTCGATGTTCCCATCACGTTTGTCGGTGATTCCCGTACTCGACGCACTCCACATCGCGGTGGTAGGCGTGCTCGTACGTGGAGTCGACGGTGATGACTCCTTTGGTCCGGCATCTTGAGCTTGAGGTAGGCATAGTTGGGGATCGCCATGAACCGGGTGTAGCACGGTGCCGCCCAAGATGGCGTGGTAGGTCCCCTCGAAACTAGGCACGTCGAAAGTTATGACCTCTCGACGGAAGTTCGAGCGTGTCCCAAAGACGACGGGGAGGTCGTGCGGCCGATCGTGAGCGCTTTCTTACCGGGGACCACTCCGTGGAAGCCCCGACGCTCGGGCGGAGGTGAGCTCTTGTGAGGCCGAGCCGCGTGAGGGTTTTCATGTAGATGATGTTGAGGCTGCGCCGCCTCCATCCATGAGAACTTTAGTGAAGCGGGCGTTGAGGATGATCGGGTCGACGACGAGAGGGTATGCGCGGGATTGGTGACGTGCTCGGATGATCATCACGGTCGAACGTGATGGGAGCATCCGACCCGGTCGAGAACCGAGGTGTGGCGGGTTTCGGGCGAAAACCTCCTGCGCTCGGCCTTCCGCTCTCGGCGTGTCATGCGGGTGGTTGGGCCGCCGTAGATCATGAAGCACTCGGTGATGGGTGGGTACCCATCGTCGTCGTCGTTGGCTTGATCGTTTCCACCCTTGTCCTTCTTGTCGTCGTCCTTGTCGATCCCGAGCCGCTTGAAGTAGCCTCGAAGCATTCGGCGGTCCTCGAGGTTGTGCTTGACCGGTTCCTTGTGGTACGGGCGGGGGCTGCCAAAGCATCTTGTCGAAGACGCCCCCGTCCGGTGGGGGTCTAGGCTTCTGCGTTCGAGGCTGCGGCCACCTCGTCTTCCACGACCGCACGCTTGCCTTGCTGGTTGCCTTTCTTCTTCTTCCCGTTCTTCTTCTGGGCCTTGCTCGAGCCCTCACCGCCTCCCGGGGACGGCACGGGCTTGTTCCCAGCCCCACCAAAGAAGGCCCCCACGGCCTCGTCGCCGAGCGGCGTAGTCGGCGACGACGTCCATGAGCTCGTTCACCGTCTTTGGGCGGTGCGCCCGAGCTCCGTACGAGCTCTTTGCAAGTGGTGCACGAGACAAATGCCGGGATGACGTCGTGATCTGGAATGTGTGGCGGCTCGGTGCGCGGCTTTGAGAAACGTCGAGCAAAGTCCGGAGAGATTCCGTGGTATTTTGCTTGCGATTCGGAGATCCACGAATTGCCGGGTCGGATGTAGGTGCCCTTGAAGTTCCCCTCGAAAATCTGGACCAGTCGGCCCAATCGTAGATCGATTGGGGGAAGCTCCTCGAGCCACCGTCGAGCGGTGTCGAGAGAGGAATAGAGGGAAGGCGGCGTATGATTGCCCTATCCTCTCGAGCCCTCCCCGGCGCGAGCCGGCGGAAATCAGCTAGCGAGCTCGGCTTGGTTTCTCCGTTGTACTTGACCACGCTCGTGGGGGTCGAAACGGGTTTGGCAACGGCGTGTTGCGGGTGCTCGGCCCGAAGACTCGAGGGCACAGCGGCTCGGGAGCTGCCGGTCCTCGTCGGCTGTCGTAACGCCCTCGATGGGCCTTGTAGCCACGGTCCTCGGCACCGCGGCCTTGCGTCGTCGGTTGTCGTTGATGTCATGACGCGCATCTTGAGGCGCGCGGTTGTCGAGGATGCGTTCTCGAGCGGGTGCTCTACCGCCTCGAGGGTGCCTCCCGGTGGACGGAACCCTCCCGCTCGTGCCGTGGTTGTTACGGGGCTACCTCACGCCCGGTCTCGAGGCCGAGCTTTCGGCTCTGCTGGACGGCCGCGACTTGGAGGAGCCCTTGGATCTCATTTCGTATCCGCAATGCATGCGGGTCGAGGCGCCGGCATGTCCCGCGGCGGCATAGGCGCCGCAAGGACATTTTGGCTTGCTCGGGGAAATGGGCCGGCTCGATCGGCGCCTCGGCCGCCGTCGTTGACGATGCGGTTGAAGACATCTCGGGCCCTTCCTCGAGCGCCAAGAGGTCGAGGTGGAGGGAGGCTGGTTTAGCTCAAGGGTCCTCTTGAGTAAGTCCAAGTTCGCGCGCTCATGCCTCCATCTTGGTCTCGATTTCCGGTTGGGCCCATTGAGCTGCCCGGGCGTCGTCTTCGGGTCGTCGATTGTCTTGAGCTTGTGGTGGCGGTCCGCGCGCTCGATCGCTGCGGGGCTCCGGTGCCGATGTCCCGACCGGCTGGGGTCACGTACGCCGGTTAGGCTGCGGGGACGGCCATGGCGCGCCATCTCGGTCTCTTCATCCGACGGGACGTCGTCGTTGAGATGAAAACACTCGCGAGCCGGGTCATAGCACCCCGAGTCCGAGTCGTCGGAGTCGGGCTAGCGGCGGACGGCGTCCGGGGCCTCCCGTGCTTTCCTCCTCGATCCGGCGACGCATATTCCCGGCCGTGTTGCGGCGTTGTGAGCCGGTGCTGTCAAATCCGCGGTCCACCGTCGTAGGCCACACGATCTCCAAGTTCATAGTGGCACGCGGGGAGGGGGCCGGGGCTCTCCTCCCGCGGTCCCATGGCCCCGGCCGGATCGCGTTGGCATAGGTAGTGGCGGTGTTGGCGAGCCCCGAACGGGAGCTGCGCCGGGCTCGGTATAGCCGTGCGGCAACGGGTTGGGCGGCGTCGGCCGTGCGCACGCTCGAGGCGCCACGCCGGGCTCTCTCGCGAGCGCATGGCGAACGTGAAGCCGGGGTCCATGTCAAGGACTCCACGTCCACGTGCCACCCTGCTAAACGCTTGGCACCCCGGCCGGGGTGCATCGTGGCGTACGGCCGGGAGGGCACACGAGCGAGGTGCTCAAGGTCCTGTGCTCTGGCGGTGGTGATGCCGATCTTGGTGGCGTCGGCGACGTGGTGGCGAGCCGTGGTGACGCGATCGGCGCGCGGCCCCACCCGGCGCGTGGGGTGACAAGCGTCCACTCCGTTCCTGCGATCGAGTAGAGCCATGTCGTGGCTGGGCCGAGCGACACGAACTCTAGACTCCCAAACCGATCACCGTGGCGAACGGGAGCGAGGAAGCGGGTGATGCCATCCGGAAAATGGCGGGAATCGAGTGAAAAACACGCGGTTCCCCGCGCGCGCCAACCGTCGGTGTTTCGTACCCCGGGGTATAACACCAACGAGTAAATTTCTATGCGTGCTCCCTAATCCGGATGGTGATGCAAGATGGACACAAGCGTTTATCCTGGTTCAGGCAAAGAATGCCCTACGTCCAGCAGTGGGGAGAGATTTGTATTATCTTGCACCGGGGTGCTCGTACCGGGGTGAGTACAAGGTAGTCCTGAGACTTAGTGAGTGAGTGTGGGTGAAGGCGTCAAAACGTGCACGCGTCCCTCTCCCCGCGAACTAGGCCCTGGCATCCCCTTTTATAGGCCAAGAGGAGGCTCAGGAGTACAGAGTAGATAGGGCTGTCGTGGGCGTGACGTCGAGGTACATGCGCCATGTCAAGTCATCGGGACTGTAGACGCTCCCTGTGGTCCGGCTCGAGCACAGGCGGTATGGTCATTGATGGCTGCTCGTCCTTCTCGGTCGTGTGCTGACGTAGTCGAGGTGCGGTGCCGACGTAGCCGAGCACGTGCGCCGGGAACCTGCGGTATGGTCGTCGAGGTGGGAAAGACGGGCCTTGCTTGCTCCGTCACGCCAATCGCGTCCACCATTACTTCCTCGGCGCCTTGGGGCCGGCTCGAGGGGTCGTCGACCGGCGATGGGGACGGCACGACGTGTTTGACGGTGCGAGGGGCTTGACTACGGCGCCTAAAGGGGACGTCGCACGTGGCACGGTGCGTAGCGTGGCTCCACAGTGGCACCGCCATCCTTGAATCCGGGGGATGGGCGGCGTAATGGCGGAGCGACCGGCGCACGTCCCGCCATTGCGAGCCACGTAGCCATGGGGTTAGGCGGCGTCGAGTACTTTGGCGGCTGTTCGAGCCCTGTGGCCATGTGCGTGCTCGTTCGAGCAATGATTGAGGGCGAGACTCGGCGGGTGCTCGCTCGGCGTTCTCCGTCTCCGCTCGAGCGGTCGGCGCTCGAGCGGCTTATGCTCCGTCTCGAGCGGTTGCTCGCTCGGCGGTTTCCGTACTTCTTTCTCGAGCGGGTGGCGGCCCTTTCTCGAGCGGAAGGTTTCGAGGCTTTTGCGGGCCTGATAGTGGGCCGGCCCAGCTTGAGGGGGATTGGAGGCTTCCCTGGTTAGTTAGTTTTTGGGATTTTTAGAGAGGGATGAGGTTGATTTGCTCGTCTCTAATTCACCTAATTTAGGACCCCCTAATCTAGGTATCCGACAAATACAAATAATAATTGCATGTCGGTGGACAATAGATAACCAAAATTTGTTGAAGCGTGATGTTTTGTTTAGTACTCCCTCCGTTCCAAATTATAAGTCGCTTTGACTTTTTTGGTTTAGCCATTTTGCTATGTATCTAGACATAGTATTATATATCTAGGTGCATAGAAAAATAGATGTACCAAAAATGTTAAACTGGCTTATAATTTGGAATGGAGGAAGTATTTAAAAGCTACATAGACTGTTAACTTTTTGCCAAACACTCAACCCAAATAGGGTTCAAATTTGCATAGAAACCAAGGTGACACAAGCAGAAATTTGCCTCTTTCAATAAAGTATAATCTAGCAGCTAAGCCATAAACACTGGACAGAAGCTGGAAATGATGGGGGCTTAAACAGTTCTAGGAACCCCACTACTGCCTACCATAACCTCCTGGTGTGATATTAGGTTAAGGAAAGTACACAGTGGCTAGCCAAATTATCTAATTAATAAGAAAGGTATGGCCCAGCACAATTGTTTGCATGTGCTGCTTTCTTTTCATCCTCGCATCATAGAAAAAGGCCTCAGACACGCATGAGTCAGTTTCAAATTTTATGTTCCTATGTTGAGACTGATAAACTATTAGCACTAGCATTATATGTGAGTAGTAAGCAGCGTCTATACAAATAAAAATGCTTTATAATATCTTAAAGAAGATTTCTTAATTTCGAAGCTTCATAGACTCACCAATTAAATAGATTATTCATGCTTCTGGATTTATGATTGCTGACCTCTCTCATATGGAGAAAGACTGGTCTGGAAAAAGGCCAGCATCATCATGAAGATAGAATAGATATCAGACCAATCACTTCTGTTGCCAATACTTAATAAGATCCACCTGCAGATGATCCATCCATTCTTCTCCCTTCTCCATCACCATTCAGGTAGCAATGATAAGAACAGCTCACAGTTCAACAAATATGGTTCGTTTTTATAGGAAGTCAACTTTATGAAAGGATGAACTTAGAACCTGCCACATTACAAATCAACATCACAAAGAGTGATACATTTCAGTGATTCCTAAAAAGCCCCTTACCGTTTACACAAAATTCTCATATGATAAGATGTGTTCTTCAATTTTTTCCGATATACAATATGAACCACAGATTCAGTGCACAGAAAAATAAACAAATTTGTAGACAGCATAATAAAGAGCTGAATGCAAGCATATAAAGTAAAATGCCAGTAACTAAATGATATGCATCAAGCCGTATATGAACTAAGTTATTAAGGCATTGAAACCACTGTTTTAAAAAAAGTAAGAGGTGAACTATTGAGGCTCAATAAAACAGCAGTCATCATTGCATTCATGTCAGGAATATATCTGCAACAGAATTTCCCTTTTATAAGGATGTTGTCACAAGAAACATAACACACACTGAGGGGACCAGAAGATTTGACTAGATCACTATGTACAGGTCAAATTGATTAAGTGAAAAATGAAGCGTTTAGATGGGATCCAGTCTAATGCTTGACATGTTATGGCTCAATGATTCAACCACTTCATCAGGTGATTCCTCATTGGAAGGTGCCATTGGTTCTTGAACATGAATATGAGGGATGTCATCCTGCAATTCTGCTTCAAGCTTGCTGAACTCTTCCTCAATATCTCCATCATCTAACGACTGGAGAGGTACTGATTCTGCAAATAACCCAGTCAGAATGTCACAGGAAAAAAAATAGAAACTATGTTGAAAGTTCGTTAATCCTTTTAGAGATGAGTGTAAACCAAAGGCTTACATAGAAATGCATGGGGGCATAAGTATTACTGTATTAGCCAAAAACAGTACAAACTCGATCTAGACTGAGTGGCTGACACTAACATGACTATTTCTAATTTTCTATAACTTATCCAATCATACATGTGAAGTTTGCAGTGGAACCAAGGGTAACACAATGCATGGAGTTCATTGTTCCAACCAGGCAATTGAAAACATGATCAGTAATCTTGCATGTTTACAGGCCAGAAACAATTCATATCTATCTCGCCTATACAGTAGAGTGCATGCAGATAACAAAAAGGCAAGAAAAAAGGCCACATGAACATGATGAAGTAATAGTGATCACATCATTTAACAATACTCCTCTAAAACATATAGTTCTCCAAAACAAATAAAATGACAATAACTCTGAACCATCTGCACTGGACCACCGGTCAGCTTGGTGACTAGTTTGTTGGACTTATGTTGACCAAGTTGGATATGGACAGAATTGGGTTGGATAAGGTTTTAACTAGGTTGATCTTATATTGGTCTCATGTAGGCCCAACTTGGGCTCAATTTACCAAATTAGTTTAGATTGGCTGGAAAAAAAAAAAAACCTACCAACTTTATGCCCAGTGTCAAAATCATATCATTGTCCTTACGTAAATAGAAAGAGCTCTGTATGCAAGTTACACTTCCTTAAGCTTGTTAGATAAAAGGGTTTTTTTTATTCTATAATCTCCTGCTTGCACACTAGTCCGAATTTTCAATCATCAGGCTACGAAACTGGGCACCGGACACCCTCAAACTATTGAAACTGGACAAATTTGGTCCTCTACTTGGTTTCAAAGGTGTCTTTCCATTTTCTAAAAATAATAATAAAAAAGCCAGTTTAATCTAATTCCATCTATCATTTGGTGCTCTTTGGGTTTTTTTTAATCTTATTTGTTCATGTTCTAAGTATTTTATTACAAGAAATAAAGGAACAAAATAAATAAGTTCCAAATAAATCTAAGTAGATTCACCAACAGATATACAACATTTTTAGAAAAAATGGCAGTAGTTTCATATTTACCTGATTTAAAATAAATAATTTATGGTTTTTTAAGATTAAACCAGATTTTTATTATTTTTAAAAAAATAGAAGACCGCCTTTGAAACCAGCTAGATGACTAAATTTGACCGTTCAATAGTTGGAGGGCATTCGGTACCCTGTTTCACAGTTCATGGTTGAAAATCACACTGCCGTGCAAGTTGGGAGGTTAGAAAATTGACTTCAGCCTAGATAAAGCCCTTAGCTATAGAATTCCTAGTAAAAGAACCACAAACAACTTACCAAGGGCAGCATCAACTTCTCTTTGTGCAGCAACAAGCTCATCAACCTCCTTCATGTGGTTGCTAACCTCATCTATGCTGACATTGTTATCCTTCATTGCTAGGATACCAATTTGTATTGCCTCATAGACCTAGTATCATGTACAGACTACAGAATTAATTACGCTACAAAGATGTCACTGTTTGTGTTATCTATATATACATAATGTAACTACTCATTATATCATACAGTTATAAATTTGTAAGAAATATCACACCTTCTTATTTGATTCAGCACTAGCAATTAGGCTAATGACTTCTTCAATCCTTTCCAACAACTGTGTGCATCTGCTCCGGCTTTGTGAGAATAATTTAGACTGCCTCACATAGCGATAAGCAGCTTGTTTATCTCCAGACTTGAAGGATGCCAATGCCCTTCGCCTTGAACTATCACAAGATAATTCTTTACAAATCAGAACAATTTCAGCAGAGCACTAGCATTTATCAAAATCACTATGACCATACTATGATCAGGGAGTTCAGTATTCACCCATAGCACACAACCTTATTCAGTTTATAATTTAATCTAGACCTCCTTATTGCTATATTAAAATACCAATAATTGTGTGACATAATTTTTAACCCTGGAGAACATACAGCAGCCAAATGTAGGAATCTGAGAACCCTTTTTTATATCAGCAATATTAGAAAGGCACGAGGAAGTGATGGAGAATCCAATAGCATTAAGTTGTCAAATCTGGTAGCAGGAAGCAATGGACTGGGTAGCCCCTTCCCAGTTCATAAGGTCATATACGGAAAACCATAATAGCCTATTCACTATTTACTTGCTGTGCTATTGATGTGTTGAAAGTAGATGGATCACGTCCGGGCAACCAGCAATATTAAACCTTGTGTGCACTCCTATGTACAAAACTGGCCAAAGAAGTGTCATCTGCTGGGATGTGCATTCTTCATGAATCAGGAGTTTTGCATTCTAGAGAAGACAACCAATACGCGCAAGGCTGTCCTTTTGACAGTTGAAATACATGACAGCTACATTTAAACTGCAGAGACCAAATTGCGAGAATACTTACATCTCCCATCGGCGATCAAGCACATCAAGCTGCCCTTGCAGCTTCTCTTCTGTCCAGACTAAGTGCAAGGTGTCGTGGTCAAGTTTGGATACAGCAGGAACTTGTGAAGCAGTGAGTGCAAACTTGACACCCTGCAGGCATGAATTAAACTGAACAAAATGCAGCACGGTGGTGGGCACTTGCTTCAGCAGAATAACAGAACACACTAGCAAAAAGGGAGCATACCTCAATAGGGTCCTGTTTCCTGCCCGAAAGGTACCTAGCTTTCCCATATTGCGTCAACAAGCACAATGCGACATGAGCATCCTCCCGGTCAACAAAGAAGCTGTTGAATTTGCTGATCGTAACAACACATGTCGATGTCCAATGAGACTCGCTCAGTTGCCTAGCGATATCAGCCGCCCGTTCCTGCAATCAACTAGCACTGAAACAAATAAGAACTCCTGCATTGTAGTACCAAGCAAAGAGCCCGTGGGTGCAGCATTTTTCACGCACCTCAACCAGCAATTTGAACACGAGGATGTCCTCCTGCGAAACCGGCCTCCTGGAGCCGATCGTCATCATGCTCACCCTCCTCACCAGCTGGTGCAGGCTCCCTGAGGACGGGTCGATCAGCTCGGATTTCAGCAGTATGTCCCCATCCGCACGCATCTCTTCCTGCAAAACACCCGAAAATTCAAAACTCAGTTTCCAATCCACGACCTACCGCAGCAACAGGAGAATCTGAGACAGTCACGGGACGGACGGGCAGACCAGAACTTGCGGCAAGCAGAGCGGCGTGAGCCCTCCGGGGCGCGCGAACCAAGCGCTCGTCACCTGCAGGTAGTCGGCTTCGCCTCGTCAGAACATTGAGAAGAGAGGAAGGGGGGCAGTGGGCGGGACGGGACGGGACGCCTACGAGGTGGGCAGGGGCGGAGCAGACGCGGAGCCGCCGGGCGACGCGGAGGAGGAGGTCCTTCCAGAAGAGCACCGTGGGCTGGGGCCAGTCGCCGCGCTGCCCCGTGAAGGCCTTGAACTTGGCGCGGAGGTCGGCGCTGTCGGCGTCGTCCCACCAGGCGATGCCGCCCACCTCCGCCCGCACCGCCGCCTCCCACCCCTCCCCGGCGCCCTCGCCGGAAGCCATGGTAACGGAAAGGCGAGACGGTGCTGCGGCCGTCGGAGCCGGAAAAGCGATACGAATTGCGGAAGCGGGCTTGGAGACCGGCGCCGAGGGGAAAGACCGAGAGCCAGAGAGGAGTAGAGGACACGGAAGGAGAAGCAGGAATGGGGAAATTTTGCTGGGCCTCGGTTTCGTGACCGTTGTTCCAAGTCGTAAGGCCTGAGTGCGACATTATCGAAAAGGCCTTTTCCGGCCCAGTTTTAACCAGGTTTCGAAGCCCATAAATGGTAACCAGGCCATCACAGCCCAAGCATTTCCAGGGCTGCTCCGAGCCCATACCAGCAGTTCACTCGCTTTGATTGATTTCGAGGGCTCGTGGGCCAGAAGGACACTGGACACGTACGTACGTGTCATCGTCGTCCCAACTCCCAAGCAAAGAAGCAAAGTAATTTCTCAAAAAAAAAAAAAAAAAGCAATGAAGCAAATCAAGCATGGCACTAATTGCGTCTGCCTATGCTGCTGCTTGCTGCTGTATTAGTTAGTGCAGCAAAGCAGCCTTGAGCCGTCGCTGTCTAGACGCAGCTAGCGATGGGCGACGTCCTGCGGACGGCAGTAGCGTGTAGCCTTTGTCTGTCTGAGGATCGATTGGAGCGATGATGACACCCAGGCAGAGGCGCAACAGTGAATGCCCAACTAACTCGGCTCGTTACGTTATTACGCCCATAACTGCAGTGCGTGTGCGTGCACCACGCTGTAGTGTCCCTACCCATGAAGAATCTTCCTAGGGTCCCAGTTTGCCTTTAACGAGAACAGCGAGAATCTCAAGCACCTCCTAATTGTGCAGCAACTTTTCAAAGACTGCAACAACCGCAGGTCGACGTGCACTGCAAGGGTAATCATCGTGATATCAGACATCACACACATCTTCCTCCTCGGCGCGCGTCACTGCCGGCAATAACCCGCGCTAGCTACGCGCTGCCATTGACCCGCCCGGCCCGCGCGCGCTCTCTTGCCAGTTGTTGGCATGCAGCACCGATCCATCGAGCGCCGGCCGGCGGCGACGTTCCGTTGTTGATACCTCGCGACAACGACGACGTGCCATCAACAACGACGACGTCTCACGTCTCTGCAAGAGCTGCTACCTACCTACGAGCGCTCGCGCCGGTTGAGCCGCTGATTCACTGAAAGGAAGGAACGAAATTGCTGTACGCAGACCAGCAGACCACCGTACCAGACCAGCAGAGTCAAGTTAACTTGTTGACAGATCTGCGGACGCTGCCGGTAAATGGAACGGGACGATGCGTCTTGTCCTAGGCTGATGGTTTTTTGGCGACTGATAAGTCTGATGTTGTTAAGTTATCAGAGAAAAATATTATACCGTAGTTAATAACCTGGGCTGAGAAGTTCAAGCGAACATGACCAAACGGACTTATCTCACATGAATCTTCGTACTAGCTACTAACGGCTATATCTTTATTACGCCATTCGATGATGACAGGCAACGGCTACACACACTGCATGCGGGCATGCTGCACTAGCTATACTACCTAGTAGCAATGAACTGTCGTATAGATTGATGAGAAAATTCCCTATTTACCATAGGAATATGACATGGTTCCTTATTTAGCACCAAAAGATTCATCTACTCCTTTTCTCCTTCTGTTCAAAATTATTATTTTATCTTTTCTTAGAGCATCTCCAAGGGTTATGCATTTGGGGTTTGCATTTGAGAAATTTGTCAAAAAGCTCCAAAAGAGGGCTCCAACGGTTTTGCATTTGGAGTTTGCATTTTGCATAACTTGGCATTTGGAGGTCTAGATTTGGCATATATGCCAAGGTTCCCAGGCTTTGCAAATACCGCCTCCCTCCCTCCCCCGCACGCGCGCCTCCACCCGCGCGCAAATAGACCGAGTCGCGCCTCCACCCGCGCGCGAAGTAGCCCGAGTCGCGCCTCCACCCGCGCGCGTAGTAGCTGGAGTCGCGCGAAGCCCTTCGTCCCCTTGTCGCGCGAAGCCCTTCCCTCCCCCTCGTGCGCGACGACCTCGACAGCGCGAGGACCCGTGGACGACGCGAGGGTCGACGGTGCGAGGATCTGTGGACGTACGGCGCGAGGACCTCGACAGCGCGCGAGGACCTGTGGACGGCGCGACGAACTGTGGACGGCGCGACGACCTCAACGGCGCGAGGATCTGGAGGACCCAGACGACGCGATAGGAATGACTTGGATGCCGCGAAGAATTTACCGGCGAAGAAAATCGCGCGCCAAATGAAAAAACTGCCGGGAAAAAAGTGTGGGCCCAAAATTCCCTCAAATGCCAAATGAAAATGCAAAACCGTTGGAGATCACGCCTTTTTAGCCTTGCCATTTGCGTTTGGGACTTTGCAAACTCCATCAAATGCAAAACTAAAAATGCATAACCCTTGGAGATGCTCTTAGAGAACCAAATATAGCATTTCAAGTTTGACCATAGTAAAATAATAAAATTTGTAATATCAAACAAGTATCATTAGATTTTTTATTCTTTATTAACTATATTTTGGTAGTATTCCTGATGTTATAAATGTTTGTAATTTTTATATAATTTCGGTCAAAATTGATATGTTTTGATTCACCAAAGAAAAACTAAATAATTTATAATTTGGGGGAGCTAGAAATGTGTTGTGGGTATAAGTATGTACTCCCTCCGTGTTAAATTATAAGTCTTTACAAGAATCTTGAAAAGCCAAAATATTTTAAGTTTAACAAATTTATATGATAAGATAATAACAATTAGGATGCCAACTAAGTATCAATAAATTATTTGTTATTTATATTTTCACAGTATACCTATTTAATATTTTATAAAACTTTGTAATTTTTTCAATAATTTTAGTCAAACTTAAGATACTTTAATTCTCTAAGATTTTTGGAATGACTTGCAATTTGAAATAGAGGAGTACATGCGTGTACTACAGAGGACACGCGACGACGGTTGCTGCCAACATCAAGCCAGAAGGATCAGCAAGCAGCTGTAGCTCGCCGTGACCGTGTGATTAATCAGTGTAGTACGTGTATTATACCTGGCCGTTGCCGTTGTTATCTTGTATTTGAGAGTTTCCTTCACAAGAATACCGTAGGGCCTGCTAGTAGGCCATGCATATCGATCGACGACGCATATCAGGCATATGCACTTGTTTTTATTCCTTGTCTGCATATGTTTGGACCATGAGATTGATGCTGCGTTCAACAACACTATCATTGCGATGAGACGTACGGCACTGTTGATCGATCATCTCGGATGCTGCGAAGGACCGTTCACGTCTACATGCATCATTGCCTCTTCTTGATCGACATATTTCTCTATGATGCGCAATAATAGTACTCGATCCTTCCATTATAATTGTAAGTTGTTCTGGCTTTTTGCTATTAAAAAACTAGAAAAAAACTTATGAATGGAGTAATTAACTAGAGAAAATGGTTGTGCCTTGTATCAAAAGAAAAAAATATCAAATAGTGTTAACTAGAAAAAACAATGACCAATAACCAAGTCAAGACCTTCAAATGATCAAAATATGGTTCCCATTAGCAAAGAAACCTCCAAGATATATCTCTGTGGGCGCGCACACACATGCACGTGTAAGATAGTGAAATTCTGCAAATGCAAGCATCGTTGAAAGGCTCGGCATACGTCAAGAACCTTCACCAGATCATCTTGTGAGCAACAACACTCTCTTCTAATGCTAATTATAAGATTAAATGCTCCTTTGAACTTTTCTATTGCATCACAATATCATCATGTGATCAATGGAGTCAAAACATCAAGACTTTCGGCTTTTCATAGCTAGAAACACTAGATGATCGATCATTGGAACCATGCTAAACATTGGATCATCCTATATATATATATGGTGGACACCTGAAGCTTATTTCACAATTAATGCCATGGTACACCAAATGATCCATCGTATCCTAACACTAATCACAGGCTCATCCTGGTTAGTAGAACCTTGCACTTAGCAAAATTCTACTCATATACAATATCATCGGTTGATCCGATGGCCTTGATGACCCAATAGTGTTTTAACTAAACCTTTAGGCCAGCATCTATTTTTTGACTCAAACAGTCAAACTCATCCAATTGTACTTCTTTGAGTTTCTAATCAAATCCTTATATTTCCTCTACCATACCTAGTCCAAGCGTTTCACAAGGTATGCATCATCACTCCAACACTCCAAGCCACGTTCTAGGTCGAGCTATACTCATCTTGGCCCTCCTTTACAGTATGGCCAAAGAGAAAACTAAGACCTAACTCTAAGTGCGTCCAGAAAGAAGCTATTAGAACTATATAGAGTCCTTAATATTTATGAGAGAAGGAAAGAAGAAGTAAATGGGGGGAGGGGAGTAAGAAGACATGGAAAACAATCTCTCATATATGTTCGGTCTTGGCCTCGTAGTCCAATATATGATTGGGATAACGACTCTAAAAAACTCGTAAGACCAGCCGTAGTTATCACCACCCGTCGTTGGCACTAAAAAAAAGATCACCATATTGTCGTCGTAACATGAATCTACGTCCAAGTCGATTGGAATTTTTCAGGAATGAATCCCATCATTTGCATCCTCACAGTTGTTTACTGAACCACTCCCATGCATGCCTAAGAAGTGTGTGTCGTCATCGGTCCTTGCTCCATCTATCTACACACAATGCGCGCGAGCATGCATCTACACACACTAATCGTGTGGTTCTTGTTTCGTGATTGCGCGGCATCCATGCCAACAACTTGACATAATGTGACAAGAGCCTCTGTACACAGCAGTGTGTAACGGCCAACGGACAGCAAAGGGGACGACGGGCTGGGGGACCTGGCCAGGAATCAAGGACACACAAGACCCCGCCGGGCGCCGGCCCTGCGCGCGCCCTTGCCACATGATGGCAATGTGCCCCTGCATGCCCGGCCCGGAGCTGAGGGCGAGAGGAGACCCGCCCCCCGCTTTCGTCGGGGGCTCTGCCGCTGCGCTGCCGCTGCGCGGGCAGCGACGCCGTCGTACGTCGCTGGCTCCTACAGTACGTGCGGTAGGACGGACGTCGCTGGCCGGCCGAAGGCGCGCGCCGGTCCGGGGCTGTCGTGGTTGGAACCATGCATTATTTCGCGCGCCGTTTCGCCGTCTGTGCTCGACGACGACCGACGACGTCGCGGCCGCGCGCGGGCCGGGCGACGTACGGGACGCCCTGGCCTGGCGCGCTCGCTGGGCCGCCGGCGGAGCCCACCGCCGTTCTCTTTTTCCGCGCGCGCTCATCTCACTTTCCTCCTGTACGTTACGATAGCTGCTGCTTGGACCGATGGACGGGTACGTGTGCGAGCCTGCCGCGTGGAGAATATTTTTCCATGCATGGCGTGGCCCCCATGCATATGCGTGCACCACGCGCACTGTCGGTGCACAGGCACAGGCACGTCCTCGTCAGCTTTGTCGCCACTTGTTCTCTTCCGTCTCTGCGCAGAGATTAGTAATTAATTAAATATAATCGAACGGAAATAACGACGCATGAGTGACGCGCGAGATGACATGGTCGTCTCCACTAACCTAGTATGATGATTGACAGATTGACCGAGAGACCGAGAAAAATTAAAATTGCAGCACGCCTGAAAGAACAAACAGCACGTCAGATCGAGCATCTAGTAGACTAGATTATATTCTTCAGCGGTTCGAAAGAACAAACAGCAGGGTCCTGCGAATTTTACACTATCCTTCAGCTACCGACGGGTCCTGCGAATTTTACACTATCCTTCAGCTACCGACGACGGACGGTTGGGCAAATTGTCAAAGAAATTCGCCCTGTTTGTTTGATCAACCATCACGTACCAGCCAATAATTCAGCAGTGTTCTTCACTCAAAATAAATCAGCAATAGCGAGAATCAGTCAGAAACGACCAAATAAACAAGCCGGGTCTGAAGTTAAAAGTGTTAAACATAGTTGTTTCGCAAAAAAAGGGTGTTAACCATAGTTATTTTAGTACTAGCTAGTATCACTACCGGATCCGGCGCCTTTGCCGACGGCGCGACGCCGTCGGCGAAGGCTTTGCCGACGGCAATCAGACTTGGCCGTCGGCAAAGCCCCTTCGGCAAAGATTTGCTCGGCAAAGGGGACTTTGTCGACGGCCACATGTCAGGCCGTCGGCAAATCTTTGCCGACGGCCATGTCAGCCGTCGGCAAAGGCGCCACATCAGCCGACTCACCGTCACGCTGACGTCATCACTTCAACGGTCGATAAACCACGTGTCAAGTCAACACACGTCGGACGCTGAGCCCCAAAATCCAGCGTCCGACGCTCCCGATCCGGCCGCACCCGACGCAGTGCACCTGCGCAGGTTGGACACATGTCCGAACCCGTCGGACGCACTAGCCAGCGTCCGACGCCTCGCGTCAGCCGCGTCCGGCGGTTCTCCCCGCCTGCAGGCCCTGCTGGACCGCGTCCGGCACTCAACCGAGCGTCCGACGCTTAAGAAAAGCTCATTTTCAGCCCGTCGCGAACGCCAACTTCTCCAACATGCTAGCCAACAAGTATACGAATTTGAACTCCAGAGATAGCATGTTTTCAACCACATTTTGCATCCGGCACAATAGAAAATATGCATCCATTTTTCCCGAAAGCGCCGAATCCCGCCGAGCCTGAGGCGGGAGGGAGAGAGGGACCCAAACCCAACTCAACCCTACAAACCACAGCGCGACCATCGCCACCTTTGTAAATGTGCCAATACCACCAAGTGTACACCACCATGTGCTTGTGTGTTAGCATTTTACAATCATTTTCCAAAGGTTAGGTTAGCTCACTAGGCCCTACATGCAATGCACTTGATGAATTCACCTAGTGGCACCCGTGCGTCAAATAGCCGATAAGACTTCCCCTCTTAATAGTGCGGCTATCGATTCTAAACCACTCACACACTCTATGGTGTCTTGAGTGCAAAAACAAAATGGCCCTATCGGTTATACCATCGCCTTGAGCCCATTTTGTTCCTCCAAATGATATGAATGCTTCACACCAACTCATGACCGTCTCGATCCATCGATCTTGATTTCACCCGCTCTTCACCGTGCATCGGTCCATCCGCGCCTAGTCTTGCCCAAGCTTCACCATCGCATGGTCCTTCGCTTCAAAGCCTCGACTAGCCCTTCACCTTCACAACCGGTTCATGGAGCCAAGTCTTGTCTCGACCTTCATCTTTTGGTCACATGACAAGTGTCATGCTTCATATTCAATAAGCTCATCATGTGGACAACCTTTCGCTAAATCAATCACTTAGATAAACAAGGTTAGTCCAATGGCTTCATCAATTAGCCAAAAACAAACTAGGGACTTTCATTGGGCCGGCTGTCGGCAAAGCTGGGCTTTGCTGACAAAACAGCCCAGCTTTGCCGACGGCTGGTCGTCGGCAAAGCTAGAATTTTTTTTTTGTTTTTTTGTTTTCTTGCATTTGCACCACATTTCATCACATATATAGCATATAACCCAAATTTCATCTCATATATTCGCAACAATATACCATTTAAACCACATTTCAACATCAAATTCATATAACATGTCCAAATTCATACATACATGTCCAAATTCACCGATACATGTCCAAACCACATACAACATGTCCAAAATCATCCATACATGTCCAAATTCATCGCTACATGTCCAACATCGGCAAAACATGTCCGACGTGCCACAACTTCGTCGATGAAGGTCCAAAAGCGAGAAGTGAAGGTACCTAGCTCGAGGCGCCGTCCCCAGGGGTCCTAGAGCCCCTACCTTGCTCCCATAGAGACCAACTCGGATGCGGCTGCTGCGGCCAGTAGTGCCCCTGCTGCGGCCAAGGGAAGCTTGCAGGCCCGGAGTGCCCCTGCAACGGTGGAGGAGGCCAGCCGTACTACTGCGTGGGGAAGGTTGGTAAGGTGGCCAGCCGTGGGGTGGAGAAGGACCCAGTGGAGGGCTGGCACCTGGAGTCGGTTTGAACCTGCTGACGATGCCTGCACAAAGGCCAAGTGATGTAATTAGTACCTGCAGGACTAGGTACAGGAACAGGCAGTGGAGCTGGTGGTGGGGCGAAGATCGAGGCAGGAGGCTCCTGCAGTCCCGGGGTTTGTAACCGGAAGAAGCTGGTCCGGTCTGTCAGCCAACGCTGGTAGTGCAGCGAAAGTGCTGCCTACTGCTACTGATGGGCCGCCTCCTGCTGCTGACGCAGTGCCTCCAGCCTCGCCTCCAAGGCCACCTGGCAGGCTTGCAGCTGTTCGACTGTGGCTTGCAATATTACACCCACATGGTTGATGGTATGTGAAGTCAATGTACATCATGTGTTTAACGAGTGAACGACGATTGAAACTCCACTTACCTGAAGTGCCGTCATCATCTGCGCGCTGCTCGGCTGCCGAGGCGCTATGGGGATCTGCGATCCGCCCCTTTGCGAGTCTTCTCTACGGATCTCACTCAGCGTCTGAATAGAGGAAGGATCGATGGCGCTGTTGGCCATAAAGTATCGACCGTGCTGCTTTCATCTGCCCAACCTCATCATGAGGTCAGTGTCCAGGGGCTCGGTGGTGGGATCGAACTCAGGCCCATGGCGCTCGAGAGCTGCGGCAGTGTACTGGGTGAGCTTGTTGTAGACGATCGGGTTGGTGTACGCTTCGGGCCCGTCCGACGAGCTGTAGACGGTGGAGGCCACTTCCGCTTTGCCCTTGTGAGCAAGGGCCCACCCCGTGAACTCATTGATTGGCTGCCCACCATGCACCTCCGACTGCGAGGAAAACACAAACATGGTTACAAGTAGTGACAATTGAGCGCTATAACAAATGGTTCAACAGAAGCATACCCATCTCTCCATGAACAATGGGAGGACCTGGTTCCCTTGGTGGTGTGAGACCCCTGACCTCTCGATCTCTGCCTTGCGTTTTGCCCGACGTTCTCTACGCTGCTTGTACGCCGCCAGCGTACGCCACCCTCTGACAATTGCACACCAGCAGTCCTCGTACTTGCTGCACCAGCCCGGAGGCTCCTGCATGACATTCAAGTATTTGATATTCTAGATAATGAATTGAATGTGTCACGTAAGGAATCATAACAGATTTTTCCTACTTAATTACCTGCATGTACTACTCCACGGTGAGGTCGGTCTCCTCTTGACAGATCCACTCCCTGACTTGCTCCTTAACTACCTTCTCCTTCTTCACGTTGGCGTAGTAGTTGATGACGGCCTGGATACGCGCCTCGTGGTACATGTCCTTGAGCCGGTCGACACAGACCAACTCCTGCTGCCGCGCCGCCCGCTGGGGGTCCTGCCCCTCCTCCAACTTGAAGTACAACTGCACACAGACATCAAACATCATTTCATTGTTTGGAAAAAGTCCAACGAATGCGTAGTATTGAGATATGCGGTGCGATGCAAAGACTCACCCAGAACTCTCTCTTGATCTTGTCAGCAAGGACTTTGTCAGTTGTGACATCCTTGACGTGGTAGAAGTGGTTCCATTTGTCGGGCACGATCTGCTTACCCTCGATGGTGACCAAGCCAGGGTAGTGCTTTTTAATCAGTAGGCCCTGGATGCCAGTGGCATGGCGTGAACAGTTCTTGGCCGTCAACTTTGCCCAGCCCCTGCACGAGTCATTAACAACAATTGTTAGTCTGTAGTTTGAATTTCAGAATGTCATATGAACACGTAGAGAAATCAACAATGGTTACTTACTTGCCCACGAGCCGAATCACCGGGTGATCGTCAGGGTGCGGCAGGCGGTCAGGGAGCCTAGTGGGCCTGCACTGGTAGGGCTTGCCCGAAGCTAAGGAAGTCGAGGTGTCTGGTGTCTGCTCGCCCCCATCGATGAAGCCAAGGTTGTCGTCGTCATCGTACTCGTCGTCGCCATCGCCGCCGCAGCCACCATCACCGTCACCGGTCGTCATCGTCGTCGTTGCCCCCTGCTAGGAGGCCTCCTCGAACAACCTCCTCGACGACATGCGACGTCGTCTACTGCGGACGGCCGCCACGTCAAGCTCCTCGTCGACGGCCGCCTCGTCCTCAGGGGCGGCCGCCACGTGCTCCTCGTGGGGGTCGGCCGCCATGTACCTTGAGTTGACCCCTGTTCATCGCGGCCTTCCTCCGCCCGGCATTTTGTCGAGTGCCTGCAATGACAAAGATTAAAATAGTTAGTATTAATGAATTACAAGTACTTGTAAAGAAACATAATTGCAAGGTAGTAATAATAACAATATAGTATTACATGAATTAGAAATTATCTCCACGAATGGCAATATGGCTGGCGAGCGCTCGTCATCATCATCAGTACTGTCATCATCACTATCAATATTGTCGAGCTCTCTTAAGTCATCATCATCAGGCTCTACATCGTCCTCAACAAGTACATCGCGTCACATCTGCCATTCATCAAGGATTCGTAAGTCCTCAACATCGTACACCTCATCACCCTCGTCCTCATCGATGTCGTTGTTTACTTCCATACCCATCAGCGAAAGAATGTCTATCTCCAACCTACCTTCTAGTCCCTTAGGTTGATAGAACTCATCTATCCTTGGGTCAAAGTTGTAATCATTATCATTTGGGACAGCCGCTTTACCGCGTGGTGATACCAACTGCACAATGCTCCAACCCGCAAGACCCTTGTCATTTTGGTTTGCCCATGGGAGGTAATAAACTTGCGTGGTGTCTCAGTTAGCCACAATATAGACATCGTCTCCTTCATATTTGGAATCCTGTCGAATTTTGACTTGCCCAATCTTAAGGTCCTTTTTCGTGACCTTAGGATCGAACCAATAGCATTTGAATACCACTGGCTTACAACCTAGGTCTTTGCCAAAGTCAAGCTCCAATATCTCTTCGACTATGCCGTAATAGTCCTTCCCATCCGAGCTGGGCGTACGAACTCCGCTGCACGTGATTTTTAGGTTGCCCCGTTTCTCTTCTAAGCTTCTCGTGCGAAAGCGATAGCCATTCACATCATAAATGTCGAATGACCTGACCCTTCGGTCGAAGCCTTTGCCCACGTGTCTCAATTCAGCACTCATTTCCGCATCATAAAGGACCTGCAAGGTTAGGACAGGTAGATCGTTACATTACTCGCTCATAGGAGCAAAGTGGAATCTCAAAGTCAGAACGAGGTTAGTTGGATGGTACCTTTGTACAGAACCAATTGATGAAATCGGGTGTATTATGTTGAGAAGATGGTCTTTTTCTTCCTCGATAGGATCCGTACTGCCGCTCCTATGTTCATTAATATATTCCCTGGAGAAACAATAGAAAAGGGGGGTCGGATCAATAGGTGGAGGATAGTGGTTGCATATGTAACAAGCTCATCGAGAACTTACTCTTGATAACGGTCGCATTCCTCAAGGTTCAACAACAAGTACATCATGATAGTGTGCCACTCATCATGCTACAAGTACCTGTTGGTCCCTTGAAAGTCCCTAGTTTGGTTTTGGCTAATTGATGAAACCTAGGACTAACCTTGTTTATCTAAGTGGTTGATTTAGAGAAAGGTTGTCCACATGATGAGCTTAAATGCATATGAAGCATGACACGTGTCATGTGATCAAAGATGAAGATCAAGACGATGCTTGGCTCCATGGACCGGTGTTAAAGGTGAAGGGATAGTCGAGGCTTGGGAGTGAAGGACCATGCGATGGTGAAGCTCGGGTAAGACTAGGCGCCAATGGACCGATGCACGGTGAAGAGCAAGTGAAGTCGAGGTCGATGGATCGAGAAGGTCACGTGATGGCATGAAGCGTTCATATCATTTGGAGGAACAAAATGGGCTCAAGGCAAAGGTATTACCAATAGGGCCATTTTGTTCTGCACTCACGACACCATAGAGGGTGTGAGTGGCTTAGGATCGATAGTCGCACTATTAAGAGGGAAAGTCTTATCGGCTATTTGATGCACGGGTGCCACTAGGTGAATTCATGAAGTGCATTGCATGTAGGGCCTAGTGAGCTAACCTAACCTTTGGGAAATGATTGTGAAATGCTAACACACAAGCACATGGTGATGTACATGTGGTGGTGTTGGCACATTTACAAAGGTGGCGTTGGTCGTGCTGTGGTTTGTAGGGTAGAGATGGGTTTGGGTCCCTCTCTCCCTCCCGCCTCACAGGCTCGGCGGGATTCGGTACTTTCGGGAAAAATGGATGCATATTTTCTATTGCACCGGATGCAAAATTTGGTTGAAAACATGCTATCTCTGGAGTTCAAGTTGGTATACTTGTTACATAGCATGTTGGAGAAGTTGACGTTCGCGACGCGACGAAACGACGAAGTTCTTCACTGGACAGAGGCGCCGGACGCGCGTGGTCTGGGCGCCGGACTCGACCCAGTGAAGGCAGCAGTGCTGGCAGGCCACCGGACGCACGGGCCGGACGCGGGCCAGGTTGGGCCAGACGCGTCCGGCGCGTTGAGGTGCGGTTCGGACAGGGTCGCACCGTGGGCCGGCTGGATGCTGGGCCGGACGCTGGGGTGTCCGCGTCCGGCGTGCGCCGAACGTGACGCAGAGCGCACCACGGCGCTGGCCGAGCGCTGGACGCAGCGCCGGACGCCAACGTGGCAGCAGGAGTTTGAACGCGGGTGGCAACGGTCGGCAGCGGCAGGGCGCCGGACGCGTCCGGCGCTAAGGCTCAGGACGCGTCCGGCGCGTGTATTTGAGGCCCCCGAGGGGGTAATGGTTGGATTTTTTGAGTTGGCTTATAAATATGTGTTGGCCGGGGCTTGGCCATCTCTCTTGGCTCCCCAACTCATTCATTCATATTTGTGAGCAGAAAAACTCCCTCCCACTCTCTCCCTTGCTTGGTTGATCATCCAAAGTGAGATTGAGTGAATCACCTAGTGCATTTGCATTGCTTGAGGGCATCTAGTGGCACTTGTGGGTGGTTTCGCCGGTGGATTTCTTGTTACTCTTGGAGAGTACCGCTCCTAGCCGGCTTGGAGGAAGTTGGAGGCGTTGGCAAGAGAAGGTGGTTGTTCTTGGCCACCTCCGGTTGTTTTGTGAGATGTTGTGCTCACGTCGTGGGGATCACGAAGAGCAACCTAGTGGATTGCGCGTGTCGTTGAGTACCTCGCTTGAGAGTGGTGTCTTGCGATGCCTTGCGGGGCGAGCCTTGAGGGGCTAGTGAGTAGAGGGTCACACCGAAGAACCATCTAGGTGTTGGTCGACACAACCGGTGACGTAGCTTGGCGGTGCCCAAGTGAAAACCGGGTGAACAAAACAATTGTGTTCATCTTTGTCTCCCGGTGATTGGTCATCGATTGTGTGTTGCCTTTGTGTTTGATTGTTCATCTCCTTGGTCATTGGCAACCTCTACTCGACACGTCGGTATAACAAGCTCCTTCCCTCTCTTGCATTACTTTTCTAGCTTGTGGTTCATCGAGAGCCTTAACTGTGTAGTGCTATCTCGGCCTTTTGGTTGTTTGTGTGATCACTTGATCAACCCACTAGAATTGTTGGATAGGAGGCTTGCAACACCTTGTAGGCTAGGCATAACTTGCATTCCGCCGTTTGTGTATCTAACAAAGTTTGCTTAGTGAGCTTGTAGAAATTTTTATAGGCTATTCACCCCCCTCTAGCCATCTAGGACCTTTCATCCCTGCGCCTGCTCTTCCGAGATCCCCTCTGAAAAGGCTAAGGTTCGATGAATTCTCGTCGATGTTGTAACGAGGGGTTGGACCTAGCGGTCTGCGAAGTGCCTCAGTAAGTACGCCTGTGTGAATGTCGACACCTCCTCCAGAATGAATGCCTCTGCCGTGGAAGCCTCAATTTTGGTTTTATTTCTACACTTTTTCCGAAGAAGCTTTAGTCACCTCTCGATTGGATAGCACCAATGGTGTTGCACGCCCCCCCCAACCGTGCCTCGCACGGTAGGTGCAAAATCAGATGCTGTAGGGACAGGAAGAAGCTGAGTGGAAATATAATCTCCAACTTGCAGAGCAACAGAGGTGCAGCCTTCTCCAGTTCAAGACAAACATCCCGAGACAACTCCTTGGCACAAAGCTGGCGGAAGAAAAAGCTCAACTCTACTAGGATGCGCCACACTGGCTCGGAGAGGTATCCCCGGGTCATCGCAGGAAGGATCCGCTCAATCCAGATGTGGAAGTCATGACTCTTCATCCCTAAGACTTTGCCAGTCAGCACGTTCACTCCCCTGCTCAGATTCGCCGCATACCCATCAGGGAACTTTAGCGTCTTGATCCACTCCAGTACTTCCTTCCTATGTGCCCTTTTCAGAATGTAATCGGCCGGGCCCATTTTCCATCTCTTACCTGGCGCAGGGGTCTTCATCACTAGATTTGGTCTATCCCAAATTGTTTCAATGTCCAGTCTAGCCTTAACATTGTCCTTTGACTTCTTGCCAATGTCCATGAGTGTTGCCCAGAGTGCCTCGATGACATTCTTTTCTGTGTGCATTACATCGATGTTGTGTGGAAGAAGAAGGTGCTTGTAGTAGGGGAGCCTAGTCAAGCTTGATATATGAGTCCACATGTGGTCGGTACCATATCCATTAAAACCACCATTCTTTTCATCAATTTCGAGAGCCTCTATCTGGGCAAGGACGTCGGCTAGGCTCTTTTCCTGAGGGATGGGGCCGGTGACTTGAACACCTTTTGTGAAGTGCTTTTTATCTCGTCTCAGTTCATGGTCCTCAGGCAGGAATTGACGATGTTTGTCGAAAGAAGAATACTTGTCACCCTTGGCTAGCCAGGTGAACATCACATCTGTCTTGCATGTTGGGCAAGGGAACTTCCCATGAACACACCACGCGTTGAATAAGCCATACGCCAGAAAGTCATGCATTGAGTACTGGTACCATACATGCATCGTGAAGTTCGTCTTTGTAGCTCGGTCGTACGTCAGTACCCCCTCTTCTCAAGCTTTGTGCAATTCATCCCACACTGGTTGCATGAACACACCCATATTGTTGCCCGGGTGTCCAGGTATTATCAGCGTCAAGAACATGTTCCAGGGCTCGAACATGACGCCGGGGGGAAGATTGAGGGGGATCACGAACACGGGCCAACAAGTGTACGGGGCCGCCATCATTCTAAATGGGTTGAACCCATCTGTTGCCAGTGCTACGTGTACATTCCGAGCCTCCCCATCCTTGACAGGATTCATGGCATCGAAGTGCTTCCATGCATCACCATCCGCTGGGTGCTGCATCTTGTCATTGTATCGTTTGCCATTCTTGTGCCACGTCATTTATTTCGTGGACTCCTCTGTCATGTACAGCCGTTGTAGCCTCTGTAGGACAAGAAGGTGTTGTATGACCAACTCGGGGATCTTAGACTATTTCTTATTGCCATCACTACCTTCTACCTCCATGTACCTAGAGGCTTTGCACTTTGGACAGTGTGTTGCTGTCTCGTGGTCTCCCCGAAACAGCACGCACCTGTTCTTACAAGCTTGGATCGCGTCATACGGCATCTTGAGTGCACGGAGGAGCCTCTGTGACTCGTACGTGCTCTTCGGCAGGAAGTGAACCTCCGGAAGCAGTTGGCCAACAGTCACCAACACGAGATCAAAACCTTCTCGACTAATGCCTAGTGACGAGCCCTATTAGGTGTGAAATGGCATCCAATTGCGACATCCTAGTGTTCTCGTGCAGGGGCTGTTTTGCCGCCTCCATCATGGTGTAGTACGCCTTTGCGGTCTCCTCTGGATCTTCTTCCTCCACCCAAAGTTTTGAAAATCGATGCCTAGGTTGCGCCTAGGTGCGCCTAGTCGCTAGTCAATGGCCTCTCGCCTGGACTAGGGGGTAGTCGACCCTCTAGGCGGGCGGAGCGCCTCGCGGCGGAAGACGGCGCGTCGGCGGCGATTGGCGGCGCGGAAACGGGCTGGGGGCGTGGAGGCGGGCGGCGCGGGTGTCCGTAGCTCCTCCCCACTGCGCGCTCCTCCTGGGGGAGGGGCGGGGGTGGGGAGGCGACGATCATCGGTGGAGGAGGAGGAGCGGGCGTGCGGTGAAGAGGAGCGGTGGCGCGGGCGAGTGGGTGTGAGCGGCATCGGGAGGGAGACAGAGGAGCAGGGGAGAGGATAAGAGGGTGAGTTGGGCCGTTAATGGGCCTTTTTCCTCTTTCTCTCCATTCCATGACCACTTCTCTTCTATTTTTTTCTTTTCTTTTAAGTAAATATACATGTATTCTGCTAAAAAAATGTATATATACATGTATTAGCCATCGCCTAGCAGAACGCCTAGCATCGCCTAGGATCGATTAATCCTGACTAATCCCTAGGCTGAGGGTCGTCGCCTAGATTTCGCCTAGCGCCTAGCAAAACTTTGCCTCCACCTCCATTCATTGAACATACTGTGCTTCGTCAACATCTGCCAGCAAGTCTGCCATCCTAGCATCTGCATCCATCTCCTCGAGGTCCGGTCTCACCACCTCCTCCCTAATACGATGGCGTTCACCATGGTAGACCCAGTAGGTATAGTTTGGAATGTATCCGTTTGCCCAAATATCTTTGTACATCGGCTTGTACTCTTTCTTTTTCTCGTTCTTACACCTGCTGCAGGGACACCATATCCGAATCGCCCCTTTAGCAGCTGGGCCAAATGCTTGCTCTAGGAAGTAATTTGTCCCCCTAACCCATTCGTCGGTCTTGCTTTCGAAGCCCGTGTACATCCACTTACGGTCAGCCATCCTCTGTCATCCGCCAATGTAAGCGAGTAATAGAACCAACATCTACATCTACAAGGCATTCCTACCATCTAATAGGTGAAGGATAGGTACTAATCGCACCCGAGGATGCGTGGATGAGGTTAGCTTCCATGCTCTGCTTCCGTCCGAGATGGAATTTCGGCAGCACCTCCCCGCTGTTCTCCCGATACACGTCCCGACAGGGAGAGTGTGTATCCGGAGAACAACGGGGAGGTGCTACCGAAACTCCGACTCAGACGGGGGTGGAACATGGAAGCTAACCCATCTACGCATCCTCGGGCTGTCCAAAAAAGTGGACAATCCGAAAGAGATACCTTCGCAGATATATATGCACTGATCTGCATACCAACGACCGCGTATCCCTTTCGGACGAGAGACGCCTAACTCGGTTACGCAATCTACTTACAACAACTATAATGAATAGAGGTGATTTATACCTAGGGTGGTGGCACAGAGGCGGGTAGGTGCACGAAGACGATCAGGGTCGTCGAGGTGCTCCGGGTCCCCTCCGACAAGTCCTGCTCTGCAAAACAAGAAAAACAACACTATAAGTACAAAATTTCGGCAGAACCTCCCCTGTACGGGGAGCTTTCCAAAACCTGCAAGAAAAAGCCAGCACGATGGTCGGCGTCCACATTTTGAGCACGATGGCTCACACATCCATAATTCCGGCACGAAGGCCATCAACGACACATCGACACGAAGGCCGACAACCCTGGGGCTTTACCTTCTTCGTTGGCGACGCGTGAGGACGACGGCGTGGATGAACGGTACGGAAGGTCATCGGTCTGAGGTTCTTCCTCCTCCTCCCCCTTCTCCTCCTTCTTCTTCCTCATTTCTTCCTTCCTTATCCTTCTTCTTCTTCCTCTTTCCCTTCTTCCTCCTCCCCTTCTTTTTCTTCCTCCCTTCTTCTTCCTCCTCCTTCCCCCCTTCTCCTTCTTCCTCTTGCTCTTTCTCCTTCTTCTTCCTTCTTCCTTTTTCTATCTCCTCCTTGTTCTTCCTCTTCTTCCTGTGGCCGATCGGGTTGGGGGAGAGGGAGCTCGGTGGGGACAAAGGGGGGGAGCCCCGAGCTCCTCACCGGTCGGGCGTGGCGGCGGCGGTCCTCGCCGGCCGGCCGAGCCGCGGCGGGGCCACGGAGGAGCTGCGGGGACGTGGCGGACCGGCAGTGCTATGGCGGGGAGCAGGGGAGTGGCGAGGTGCGGCGGCGCGTGGCCGGGTAGCGCCGAGCCCGGCCGCGGCCGGTGGATCTGGGGCGGAGAGGGGTGTCCGGCGGCGGCGGAGGAGTTGCGACGGCGTGGCAGCGGCGGTGAGGGCATGGCGGCGGCCGGGGAAGCGGAGAGGGCAGGGAAGGTCGGGCGACCGCCCGCCTGCTCGCTGGCGCGGTGAAAGAATGGGTGACGGCGGTCGGGCGGCGGTGGGGGTCGGGGGCGCGAGAGATTGGGTTGGGGAGGAATGGGGTGGGCCGTCGGGCCCTTTGTTTCATTTTTAAAAAAATCACCTTCGCCGGCGGCCGTGCCCGTCAAAAGGCTTGCCACGTGGTGGCGGCCACAGCCTTTGCCGACGGCCACGTGGGCCGGCCGTCGGCAAAGGCTCTTTGCCGAGGGCCATCCCAGGCCCTCGGCAAAGTATAAATTTTTTTGTTTTTTTTCGAGTTTTTTCTTGTGCCTTCCCACACCAAATACAACCCAATTTCAAAAGTTGGGACAACTTTGAGTTTTTTCCTATATTTCGTTAATTATTTCTATTTCTTTGAATTTTTCCGGTAACTCCAAATTTGAACTGCAGGTACATGAAATAATGGAATTTTTTGATTTAAAACATGGTATTCATTATGTTCCGAGTATGTTGATGCCGTATCTAGGACCTCGCATGAAATTACGACCATGTTGGCGTCGTAACATGAGGAGTTACGTGCGCGAAAAGTGTTTTAAAATTATATAAAATCCAAATGAAGTCCGAAATTGGCGAAACTTGTCGAGGTGTCTTGCCATCGCATGTGAAGATCATGGTAAAAAAATTGAGAAAGTTTCGAGCAAGTTGAGATGTCGGATGCCCAAAACCCATACATCTCCACATGTGATCACAAATGATCACATGTGGAGATGTCTAGGTTTTGGGCATCCGACGTCACAACTTGCTCAAAACTTTTTCAATTTTTTACCACAGTCTCCACATGCGATGGCAAGACACCTCGTCAAGTTTCGTCAATTTCGGATAACGTTTGGATTTTATATAATTTTAAAACACTTTCCATGCACGTAACTTCCCATGTTAGATGTCAACATGGTCGTAATTTCATGCGAGGTCCTGGATACGGCCTCAACATACTCGGAACATCATGAATACCATATTTTGAATCAAAAAATTCATTATTTCATGTACCTGCAGTTCAAATTTGGAGTCGCTGGAAAAATTCAAAGAAACAGAAATAATTAACGAAATATAGCAAAAAACTCAAAATTGTCCCAACTTTTGAAGTTGGGATGTATTTACTGTAGGAAGACACCAGAAAAAAGGGAAGAAAAAACAAAAAAAAGATTTCTTTGACCCTTTGCCGACGGCCGGACCCACGTGGCCGTCGGCAAAGGTGCTGGCCCTGGCCGTCCCTGGGGCTGCCACGTGGCACGGCTTTGCTGATGGCCAGGGCCGTTGGCAAAGCCTACGCCTTTGCCGACGGCCTGACGGCCGGGCTGTCGGCAAAGGGCACGGCGTCGGCCGCCGTTTGTCCTGGGCCTCCTTTGCCGAGGGCCGGCCTTTGCCGATGGCCTAGCCGTCGGCAAAGAGGAACTTTGCCGATGGCCGTCCTTTGCCGACGGCTCGGCAGTCGGCAAAGGATGCCTTTGCCCATAGTTTTTCTTTGCCGACGCCCCGGCCCTTGGCAAAGAAATCTTTGCCGACGGTGGAACCTGGCCATCGGCAAAGGCAACTCTTTGTCGACGGCTGATTCCTTGGCCGTCGGCAAAGGCTCCGGCCGTCGGCTAAGTTGCCATTTCCGGTAGTGTATATGATCGAGAGATAAATATGTAAATTAAATAATAAACATTATTGTCGGTTTTGTAATTTATTGTCTCATGGGCGCTGCTTGACAGCCAACTTGAAGTGATATATCATTTAAGGAACTTTGGCCGCTACGTATATGTTGCTCTTTTTTGGAGCTAGCGCAGCACTAACGGTACGTACGTAGTACGCATTGCTGATTTGACGCAAGAAATTTGTTTCTACTCTGGGAAGATATATAGGCCTTGTTTAGATTGCCTCCAAATTCCAAATTTTTTCACTCTCTCTCCATCATATCAATTTTTAGACTCATTTATGGAGCATTAAATGTAGTAAAAATAATAACTAATTACACAGTTTAGTTTGAAATCACGAGATGAATCTTTTGAGCCTAGTTGGTCCACGATTGGACAATATTTTTCAAATAAGACAAAAAAAAAAAGTTACTATTCATCAGGTTGAAATTTTTTTGTAATCTAAACAAGGCCCTTGACGTGTTCGTCGATCGGGCGCACACAGGTCGAACGTACGCCGTCGACAGAGACCTAGCCAGCCGATACTGTAGGTTTGGTCGAATGTAGCAATCGCGACGTACAGTCCTAGCTAGCTCGTGTATCTGGGCGCGTACGTGTTTCCGAAAGGGCCGGTGTACGTAGAAATGCCCACACACTTGCTAGTTGTGTCAGCGTGATGAAACGTACGGCGTGGCGCTAGCTGCACATATATATGTAGTGCCCGGGCGAGCGAGGTATGTTTGTGTACTATCAGTACGTACGTATACATATATGCATGTATATATATAAGTATGCTGGAATGCTGCGTTGCGTGCCATTCCATATATGTCGCCATGATCGACGTACCTCGCAAGACTGTGTCACGGCGGGTACATTATTAGTATTAATTATTATGTGCACGAGAGCAGATTGAGAGACGAATGAAAGGCTCTGGCTCACCCGATCGCGTGCCCGACCGATGCTGACTGTCGGCGCGGGTTTAGAATGTCTGCAGCCATGAACCTCCATTTTCTTACTCCATACGTCCTGGTCATTAAGATTCTTTACTCCATATACGTTTCTTCTGCACTCATAAACCTCCATATCTCATACTCCATTTCAACTATCAAAATCGAACCCACTTATCACTTTATCTAAATATATTCATGTGAGATCTAGTTTTGAACGATTTATTGAAACGAATTTAATGGTGCAATCGGAATTTAATTTGGAGTTTTTATTTGTGAGATATAACATTATTTAGTTGCTTCAAATCGTGGGGTCCGCTCTTACCTCTCTCCTCTCTCTCCCATGCATGCTCTCTGCGTGCGCGTGGGGCCGGCTAGAGGTGGGTGGCGCATGAACGCAACAGGCCGGCTGGAGCGCGATATATGGCGTGCGGCGCGGCGTGGCGGCTCGTTTCCCGGCCCCCGCTGCAGCACTCGGATACGCCATCCATCCACCGTGGCCAGGTACAGGCAGCCTATACAGGCAGCGCTGCGGGTAGTCTTAGCGCGGGAGCGTAGTTTTGCCTTGTTCTGCTGGCTCTAGACAGGATAGCATGCAAATGGCCGTTGCATGTTTTGTCGCCTTGCTGCCTGTCGTCCGTCTGTGCGTGTACGTACTCCAACAACGGGGGCCAACCTATCTAAACAGACACACAGATACAGTTAGTAGCTCTCGCGATCTACAGTAGGTCGTTTGCTCTGTGAACTGCCCGGCCAGTCGGTAAGTTGTAAGGTTTGCTCATGTTTAGGAATCGATAAGCATTACTAAGATGATAACCTGAGGCACAAAACGTACTTAATCCGTTCCAATTTATAAGACATTTAACTTTTTCAACTCTAAGTTTGGCCACTTGTCTTATTCAAAAAAAATTATACAAAATTAGTCAAATTTAAATTATTATTAAAGAAATTTTATTAATAAAGAGAGTCATATCAAAAGAAATGATATTTTGAACAAATTTTTGAATAAGGCGAATGATTAAAGTTGGTGTCAAAAAAGTCAAACGTTCTATAAATTGGAATGGAGTAGAAGTATATGACAAGTATTTGTATTTGCTAGATCATCCTGCAGATTAATTAATCGATTGAGGAGGATACACGGCGTACGTGCTCAGACGAAATTATATAGCAAGCGATTAACGATACCATGTCAGTGTGCCCACCTTAGCGTAAAAACTCAAAACACTGGTATATGTGTGTGTACGGTGGTACAGTGCACTACAGCGACTTAAAACCGCCGTTTGATAGATGGATCGACATGGCGGCAGGTACGGCTTCACATCGGAGGCGCGTACGGACGGACTCCTTGATTAATTGACGGGTTACCAGTTAAAAAGGCCCGCTGATAGTGCCACATAACTGTAACACACGCGCAAAAGATAGTATTAAGCTATTAGTACCATACTTGTCATACACAGTATATAGGTTGGTCCTTGTTTGGTTCACACAATATCACAACCAACTTGCTTTTTTTTCCTTTTCAGAAATGGGTACATGCAAAAGTGTGCCGCACTAATTGTTAGTTATGCATGTGACTCATTTCTCATTGGTTATGGTAGGCTATATACTAAAGATATATGGATCAATCGATAGACATATACTAGATCACCAGAGTTCTGTGGGAAACTGGTGCTCTCTAAGTGAAGCAAAACTAAGCAGTGGAATCGAAGAGATGGGAGCTCTCGGCAGCGGGCGGGCTGATCAAAGAATCCAAGAGCTTTGCGCAGATGAATTGTGCCTCATTTGTCATTTCTAATTAGCACCATTTCTCGATCTTGTAATAGAGTTGCCCATGTTTTAGTGTGGGGCAGCTTTTTTTAGTGTGCGTGCGTGTGTGGAGGATGATGATCCTGTTGTGGCTCATATATCTCCCAGATTAATTGTATTCAGTAAATTGTGGCTATATTGAGTCATGAAATTCCATTTCCATTTTAAAAAATATGTATTAAGAAGACAATGAGTAAGCTATATATGCACACAAAGACAATCACAATGTTTATTGCAAGTCATGCAAAGAAGATGGCCGTACCCAAATTAAATAGCTTAACTAATTATATATGAAAGTACAAATTATGTTGGCACCTAAAATAGCTAGGTACACTGCAAGTGTGACAAGCTCAAAACGAGGCCAAGGCGCGTCCGCGCACAGTGCATGTCACTGGATAAGTAGAGCCGAAAGATTAATTAAGCACAACAAGATGCCACGAGCAGAGCGTAGCCTAGCTGATCGGGTTTCTGCAGTTAGAATTTGCTTTCTTGTAGTAGAACTTGCCCATCCCAATCCATATTTAAATCCTCGAAATTTGATGTGTGCTCATGTTTTTTTTTCTGAATTTTCAAGACTTAACAATACCATTTTTTAGTGAGGTGCATGTGCAACTTATTTATTAATCTCGATATATGTCACCTTAAGTCTTAGTCTTTCAAATTTACTCATAGAATAGAGTATGTGCACGTGTATTCATAGGGACAAGTGTCTAAAATACAATTCTACGTAACTTTTTTTTCAATTTTTTAATGTTACGTACAATTTTTCAAATTTTATTTTCAGAGCTGACAAAGAAAAAATGAGCTGAGGCCACGCTGGTCATCCAGTTCAACTAGGCCGGCGTGTCTCCTTTCAAAAAAAAAAAGGCCCTGCCGAAGTGCCGATATAAGTAGTCTGGCATATGTGCACGGATCCAACTTAGGGGGTGTTTTGGAACTACTATGCTCTTATTTTTACAATTCTTCTCCACACAAACTCTACAATTGAGCAACTATATACATCATGGAGTTCGTGGAGCAAGTAGAACTGTTTGGCAAACCGAATGACTTCGGCTTCAAAAATAGGAGGTTTCAATGGGGATGGCCATTTATACCCTTAGACCGTGAGTGCTCATATGGACTTTTTTTAGAGTTTAGACAATCTATCATTCATGGCTCGGCAAACATTACAAATTAGAAACACTAATCGATTACATATCAGTAAAAAGAAGCCGAGCTCCTGCATTGCGCATAGGCAGAGAACATTCTTAGGTGTATCCTGCGAATCAACAGGAAGGTGTTAAGGGTCGTGCGTCGTGTCCAGTCGGCCTACGGCGGAAGGAGTCGAACGGATGGGAAAACACCGTACCGGTGATTAGTGAGTGGGTAATTATCTCTCAACTCTATATTTTTTTCCGCGAAAACGCAAAAGACTTGCGTTTCTTTTTCATTAAGTAGAAGAATACAATATGCAATGCAATACAACGAAACCGGAGTGGAAACAGGATTTGAAACAAGCTCTGCCACCTCCGGTAAAGCCAACACGAAACAAAAGAAAGAAAAGTCACCTCCCGGCACAACAAACATCCTGCGGAGCGAAGCTCACGCGAAGACACTACCCTAGCAACCGAGCGTGCCGACGGCACTGAAACACAAGAAGCACAGGGGCGGCAGACGAGGTGGGAGCTCATGGCGGCCTCATCGGAGCCTTCAAGAAGGGAATGACGTCCTCGGGCGCCAACTCAGAGGTGATCCGCCGGAACCTTCGTTTCTGAGCCCGCCAGCCACCTTAGACGGATGGAGAGCCGACGACGCCTTCAGGAAGGGGATGACGAGAACGCCACCGTCGCCACTCCCGGCGAGCCCGAGGAGAATTGGTTTTCACCATTGCCGTCGTCTAAGGGGTCAGCCGCCCGAAGAGAAGCCGTGGACGTCGTCGCTTGGGTAGCTGTGGCAGCGCGCCGCGGGGCGGCCCGGCCATCGACCCACCACCCGGTGGGGAGGACGGGCCACCGTAGAAGGAGTTGGAGCGCGCGCTGGCCCGCCCGGCCGCCCAACCCCAATCATCGGCAGGCACCCCCCGCCCCCGGCCGAAGTCCCCTGACCTCAAGGCCTGGTCGAAGAGTTGCGCCGGTGAACTAGAGTTAAACACGGTGGGGCTGGCGCCACGGCGCATGTAGACCAGAGCAAGCCGGCGGACCCCGCCGCCGCCGCCGGCAGAGGAAGGTGGTGGCTCGCGCGAGGGCCCTCCCGTCGCCAAGAACTGCCTCGCTAACACCAGAGTTGAAGACGGTGGCAACCCCGCCGCAGCGACCCCAGCCGAGGCCCCTGCCTCGAGGCCGGAGGTGCAGCGGGCGCGGGGCACAGCAAGGCAGGAGGCTCGGAGACGGACCACGCACGCTCCGCTCTCCCCCCCCCCCCAGCCTAGGCAGGAGGGGGCCGCCGATGCCGGGTCAAACCCGAGCCGGTCTACAGGCACCGTCGGGGCACGGAGAGCGGGGAGGTGGTCGAGTTGGGGGGGGAGCAAGCACCAGCGCCGCCCCGGCCGAGGCGCCCCGCGCCATCAGGCCGGGGCCATCGAGCGGTGGCAGCGTCTCGGCCACCTCGACCCACAGTTGACAGGGCAAGGGGAGATGGCCGGGGATGCTGCACGGGCGAGAGTAGGGGAGGGGCGGGCCGGCGTAGGCCGGCACCGCCGCCGTCAACCCTAGGTCACCCTCCTCGACCGCCGGCCACCGCCGGCGTCGAAATAGGCAAGGGGAGGAGGGTCGCCGCTGCGCCGTGGTGGGGCCCTGCCCCCAGACCGCCGGTAGTCGTCGTGGGAGTACAAAACTCTAAATGGGAGTACAAAACTCTAAAAAACTGAAGTAGAATTTATGGAGCTGGAGGTATATTTAGCAAGAGCTTAAAAAACCAAAGCGAAGCAATCCCAAACACCTCATTAGTACTCCACGTCAGTGCATGTCATCCAGTCGTCGTTACCCAACTAATCATGCTAATGTCGTTACCCAACTAAGCATGCTAATTACTCTGAATAGTGCTAGTTAATTAGGGTGTGGTGTGGTCATTCTTGCGTTACGTGCACTCGTGACCCTGTCGCCCGCTCTTTTGTTAGCTCTGATCTTTTTGCCTGTCATGTCGTCGTTTGTGGTCCTGCGCTGGCGTCACAAGATTTGACTGCTTCCGTCGGAGTGCACGGATACGCACGTATACGTGCTTTCTGCATATTATATACTCCCTCCATGCTGCTAAAAAAATAACGTTTAGAACAATATTTAGCATACTAAAAAGTCATTAATTAAGGTAGAGTTTCCTCTGTTTGCCCTTATTAAATACAGCTGTGCGTGTATAACATACAAGAAAGTATATATATATATTCTTACAGTAGAAAACGCGTAGCTAGGCACCTAACTGATTGTTACTCTACTCCTAGTCATCGATCGACCATTCTCTAATTAACTAGGGGGGTCGTCGATAGCCATAAAAAAATGCTACTGAATTAACTGGAGGATGATATGTGCCTACACTAGAGCGTCTCCAACAAGCTAAGCCAATTAAATCTGTTGTTGACGTGAACACATATGAAAGGAGGGAAAAAAACCTGAAAAGCCCTAGGACGACCATCAAACATGTCAGAGCATTTGCTGGGCCTTGTTTAGATCCTAAATTGGGGATGTCAAAGTTTGCATTTTGCCATAAATGCATCACTGTAGCATTTCATTTGTATTTGTGAATTATTGTCCAAACATTGACTAATTAGGCTCAAAAGATTCGTCTCGCAAAGTACAATCAAACTGTGTAATTAGTTTTTAATTTCGTCTACATTTAGTACTTTATGTATGTCTTTATTTTGATGTGACGGAAAATCTTCTTTTTACATAGTCAAATTTGGCGCTTTTTGGACTCCAAATTGAGGATGTAAACAAGACCTAGATTGAGTGGGCACTTGAGCACATACAAGTATGGGCGTGTTTTTTGTTTCTTCGACTGTCACTTTGCTGTCTTGCCGAGCGAGATTTCTGAGCAAGGCAGCCGTTTGGTTCTCTTAATTTGCTTGCCTGTCTTGAGATTTGTGCTACTAGCAAGATTAATTTTCTTTGCTTTTGTGGGAGAGGCAAAATACGACTCACTAGCGGCGAGCTTCTCGGGGCACGTTTGGTTTCAAAGCCAACTCGCTTGACCTCACCTCGCCCTTCCGGCGGAGACACGTATACCTATATATGATCACTATTGGTTTGAAACTACACCGGCTCAATGCTTAAACCGACAGTGGTCTACCTGTGATCACTACTGGCTTATCAATTAACCCGTCATTGATCTAATTTTTCCATATTGTTTTTTTTTTTGTGATACTTCTCATTTTATATGGTTACTAGACAGTAGACACACATGCCCGTCAAGACTTTCGACGAAAACAGCAGTCACGCCCATGCAACTTACAATGATAGACTAGAAGTTATACTATCACTTGAATATATTGACCATTTCCGGGGTAGGCCAAAAGTACCAAGCGCTGGAAGTGACAAGACACACGATTGGTTATTAAACAACCATGGCCAAAAAAAAAAAAAAAAAAAAAAAAAAAAAAAAAGAACAGCTTTCCAAGCTGGAGCCAAGTGTATCGGAGCCAAAACTAGCTAGCTCATCACTCGCACACGCTCATTGAAAACGCGGCTTTTAGTGCGTATAGATACGTACGTACATGTGGGCAACTGGGCATATGCCATGCATACGTACAAGGCGCAGACAGCTAGCACCACGCAAGCAACCAAAACGGTGCTGACGGCGACCCTTGGCGACTTTATGCGCCAACAGTGACGCCCGCGCTAGCTTAGCCCCTATAGCCCCCCTCCACACACCCCTATAGCCCCCCTCCACACATCGTCGTCTTACTCCGTTGTCCGTTCACCTTCACGACCTTCACCTTCAGCGACGGAGCTTGGTGTAAAGTGAAGGGGGGCCATTATTGAGTTGTGCTACAGTAAATTTGACTGCTGCATGCAAAAACAGAGCTGCAAAGGCCTGCCTGCTGCGAGTAGTAGACGTATTACTGCTGCTGCGTTTAGCTAGTACTCCTACACGTATTGCTGCTGTTGCATTTAGCTTGCTTAACGTAACTTGTACAGCTTTGCAGTGGTTCTTGCTTCGTGAATATACTAGTGGCTAAGAATTTTTCAGCGGGCAAGCAGGGGCCGGAGCCCAGTTTGGCCCCTACTGAGCCTTCACCTCCGGTGACGATCATTACATTCACACCCATGCATGTCGGACCACCACGTAAACAAATTTATATTTATTTATATATACTGTAGCTTGATAGTCGAGGATTATTAATAGCGGGATGGAGAGGCGTCGTCGAGTGCGCCGGCCGGGTTGGGCTACGCACACGCCCAGCGGCGCCGTGGTCCCTCCGGAGCTTCCTTTTCTGATGCTCTCCGGCCGGCCGCCGGGCGTCGGCTACGTACGATACGATGGAGCACATACGATACGAGCTAGGTGGGGCTGCCGGGCTGGGGCAGGACGACGACGTACGGCTGGATTGGATATCTCCGGCGGGCGCTGGTGGCCGGGTGCCCTACCGACAGCGTCGCCGCTGCCGATAGGCCGAGGCGGGGCGGGGGCGACCCGTGCCGTGCGGTGCGGTCGTCTATTGTAGTAGGTGTAGTGTTGTGTGTGCGTGAGGACGTTGGTGTACGTACTGTTGCTATCGGTCCGTGCGTGCTCCTCTGCCCCCACACTTTTTTCAGTACTACTGTGTTTGTGTGTACGTGGGTGCACAGTGGACCATATCTCCGTCTAATCGCACTGACTTTTCGAGTAGGAGTAAGTTATATGCATGGTCGATCGATTGATTCAGCGGTAACTGGTCACCTGCTATGCCGAATTACGGTG
Source organism: Themeda triandra (assembly GCA_018135685.1). Classification (NCBI taxonomy): domain Eukaryota; kingdom Viridiplantae; phylum Streptophyta; class Magnoliopsida; order Poales; family Poaceae; genus Themeda; species Themeda triandra. The sequence continues at coordinate 259,849 of JAENPR010000759.1, read as the reverse complement.
AGAAACTAACGAGAAAAAAAATATATTTACAACTGAGGTGATACTTGAAAAACGTCATGTTTGCTTGAACTTGTTAACCATGGTTTAATATTTTTTTTAACAACAAACAACATCAGTCCGCTTATCAGTCACAGAAATCATCAACCAAAAAGTCCACACTTTTATCGAGAATTAAGTGCTAAATTAAAACACTCGGTGACGTTTCAAACAGTTAAAAAATAATTGCATTCCCCCCTCAGACGGTAGACACCAAATGCAATGCTGCCTGACCACAGTAACCACTGGCTTAATCATTGAAGGTACTGCATTAGGGAGGGAGGGGTGGACCCCACAAAGATGCCCCTATTGTCAAACCAGCTTTTCCCGTGACCACACCGCCCTCTCCCAATGGGCGGCCTGCAGATGGCCGCCTTCTTTTTCTCTCCCCCAATGGGCGGCCTGCTGATGGCCGTCTTCTTTTTCTCACCGGGTCTATTTAGTCTAAGCACGCCTTTAATAATTGCCATCCTCTAAGGGCATTCACAATGCAGACTCTACCACAGAGTCTAAGACTATTTATTACCCTTCTATTTATTGTGTTTTGCTAATGTGGCGGTATATTTATTGAAGAGAGAGACAAAAAAAACCAAGACTCCAAGTCTTATTTAGACTCTGTGTCCACAATCTTCGAGGTAAATATGCTGTCACATCAGCAAAATACAATAAATAGGAGAGTAATAAATAGTCTTGGACTCTATGATAAAGTCTTGCATTGAGACTGCCCTAAATAAATGGAACGCAAATGATGAATAAAACAAATCACAAAAAATGAAACAATGCACGTCCTTTCCGTGTAGATATTCCGCCGCTGATTCAATCGTCCTTCCTATACATGCATCTGTAGCGAGAGGAAAGAGAGCGGTGCTCTTAGAAAAAATCGCGACAGTGAGTGATGGGCAAATTCATGAATGACCAAACACCTCACACTTAAAGGAGTACATAAACACATTGTCAAAATTATGAGAAATCATATGCAGACCAGTTCTTTTTTTCTTCATAGTTGTGTGGAGTAGTGGTGATTCTGACAACACGTACTGTAGCAATCAAAATCTCCGGTAACAAACACGCGTCACATTTCTGTTTGTTCGCTCTGGCAAACTCAAAAGGCTATGAAAATGAAATGAAACCCCAGAAAATCTGCACAAGAGAACAAAGGAAGCTTCTGAGCATCAAGGGGGAAGCAGGGTGGTACACACCGTTTGATTATAAAACGTTCAATCAAGGATAAATCATCGATTCCGCTTGTTTAATCAGAACAGTATCCACAGGCACATGGGGCACTATGAGGATGCCATTGCATCTTCCAATCATCGTGTCATGAATCAAGACACCTCTTTCAGCAGACAGCGGGCAGGGGAGGATAACAAATAAAATGCTAGGGGTTAGCCACCTCATCTGAGACTATTATACCCCTAGAGTTCTGTCTCCGAACCATGACATGATAGGGAGGTTTTCGCACCGGAACCATAAAAAATCCTAACCACCAACAAATCTCTATATATTCTCCAGAGTTCAAACCAAGGTTTACTGAACATGTGCATTTTGCAGTTGCGGTTCGTCGGCGGCCAATGAAGAAAGCATACCACAGCCGATGCAATCATCTGTACAGAAGGTCTGATTCTCTCAGGCTGATTGCGAACATCTTCGGAGGTGCCAGCATGCTTTTTCTTTGGATTGGAGTAAAGATTTCTGATTGGAGCCTGGAGGTCCTAAAGAAAATTTGCTTCGCTGGCTGGTGGAGACAAAGAAAAGGAAGATGCTCTCTGTCCTGGAATGCAAATATTTGATCCGGCCTCCTCCCAATTATTGCTCCAGGTAAGAAGTGATCCAGAGTTTCTCTGCGAAAACAAAAGTTGATACTTGGGTCTGGTTCAACGTAGCATATAAGAGGAAGTACGCAGACGGCAGACATATATACTAGAAATCCTAGTATAGATGTTTTGATGAAAGTGAAATTTTCCCAGTTGCCTACTTTCCCTGCATGGAATACATCTGACGCAGAGGTTGCGGGGGAAAGTTCATAGCAGCAGTGACGGACAAGCTGCTCCAGGTCACATTCATTCACTACAAGAAAAAGAACATCAATCCTTTTCCCAATCATGTAACTTTGACAAACCTCTTTCACTTAACTGACTTGAGTACAAAGTAACAAAACTTCTTGATATAGGAAGGGTGAACCATCGGGAGTTCCTTGTAATAGTTTGTGGTAATGACTTCACAGTAATAGCATATCAGGGACAAGTAAAGGTACAGCTGCTGAAGCCCACCGACGGTTGAAGGACATAGATTCTAGGATTTGATAACACATGAGGACACACACGCTTACAGAAAAGCAAGGAAAGGCTAAGAGCCTCTCCCACAACCACCAGCTTTAAAAGAAGGGGTGCAATTGCGGAGGGAGGTCTGCAAAGAAAAAGAAGAGTGCCCTTAAGCCTACCGGTGCCTTCCTCCAAATCCTGATATCAGTAGCCACTAGTTGCTGCCGTTCTCCCACAAGCTCCACTCTATCACACGCCACTGTAGGAGCCAATATAGCTTCTCCACAATCATCATCCCACCCTAGAGCCATAAATCGTTGAGAGGGCTTCTTAGAACCAGAGGATTACCTGTGAAGAATTCTGTGCTGCTTCTCAAGCTGTGGCCTGTGCAGATTGCAGAGCTCAGCTTCAGTTTCAGCATTGCTTTCAATGGGGAGGCACTCCTGCTGTTACAAGCAGAAGCTGAGGAAGGGGCTCTGGTCTCCTGAGGAAGATGAGAAGCTCCTGAACCACATAACCAAGCACGGGCATGGTTGCTGGAGCACTGTCCCGAAGCTTGCAGGTACAATCATACTATGCACACTTTATTCTATCTTCTCAATTATCCATTTCCACTGTTTCCTGTTCCTCTCCAAGACCACTTATTTCTCCCATTCTTCTAATACCTTCTCAATTAATGATGGCAGGGCTTCAGAGGTGTGGCAAGAGCTGCAGGCTGAGGTGGATAAATTACCTGAGGCCTGACCTTAAAAGAGGTGCATTCTCTCAGGAGGAGGAAGATCTTATCATTGAACTTCATGCTGTACTGGGGAACAGGTAAAGTTAAGCCCAAATCAAAGATAGAATTTTGCACCAATTGCTTTCAAGAAAGCTTAATTTATCTATGCCTTTTTCACATCAATGAACAGGTGGTCTCAGATCGCAACAAGGCTGCCTGGAAGAACTGATAACGAGATTAAGAATCTCTGGAATTCAAGCATCAAGAAGAAGCTGCGGCAGAAAGGCATTGACCCAAACACCCACAAGCCCCTTGCCGAAGTTGAACACAGCAAAGCAGCTCCAACAATCAGTACTGAGAGAACCTCTGAGTCCAGTGATGTTGACCCTTCAAGTGGCGGTGCGCTTGGCAACTTGAGCCATCTTCTCAGCGAGACAGCACAATCACCAGAGCTGCTGCCAGTGCTCGGTAAGCATCGCAAAGAAACTACTAGCTTGACACATCTAAGGGTGCCACCAAAGGAGTTATTCCTTGACCAGCTTGTTTCTGGTCATGAAAACCTCACTAGCTGTCACTCAGCAGGCCCAATTCCAAATTTTCCTTTCCAGCAGTTGATGTGCTACAACAATGAATTTGTCAACAAGAATGGTGGTAGTAACAATTCACTCTGGTTTAACCAGAATGAGTCAAGTGGCAGCACCATTTCCACTGTAATGCCACCAGTTTCACCATCAACTCTCTCAACATCAACAGGGCTCAATAGGTCACCAGACAATCCACACTCGGGAGGCACTGGCATTCAGAATACCCAATTCTACTGGGAAACTGCTAATCCTAGCAGCAGCAGCAGTAGAGGAAGCAGTGGAAGCAACGGCTTGGGATTTGAGCTGCAAAGCACAAGCTCACTTCTGGAGACTAGTGTTTTCCCATGGACAGGTTTAACACCAGATAAAAGTAGCCAAGTTCACCTTGAGGAAGAGCTCAAGTGGCCTGACTTGCTCCATGGAACATTCACAGACACACCTGCAACCATGCAGAATCTTAGCCAGTCACTGTACGAAGATGTTATCAAAGCCGAGAGCCAATTCAACATAGAGGGCCTCTGTGCAGCCTGGTCTCAAAATCTGCAACCACAGCAACATCTGCAGGCAGTATCAGATTTGTATGACAAGGATTTGCAGAGAATGTCCTTGTCTTTTGAGAATATCTAGGCAACATGGCCTAGAAAACACAATATTTCTTCACAGATTTATTTGAAGGCTATGTGGAGGTGTTTTCCGTAGGTACTTATGATGAAACAGAGATCAATATTGATAATTGTTCATCAGTAAAAGATACTGCAGTACATGAAAAAGGAAAAATGAATTTATATTACAGCATAATGTATAGATTTGAGAAAGTACATCCTAGGAGTTTATTTCCTTTCTTTAAAAGTTGCTGTCTTTATCTGTACATGCATGTAGCTCGACTTTTTGTATACGTGAGTCATGGTTATCTTTTTCTACAAAATAAATGAGGCAAGAATGTGGAATACTCTGTCGGTAGCTCTTGGGAACCATACAAGAAACTTCAGATTTTTTTCAGCTGTTACATGCATGAGATGCAAACTAATTGTTGACCATGCACTTTTATTCTTTCAACCTCTTCCTTTCCAGAAATTCTTGGATGAATCGTTTGCATATTCATGGGCAAGGCTAAAGTTATATTGACCGTAGTGCTACTTTTCAATTGCCTTTTTTTTTTTTGTGCACCTTTTGCTAAAGAGAATCTCAGGCTAGCTGATCACTTTCCGCTTGAAAATACATAGTGGAAAAGGACTGCATGGTTTCACTCCAAAGAGTCAAAATTCTTACAGTTTAAAGAAAATGAGGAATTTTCTTACATGTGCTGACCAACAAAGCAGATGAAGGGAATAGGATATCCGTTACTCATACAGGTGTGTCTTCTTAAACTAGAACGTATGGAGGGAGCAGATAGAGTATAACTATGCGACAATTTCCATAGTGTTTCAACAACTTATGAAGAGAAGCTACCAGCTGCTCGTTAACAAAGAAAACAGGAACAGAATCAGCTAGTCGGGATTTTAATTTGCACTTTTTGCATAAAACAACATGGTTTCAGGTCACTTTCTTTTCCTAGCATTAACTATGGTGCTGTACATTCATCTCTATCACTAACTCAAAATTGCAGCTCTCCTACCAATTTAGAGGATTTGTAGGCCATGTGCTGAAACAATTATTTAATGCCCAAGAGGGCTAGGTATTTAGCGTATCTTACATAATCTATCCTCAGTCATATAAAATGCAAGCCTTTACACTAGGTACTAATTAAATAATGCAACTGTGGTGAGAATACCTGGTTAAGAAACAAAAAGGCATATTAAAACCCACTCGAGTTAGAAAGGGATGGGTAATGATGATGCTTTAACCTAACCAGTGCTGGCAAAAGATTATTCTATAATCTGGTTTAGGCCCCCTTTGTAATGCAGGATTTTATCCTGTTTCCTGTGTTTCACCTGTGAAAATGAACTGATTCTTGTAAGGTTCTGTGTTCCAAAGAGACCTTACTAGGCTTAATTTTATTGTATATATCTAGGCCAAGGCAAGAGAATATTAATAATGGTTTATTTTCATCATGTTTTAACTGTTGTTACTGGCTTTCTATCCTCAGCTTCCCACAAACTAGCTTTGATGTTAGAGGATTCTTTCACATGCCACAAACAAATAGGGTTTTGTTTTCTTGAAATAACATGAAGTAACCTTAGTTGACGAAAGCAATGGAACCAATAGTACTGACTAATTTCTGTATAAAAATACTATGTAAAACAAATAAGGACAGTGGCCCTAAAAACTAATTAAACCCAGTGAGTCCAAAATGTATTCATAAGCTTGTTAAAAAGAAATGCAGCACTCAAAATCCTACACACCTCCTCGCAGAAACTAAAAACAAGATGGTTATACCAAAGTATGTTCATCTTTTTTTCTAGACCAACCTAGAAGGAACTAGTTGGCTTCATATTACAAAGAAAATAGGCACCCAAATTCACCTCATGAGTACTTGAACCTAAGTGGTCTGGACGTACATCAACACCATAAAAAATCACTATATTCTAGTAAGCAGCTTGTGTAGTGCGGAATTTTGATAATCAAAGATGAAAATCTAGTCACATGGGAGTGTGTACTTAAATTTCTGTTTTTATGATGTACCTCCATAATGTGATGGTAAAGGTGAGGCTGCTTCTGGTATTGTCTCTTTGCATGCATCTGCATGTTAAGAAAAAAAATTGTCAGTGCGAGAGGAAAAAATGATGAAAGAAAATTGTGGAAATGGGAGAAAGTCAGCAAACCATAACAACAGAAACATTTGTAATGGGGAGTGCTGCACCCAACATCACAGGTTACACATATATAATATTTTCATAGCTTATGTGCTATCAGGTGGTGCAAATCCAATGGGTACACAGTTTCTAGATATAGTCAATAGTCTTGATAACCAATAACAAAAAATGAATCCATGTAATTCAAAAGAAATATCGCTTCTTAAATTTGAAAATAATCCAATGCTTGCGTGAGAGAGTAACTTGGCTCACAGACATTTCTGATTTTCGTGACAAGACAGTCAACACTAAGCCTATTGACACATCACTGTGACAAGACTGTGGAGTTAGACAGGATTACCAAGAAATAACAAAGCATAAATTGAAATAGTTGGCATCTACCTTCATGCTCAGTTGTGTCTAAAGAACTTATTCAGTTTTTTCTTTTTTGACATGAGCATGACAGTGGAATCATGGAAGCATGAGACAGAGGAATCATTCCTTTTATATTAGAATTTAGAAAGTTATCATTGCCCACAACAGAACGGCAACACACTAGAGGATGCAGTTTAACACTGTACAACAACTGCTGTTTTGAATCTGACAGTGAGTACTAAATACACATAATCACATGAACTGATAGTGTTCAAATATTGCTTAATGCAAGTATCAGTAGGCTCATTAACAAATGGAAATAGATTAAAAAATGAAGGAAAAACTAAAGTTTAGTTTCTAGCGGTCTTTTTGTAACTTTAAATAGTAGTAGATTCAGATGCCAGCGTGAAGTCAGGAATAAGGATCAATCTCTATATGCATGCCAATTGGAGTAATGGGAGTTAATCGTTGATCATAGTTCAGTAAACAACATTGGTCATCAGGTACATAGAGAAGAAAAATCTAAGAAGCCAAACATCAGAGTTGACACTCTCCAGTAAATTTGTCATGAGTAAAATCATATGAAGAGAAAAATAAAAAGAGCTAAAAGCAAGCTCATGTCAGGAACAGTATCAATTGTCTGTTGGCAGTGTAACACTCTGCTTATGAAAAGAGATATAACTGAACAGGTATGAACAACCAATGAAAAGAAGTGACAGCTAACACATGGCACCCATTATGATAGTCTTCAATAGAACAGGACTAACAAGTAATAAAAAAATGCTGATAATATCACCTCACGACAAATGATGCTTTTGTAATTGGGCTAGAGCTTGCATAAAATGGCTCCACCACCTTTGTGCTCTACATGTCGGCGGTCGGCCTTTTCGCGATGGAATGGTTCAAGTGGCTACCATGCCCCCTGTATTTCATTTGGAAAAAAGGGATGTGATTGATATAACAAATGAAATTATAGGAAGAAATATTGGGAGACAAAACAAATCTTCAGGAAATCATTACTTCAAACTTCAAGTTTCATAATACTACAAGAACCTGACTTCATCTATATAATTTTTACGATTTCTGTTCTGCAATGTTTTAATTCTAAATTTGTATGTAATAATATGATGATCCTAAAGTATCCGTACTTTGACTTGCTCTGTATATGTCTAATGTTAACATTTGTGTCAAAACACAACAGCTCAGCTAAAAAAGCAATTTGTTAGTTTTTTTTTTTTGAAAACGTGCATTGCACGTACCTCATTAAGAAGAAGAGAGAGTTTTAAGATTACATTCCAGTGTCCCAGACGGCGAGGTGCCACCGAGGCACTTTGGACGAAACACGATACGATGGCGCCGGCTCTAACGGCGGAGCTTCGGGTGTTGTACTACTCTAAGCAAACAAATGTGCTCTTAAGAAAGCTCGTCGCTCACGCTCCTAGGAAAACAGCGAGCGCCCGATGGCCCGCCGACACCCAGTCCTCCGCCTCCGTTTTGATCAAGCTTAGCGGGACGGCGGACGGTTACGACGCCGTCGAACGTTCTTTTCCGTTCCGCTCTTTCCAAATCATCCAAGAGGTGAGAAGGACCACGCTGTCCCACCCTTTCTCGCGCGCCCAGCCCACTTTGGACCTCGCGATGAGCCACCAATCCAGCAGGTGTCGTTCGGCCGTGGAGCGAGCCGTTGGATGCCGAGGCGCAGCAAGACGCAGAACCACACTTCCCCGGAGAACGGGCGGGCGAGCGGGAGGTGATCCGTGTCTTCGCCGTGCTGATCGCAGAAGATGCGTACATCACTCCCGAAGACCATGGCGCTTGCGACGTTCCGCGGTCCAAAGACGACCATGTAGCGCGATCCAGAAGAAGAACTTGACCTTTGGGGGGGCGGATGCTGCCCACAACTCCCTGGCTCCTCTCATCGGGGTGCGTCCCTCGAACAAGGCGTGATAAGCTGAAGTGCAGGAGTAGGAGCCATCCGCGGTCCACCGCCAGACTAGACGGTCCGGCACACTGGCCGGGAGAGTGACATCCTCGAGCAGCCGCCCCGAGTCCGAGGAACTGCGTCATGTATGTCTCCGTGGTCGCCTTAGCCGGGTCCCAAGCCCAAGCTTGTTCCCCGCAATGCGTCGCGGACCGAACGGCTCCGGCGGCGCTTGGGGACGGCCTTATAAACCTTAGGCGCGAAGAGACACACGCCCCCACGTCGTGCCATGTGTCATCCCGAAAGCGGGCACGGCGCCGCATCCAATGACGAAGAAAGTAGAGGCGTTGAACATCTGAATGACTCCGCTCGCTCGGTCTTGCCGGGAGGCTCGCCCAGCAGCCTGCCGGCCCGGCGACGCTTCCACTCCCTGGGGCCAGACGTAGCGCGAACCCGAAGAAACGAAGGTCCGGAATGCCTAGGCCGCCGAGATGTCTTGGGGAGGACACGACAGGCCATGCGAGTTTGCACTTGCCACCCGCGGCCGTTTCCGTTCCTGTCCAAAGGAATCCACGTCTCGCCTTATCAATAGCCTTGATCGCCCACATCGAAAGGAGCAAGACAAAGATGATGTGCACCGGGATTGCCGAGAGTGTTGATCGCGTAAGAGTTGCGCGGCCGGCGAGGTTCAGTAGGCCGGCTTTCCACGTGGGAATCCGCGCTACCACCGAATCAACGAGTACCTGCTCACTGTGCCGTGGTAGTCTGGAGACAGCAAGCGGTGCGCCCAGGTACTTTGTGGGGAATGCCTCCACGCGACATGGGAAAGTCGCCAGAGCCTCCTGGAGGTCATGTTCCGAACACGCAATGGGCGTCATCGCGCACTTGCTGATGTTGGTCATGAGCCCGGATGCTCCAGCAAAAAGCTCCAGCAGACCCCGAACCGCAGCACGGTCCGTCACTGTAGGTGCAAGCAGGACCACCAAGTCGTCTGCATAGATTGAGACCCGACATCGCTCGACCTCAGGCGGGAGCGGCGTTAAGTGGCCGGATCGGTGCAGCTCCTGCAGCATGATGTTGAGCACCTCCATTACAATCACGAAGAGCAGGGGTGAGAGCGGGTCGCCCTGGCGGAGGCCACGCGCATGGCAAATGCGAGCCCCTAAGCGTCCATTCAGAAGGACCCTTGTACTGGCTGACCGGAGCATGGCACTGATCCACTCTCGGACTCGAGCAGGGAACCCCATACGGTCCAAAACCTCCAGCAAGAACGGCCAAGCGACCGTGTCGAAGGCCTTGGCAAGGTCAATCTTCAACAGCACGGCGCGAAACTTCTTGACATGGAGGCATCGGCACGCAAGCTGTACCGTTCGGAAGCTGTCATGGATCCGCCTTCCCCGAATGAATGCCGTCTGGTTTTCCTGGACCAAATCGGTCATATGTGGGGCGAGACGCAGGGCCAGCGTCTTGGCAAATAATTTCCCCACACTGTGAATGAGACTTATGGGCCTGTAGTCTCTCATACCTTCCGGTGCCTCGGTCTTGTGTAGCAGAACCATCGTGGCTGAGTTGATGTCATTGAAACCCCGGAAGTCGAGTGCCCAGAGCCCCTGGAAGACGGACAGCACGTCATGTCCGACAGCTTGCCAAGTGGACTTGAAGAAGCCAGCGGTGAACCCGTCTGGGCCCGGTGCACGGTCCGACGGCGTGTCGTGTACAGCCGCCGCGATCTCGTCAAGGGTGAACGGTCTCTCAAGGTCGGACAGGTCAGGCGACGGTAGTCCGAGGCGGGACAGGTCTAGCCTGTGCGTGCGTGCGAACGGCTGGCCCAACGTGCTGTTATAATAGTCGTAGACTATCCCCGCCTTTGCCTCCTCATCAGTGAACGTCTGACCCTCATGGGAGATGGCCAGGATGGAGTTCTGTCGGCGACGGTGGCATGCCTGTAGATGGAAGAACTTTGTGCATGTGTCGCCTTCCTTGAGGTAGCGTAGGCGTGAGCGCTGCCTAGCCATGGAACGTACCAGGGATGCCATGCCCAGGATGTTGGCCTTTAGGTGAGCGTGCCATACTCTCTCATCAGGGGAGAGTTGTCGTGACTCCTGCACCGTGTCCAGCACGTACACAATGGACCGGGCCGCCCCAAGCTGGAGTCTAACATCTCCAATCTCGGTTGCACGCCAGGCCTTGAGCGCCTTGGCTAGATTCCTCATTTTTTGGTCGATCCTCCGACAAGGGTTTGAAAGCTCGGATGTGCTCCAGGCGCTGGCAACCACCTCCTGAAACCCCGGTAATTTGGTCCAAATTTGCTCAAAGCTGAAACGAGGTGGAGGCCATGGGTCTGTGGAGAGCAAAAGGAGTAGAGGAGCATGATCCGATGAGTCCGAAGAGAGACAGCGTAAATGGTGGGAGGGGAACCGCTGTACCCACTCGACCGAACCAAAAGCCCTGTCCAGCCTCTCCAAGGTCGGCTCGTCCCGCCGATTAGACCAAGTAAACAGTCTCCCGTGCAAATGCAGCTCATCAAGCTGTAGGTCGTCCACCACTCTCCTGAAACGCCGCATCATACCGCGATCTAGGTTGCCGTTGTTCTTGTCGGCGCGCTTAAGATCATGTTGAAATCACCACAAACCATCCACAAAGCCGGCACAGAGGCCCTTGCGTCTCGGAGCTCCTGCAAGAAAGCCGGCCTCCCTCCTCGTTGGTGGACCGTACACATTGGTTAGCCACCACGGCTCACCAGCAGCCCCAACCGGGGTCGCGCGTACACCGAGAAGTCTCGCACGGCGAGGTCGGAGGCGCTCCAAAGGTCACGCCTCCAACAGGTTACGGCTCCTCCGGATGCCCCCACCCCAGGAAGAATCGCGAGGTCGTAGTCCGAACCGACTAAATCAGTTTTCAAACGATCAGGGATTACATCAAGTTTGGTTTCCTGCAAGCATACGATGGAGGTGCGGTGCTCGAAGACAATGTTGCGCACCACACTGCGACGCGAAGCAATTTGTTAGTCATCTCTAAACTTTCAAGAGTTCGCCATAAGAGATGTACAGTTAGGGATTCCAAGTTTAATGGCAAGCAATTATGAATCTGAAAATGTGCAACCCTTGTACATGCAAATTTCAGCTGGATAGAATGTTTCGATGTTCCTATTTTTCCCATTTGAGCAAGGGATTGATCCCTGCTTGGTCACATAATTTCCCCTTTACATTCAGCTATATCTAATATAGAAACGTGCTCTTCAACTTAATTCAGTGTGAATTAACATACAACCCAAATTTTTAGAAGAAATTCTGACATAAGATAAGACACATCATTGTGATCATAATCAGCATTGAAAAATTCAGGAACCAATGTAATCACCTTTTTAGGTGGTTTCAGCAGCCTGTTAACCTAAACTCTGAATACAAAAGTCAGGGCTTGTTTGACAGAGCTCCAGTCCCTGATTCCTAGCTCTACCTCCTTGATTCTTTGGTGGACTGGCTCCAGTTGATTCTGATGGCGGAGCAGGGCGGGGAGAGATTCCGTCCCAATGTAAATGGGGAAGTGATTATCGCCTGCTCTCCATCAGAAATTGATGGCCAAGGTGACAAACAATTGATTAGGTCACTAGAAATGACAGGAAGGCCCAGGAACCTTGGACAAATATTTGCCATGGTCGGACTAGATCCAGAACGATCCAGTTATTTTCACCAGAATACCAGCAGGCTGACAACCAAACACCTTCTGAATACAAAAGTTGTAAATACCAATGTTTGCATCTTCTTAATAGAAAAGTCGCAAATACCAATATTTGCTGGAATGCTGAAAGCATTGGTTCCATAAAACATTGTGTTAAACGGTTAGAGTCTGACTATTTGAGAACACAGACTGAACAGCCAAATCGAGGTGTACAAAAGCAGCAATTCATATAGTCAATCCTTTCGGCTGCTCTTCTTTTGGCTGTGCTGTTACTGCTGCAGCAACAGCAGCATCCAGCCAAGCAGCTGCAGGCAACCAGCTGCAGCATCAACCACGCAGCAGTCGAACACTAGCAGTGTAAGCTTTACTATTCGCTGATGGGTTCGACCCAGCTACCATGATTCATTTGGGGCCGATGCACAGTCATTTGGTGGTTGGTGCGTGAGCGTTGCCCGAAAAGTGGACACTGAACTCTACCGAAGAAGGGGCAAATACTGAATATACATACACAAATTTGAAGCTACTGTTGCCCGAGTGATCAGCTCAAAAGTAAAGTGGGTAAGCAAGCACTAAGCAGCGGGCGTGGGGTGATCTGGAGAAGTTACTATGTCTAGAACGGATCAATCTCATCACAGTTGCATCATGGGTTCAGGCCGCAATGCGGAATGCGGGGAGCGGGGGGAAGGGAGAGAGCGCGCTCACCTCGGGCGAGGCGAACCAACCCCCATTGGCCGGCGCTGGCAGGTCGGAGCCGAAGCCGAACTGGCGGGGACCGCGGAGAAGACAAGGAAGAAGTGGCCGTGGTTGAGGAAGGCGGCCGGCGGGGACACGCGGGGTGTGTTCGTCGCGGCGCTGCCGGCGCTGATGGAGCCGTGGAGCCAGCACTCTATAGCAAAGCCCACGCCAGGGTTTCCTTTTCGATCCGCTACCGTGCCTCGGCCCTGTTGGCTCCTGAACTGGTTGGGCCGGGCCTCACCGGACCGAACAAAGGTTTGGGCTGATTCCGTTCCTCGAAGTGTTTCACCATTTGCTCGATGCGCGCGGTTTTTCTCTTTTCTGGTTTGGGCGTTTGGCGTCCACGCTGAAGCTGCAGCTGCAGACCTCTTCACTATAGAAGAGAGAGCAGCAGCCAGCAGCTTGCGCCTTGTGGTGCAGGTTGCCAAAATGTGCACGGCAACTGGGAGATGAAACATGCAAGCCAATAAGGTGGTAGGTCCATGCTGCTAGGAGCTCAATCATCACTAGTCAGAGGCTCGAAGAAACAAATATTCTACGTTTGATGCAGAATCATTAGCATACCCAGCATTTTTGTTTCTGGCTCACGATTTAAGGGCGGCCTCCGACTATTTTGTAAAAGATAATTAAAAAGTAGAAGTCGGCTAGCATAATCTGGCATTAAATAGTTTTGAAATTTTCTCGAGCAGGCCGGTAACCATTCCGCTCGTTCCCACGTAGCACTCGGTGCTTTCCAACTGATTCGCAGATCAGAAAGCAAGCTCAACAGTCAACAGAGAGAGATCACTTTCATTTAGACTTGAGACCATCCTCGAGAATTGAAGCTAGCCATTTTTCAATGTACGGCATGCATGCGTCGCATTGCCGATACAAGTAACGCAAGAGAACGGTAAAATGTGCAACATGAGACTATTTCCTTCCTAGGATATAAAACCTGGTGCACTACATTATTGGCCACGGGAGAGGCTACGATACAAAACGGTGCCCCACCGCCGCATGAGAAGATATGGTATAGAAACAGCAGTGGCTCGCTCCATGTCCATGTGTCGGCGCCGCGCGCGTCGGTACTCCAAAAACCAATCGTGTGATAGGACGACGGCACGATGGCTCCTTGGCTACTGATGAAGCTCAACACGGTCACCGGCTCACCGCCCTTTGAATTAATCGTGTGATAAGCAACCAGTACAATGGCTACATTAATCGCCAGAAGTGAAAGGGCGACAGGGCTAATCACACGTGCCAAGTACTACCAGGTACCAGCAATGCTAGGTTAGCAATGCTCCACATAGCAGGGAACAATTATAGGCTACAAACAACGTACTACGCTCTCGAGAGTAAAGCTCAGCAGAACTATCGTTGAAACACCAACACCAAGGCCTGCTTCGCAGAAAGGGGGGCAAAATGAGAGAAACACCAAGGCCTAACCAACTTCTCCTCTGTAATTATGGAAGTACTGACAAATCTTGTCAGAGCCTAATTAAATTCCAGGTGGCCCAAGCTTGCACTGCATCCAAAGCCAGCCTTCGCTTTTGCCGCGGGGCGCGTCCACGCGGCAGGCGCCGACCGTGCCCTGCGCCCGGGGGCCTCGGCCACACGTACAGACGCAAGCATTGACCTGGCCGAGTCCTGGGCGGCGCACGCCACCTGTCTCGGCGGGGCCCGGCTGCCGGCCTCCGACAGGGACCTCCTGCCTGCTTGGCGCGCCCGTCGTCGGGCCACGTCGGCAGAGACCGCCCGGGCCCGCGCTTGTGCATAAGTGCATATACTCGTATTAAAGGAAACTTTTGGAACGCGATTTTTCCACCCTCTATTTTTATGTGAAATTAATTGATTCCCGTAATGTTTCTGTGAGATTAGTGTGTTCCAAACGGACCCTATTAATTATTCTTATTCCCTCTGCTGCAAGGAAACATACTGGTACAGACACGAGGGTCGAGGGGTACAACCGGAGAGGACTGCTTTGCGTAGATTGTAAATGGAATCGGGTGAATGGCAAGAGAACCGAGAGCTTATTCATTGATCTAATAATAGGTATATATACACCCGTACGGACGCCATGGGGGCATGCACGCAGGCAACCGCCATGGATGCCGACGGTTCGCGAGATAGGCAGAGCGGGGAGCGGGAGCGGTTCCCATCCTGGGTCCGTTCCAGATGAGATCGATCTTTTGCAGTTGCAACACTCCCCCTCGATCGAATCCAGCTTGAGATCAATGAATGGTATTAATCCTCCAAAAAGTCCCGTAGGATAAAAATGAGGAGAAATACTTTGATAGATATGCTGTTAAAAACTCCTTCAAACCCAGTGGAAAAATAAGGAGAAAGTGATACAGCATATAATGATTATTGCCTCATTGTAAACTCATATGAGAAAAACCTTTGCAGGAGAAAACTCATAGATAGTTTGGAGGACAATATATGTCATTGATATCTCCTTAAAAACCCCAATGGGGAAAAGAGGAAATACGACATATGCTTATGCTAATATTGCCTCATTAAAAACTTTATATGAGAAACCTTGTGAGTAAAACTCATACAAAGAAAAGAGTGCAATATGATGGTTTGGACAAAGTAACATCTATGAGATTTCTCCCCCGAATCTTGCAAATCTCTAAGTCGTCGCATACCAATTCCTTGAACACATTTCTGGAACGAGGAAGCTGGTAAGGACTTAGTGAACAAATCAGCGAGGTTATCACATGATTTGATTTGCAAGATGTCTATTTCACCCATTTGTTTTAACTCATGGGGATAAAACAACTTAGGAGAAAGATGCTTGGTTATGTTGCTCTTGATGTAGCCTGTCTCCATCTGTGTAACACAAGCAGAATTATCTTCATAGATAATTGTTGGTGAATCGATAGCACCAATACCACATGACTGTTGTACGTGGTTGATCACTCTGCGAAGCCAAACGCATTCACGTGAGGCTTCATATAGTGCAATTATTTCAGAGTGATTGGTGGAGGTAGACACTAGGGTCTGTTTAGAAGACTTCCATGAAATGGCTGTCCCTCCATGTAAAAACACAAAGCCTGTCTGGGATCGGCCATTATGGGGATCAGATAAATAGCCGGCATCAGTGTATCCAATCATATTAGAGTCTGGATTCCTTTGAAAATACAATCCAAGATCTCTTGTACCATTAACATATCCGAGGATATGTTTTACTCCCGTCCAATGACGTTTGGTAGGAGCAACTATGTCGAGCTAGCAAGTTCACTACAAATGCAATATCGGGCCCGGTGCAATTTGCAAGATACATGAGCGCTCCAATGGCACTGAGATATGGATAATGAGGTCCCAAAATCTCTTCTCCATTATCCCGTGGTCTAAATTGATCGGTCTCCATTTCTAGAGATCGAACAACCATAGGAGTTTTAGAGGGATGTGATTTATCCATATTGAATTTCTTCAATACCTTTTGGATATAGGCAGATTGATGCACTAAAATTCCAGTGGGAAGGTGTTCAAGTTGTAAACCTAAGCAAAACTTGGTTTGACCCAAGTCCTTCATTTCAAACTCCGTGTTTAGATGATTGCGTGCTTCATCGATATCTTGTGGGTTGCCAATGATATTTAAATCATCAACATACACTGATATGATGCAAAATCCCGTTTGGGACTTCTTGATGAAAACACATGGGCAATCATCATTGTTAGTGTATCCCTTCTTCAGAAGGAACTCACTAAGTCGGTTATACCACATTCTTCCCGACTGCTTTAAGCCAGAGTGACTTTTGAAGCTTTACACAATACATGTTGCGGTTTGCGTTCTGATTCGGTATAGAGATTCCATCGGGAACCTTCATATATATGTCCGAATCAAGTGACCCATAGAGATATGCGGTCACTAAGTCCATCAACTGCATAGATAGACGATTTTGAACAGCCAGAGATATAAGATATCGGAATGTCATTCCACTCATAACTGGAGAATATGTTTCATTGAAGTCAATGCCGGGTCTCTGCGTTAACCCTTGTGCTACAAGCCTCGCCTTATGTCTCACAACCTCGTTGTTCTCATTCCGTTTCCGGACGAAAACCCATTTGAATCCCACAGGAAAGATTCCACGAGGTGTAGGCATTGCATTAGTGAATACCTTTCTTTTGGAGAGTGAGGCTAATTCCGCTTGAATTGCATCTTTCCATTGATTCCAGTCCGAGCGCTTTTTGCACTCTGCCATGGTCTTAGGATCTGGATCATTTTGGAGGATTTCTGCAATTGATTCAGCGAAATAGATGTCGACTACTGTAGACTTTCTATTGTAAGATTCTCCAGATTCAATGTAGTTGATGGAAATTTCACGCACCCCTTGTGATGTATCATTATTTCCCAAAATGATTCCATCGGGGGTGTTCCGATGTCCCAACATCGCAATTGAGTGCACTTGTTGATGTGGGATGTGAAGGACGAGCCTCCACAGGGTGTTTCTCAACTTGAGGTTGAGTTGCATTTGCTGTGCTGGGAGATTTGTTCTTCCCTTTCCTTTGCTTGCTAGAAGCTGCATCCGTGGAAATAGCCGTACTTCTCTCCCTCTTACTTGGGAGATGAGTAGTTTTGTTTAGTACCTCTACTCTTTCCGGCACATTTCTCGCAGGATTATAGGATTTAGTAACACCCTTATAATCAGCAAATGCATCTGGCATGTTATTTGCAATGTGTTGCAAATTGATGATCTTCTGAACTTGAAGTTCAGTTTCTGAAGTACGTGGATCACAATTAGGGATGTCTGCATCCCAGTTGATTTCCTGGCATTGTTTGTGGTTTTCAGTTCCTCCCCCCAATGCCGGGAAATGATCCTCATTGAAGATACAATCAGCGTACCGGGCAGTAAATAAATCCCCTGTAAGGGGTTCCAGGTATTTAATGATCGACGGAGATTGATATCCCACGTAGATCCCCAATTTCCTGTGTGGGCCCATAGATGTACGCTGGGTGGTGAGATCGGTACGTATACAGCGCAACCGAACTTCCGCAGATGGGAAATATTTGGTGTATTTCCACGTACTAGTTGCAACGGGGAGGTTGCATGATATGCAGTTGGACGCAATTGAATCAAGTCAGCAGCGTGTAAGACTGCATGACCCCAACATGATGTTGGTAGATTACAATTCTGTAGTAAGGGTCTAGCAATAAGTTTTATTCTCTTGATGAGAGATTCAGCCAACCCATTTTGAGTATGGACATATGGGACCGAGTGCTGAACCTGAATTCCTAAGGCCATGCAATAGTCATTGAAGGCACGTGAGGAAAATTCAGCAGCATTATCCATTCGGATGGATCGAATTTGGTGTTCAGGATGTTGCGCTTTAAGTTTGATAACTTGCGCAATTATTTTAGCAAATGCATGGTTCCTCGTAGAGAGGAGAGTCACATTAGACCATCGTGTAGATGCGTCAATGAGAACCATGAAATACCTGAACGGCCCAGACAATGGTTGAATGGGACCACATATGTCACCTTGAATGCGTTCAAGGAACTTTAGAGATTCGGCATGAATTTTGAGGTAAGAGGGCCTCAAAATTAATTTCCCTGTGGCACATGCGGTGCACACAAAATCTTTGGATTGGGGAAATTTTTTACTTAAAGTATGACCAACAGAATTGCTTGTAATTTTCCTCATCATCCCAATGCCAGGATGGCCAAGGCGATCATGCCAAGTTTGGAATGCGTTAACATTCTGGAAAACTACTTTGTAAGCAACATGTGGTACGGATTTGATGTATGTGTAGTACAATCCTGACTGGAGTGAGGGAACTTTTTCAAGTGTCTCTTTGCCATATCCGTGATCCTTAGTAATGAGGAGTAACTCCTCATTATTGTCCGTATGAGTTTCAACATGAAACCCATTTTTGCGGATATCTCTATAACTCAACAGGGTACGCGTAGAATCGGGATACAATAATGCATCCTCAATTACGAGTGTTGTACCCATAGGGAGCATAATAGTGGCCCGACCGGTGCCAACTATTACAGCATCGCGTCCAGCGATTGTTAAAATATTTCCTTTATCCTTCGTGAGATTTTGGAAATATTTTATCTCCCTGAGTATAGAGTTAGTGGCACCACTGTCCACTAGGCACAACTCCTCAGCCATCAGATTGACTCCCGTACAAGTTAGTGGCACCACTGTCCACTAGGCACAACTCCTCAGCCATCAGATTGACTCCCGTACAAATCTTGCGGTTGTTCCTCCTGGAACTCGAACTCTGAACTCGCCGGCGTTCTTGCCGGCGTTGGCGTCTGGACTCCCTTCCGAGAGCGCAGATATGCAGCGATCAAGTGCTGATAACGTGTTTTGCGTAGATTGTAAATGGAATCGGGTGAATGGCAAGAGAACCGAGAGCTTATTCATTGATCTAATAATAGGTATATATACACCCGTACGGACGCCATGGGGGCATGCACGCAGGCAACCGCCATGGATGCCGACGGTTCGCGAGATAGGCAGAGCGGGGAGCGGGAGCGGTTCCCATCCTGGGTCCGTTCCAGATGAGATCGATCTTTTGCAGTTGCAACAAGGACAAATGTTCTATCTTGCCATGTTCCATTGGTACTATGTGTGGTGTGGAACATAGACTGGGGAGAGTGGCACATGTGTGGAACTGTAATTAATTTAGGTTTGCATATGAACGATGCATAACCTCGGTATTATGTGGTGCAACTCGGCAAACCACAATGATCCATAACGAAAATGCAGAAGCCGGTTTTCCACCGAAATGGAACATCTTTCTTTGCAACATTAGCAAGATGGGCTTGGAGAACGACCGCACACCACATAGACTGGTCCAGCATGGCATGGTGCCGACGTGTGCAGTGGTCCGACTCTTTTTACGAGATGCGTTTATTTCCTACATGAAAATGGCTTGCCGGAGGCTCGATCTAATTCCCATTACGGTTGCAACTGAAACACAAGTTTCTTCAGAACAAGATCGAGGAGAAAGAAGCAAACACTCCAGCAAATTCACGAGGACAGACTACCTAATTAACCTGATTCAAACATAAGATCAGAATTTACAACCATGCTACTCCAACCTGCGTAATATTTGACTGTTACCCCGAAAATCCCAGGAGAGGATTACAAATCCGGAAGCATTTTTCTCAGCTTAAGAGCATCTCCAAGGGCTTTGCAAATAGACTTTGCATTGCCCAATTTGCAAAAAAAACTAGAAAACACCCCTTCAATGGTTTTGCAAATGAGGTTTGCAATTTGGTAAACTTTGCAAATAGAGGTTGAGCCTTTGCATATATGCAAACCTCCTCCGCGCTTTGCATCTTGGCCTCGCGACGATTTTGTCGGTCCACGTAGGACGTCCGCGCGCAGACTCTCCTCCTCGCGGCGCGCGAAAGCCCTCCCTCCAAGCGCGACCCCTCCCTCTGGAGCCAGAAATTCTCGCGCGAAGACTGGACGCAATCTGTGCCGTCCCTGTCTCTTCACGTCCTTCCCTTCACGTTCTTCCCTTGGAGACCCGACGGAGCCGGCGGCGGCGCGTCCACGAACGACGGAGCATCCACGAACCGGCGGCGGCGCTCCGACGGAGCCTCGCACACGATGCAGGAACGACGAAGGACGACGCACGAACGACGAAGGACGACGCACGCGGCCTGGGCGACCTGGCGGCTTGACCTGGGCGACGGCCACGTCCAGAACGATGACGGACGATTTGACGTGGGCGAGCGGGCGACCTGGCGGCGACGGAAGGCGCGAAGACCGAAATATTTTTGGCGGAGGCCGAACGAATGGCGCGCGAGAAAAAATTTCGGGAAAAAAAATTGTGGGGACTTGATCAAAATGCAAAACGGTTAGAAATCACATCTTTGGGAACTTTGCAAATTCATTTGGGACTTTGCAAATACCCTCAAATGCAAAACTGAAAATGCAAAGCCCTTAGAGATGCTCTAACAAATTGATATTTTTTTTTTATTATTTTAGGACAACCTACAAACAATACAGTTGGAATTCTTCAGTCCATTCAGAGTTTGGAATTCCAGCCAATATATAAGGCCCATCCGGCAGGCAGGCACTCTGCCCTCAGTTGCTTTCCTCCACAAACAAACTCAGCAACCAAACAAAACGTTACTCTTCTAACTATTCATTCAGTGGTTTTGCTCCGCAAGTCTTCGATCTCTTGGCTGCTGCTTCCCCAGCCTGCTAGCTCTCTGGCTAGTTTCATCTATCACAGGGCAGGTTGCTCCGATCCGCTCGGAATGGCCACCCCGTCGACAGAAGCCCCGCCTCCCCCGACCCTCCGAGACGTCATCGGCCACGATGACGATGACGACGACTACGACGACCACTTCATCGCCGAGGAGGAAGAGGAGGAAGATGACGATGAGGAGTGGGACATGAGCAAGCGCATGTCGCGCCTGTCCTTGGAAGGCTCCGACGGCGGCGACGCCGACGTCGAGGATGGGGGCCACGACGAGGAAGAGGAAGAGGACGACTTGTTCGAGGTGCGGTCGGACGTCAACGCCGCCGCCGCCACGTACCGCGCGTGGCCTCCGTACACCGAGCCGCGCGGCGGGGCCCCGTCGTCGGCGTCGCTCCCGGGCACGCCGGAGCGCGGCCGCGGAGGCGCGCACCAGGCAGCGCGGTCGTCGTCGTCGCCGTGGTGGGCTGGGGCGGTCAGCGCCAAGGACAAGGAGTACGCGAGCGAGACGGAGGCGCGGTGGCCGCCCGACGCGGACGGCCGCGGCGGGAGGCGTCGTCAGCACCACCGGCGGGCGCGGATGGCGCGCGAGGTGTGGCTGGAGCGCGCGTGGCGCATGCGCAAGCAGCGGCGGCAGCTGCAGGAGGAGATCCCCGTGGTGGTCCTCGGCGGCGGCGGCGAGTCCCCGGCGAGAAGCGTGGCGATGGACATGGAGGAGGTCCGCGCGTGCCGCGACCTGGGCCTGGCGCTCCCCTGCGACTGGACCGTGGAGATCCCCTGCTACGCCGCGGCGCTCTCCGGCGGCGTCGACTCCGCCAGCAGCGGCGGCAACTCGCCGGCCTCCGGCAGCTGGCGCATCTCCAGCCCCGGTAAGCATCGACTATCCGAGACCTCGACCCAATCATTGTCGTTGATTAATTAGTCCCTACCAGCCTCCCATTTTTCTTTTCCTGCGATGCTAACGTATCTACTAGAGTACGTAGACTCCGGCCGAACGGTTTGTCCGTACGCCGCGAGTTGCGTTTGCGTCGGTCCGGTCGAGTTGAGGCGCCGAGCCGATCGATCACATGAGGTCGCTCACCTCACCGGTCGGTGGGTCAATTCGTCGCCGCGCGCACGTCCATTTGGCATGAAACCGACGGGGGCCTTTGCCTGCCCGCCATGCACATTGCACGCACGTCGTCGTCGCCTCGCTGTCGCACGGGAGGAATCGCATTCCACGGCCGTCTCTCTCTTTGCCTGCCCTGCCTTGCCAGGCAGTGCACTCGGACCAGGTTTAAAGAGCACGCGCGCCATGTGTCGTGATCATGAGCACTCCCTGTCTCATCACCCTAAAGCACTATACTAGGAGGAGTATACTCCTACATGGGAATGGGATTCATCAATGTCGTGGCGCAGCTGGTAGCTGTTAATACTTGTGTGGCTGGGAATTGGACTCGCGCAACTCGTGGCGATCAACCTAGGGAGTAGGGTGGTGGTTCCTCCGCCGACGTGGATGCGTCACGCTGCATGCCCTTTTCAGGCGCTGCACCCAATGCAAGCCGCCAGGCGCCAAGTGTTTGCTCGCCGTGTCCACCCGTTTCCCTGGACGCGCTGCTCTCATCTTGGCGCGCACTTTTAGCCCGTTCCAAGGAGAGTCCATAACTATTTATTACTCTCCTATTTATTGTGTTTTGCTGACGTGACGGTATATTTATTGAAAAGAGATGCAGAAAAACCAAGACTCCAAGTCTTATTTAGACTCTAAGGGCCTGTTTGGTTCTCCGAACTAAAACTAAAGTGGACTAAAATATTTTAATCCCTTTTTAGTTCACTTTGAGTGACTAAGGGTCTGTTTGGTTTCTAGGACTAAAACTAAAGTGAACTAAACTTTAGTCACTTTATGGACTAAAGAGCCAAACACAAGGACTAAAATGGGACTAAAACACTTTAGTCCACTTTAGTTTTAGTCTTGTAGAACCAAACAGGCCCTAAAGTAGATGCATACAACTAAAGTGTTTTAGTCCTATTTTAGTTCTTGTGTTTGGCTCTTTAGTACTAAAGTTTAGTCCACTTTAGTTTTAGTTCTAGGAGCCAAACAGGCCCTAAGTCCACAATCTTCGAGATAAATATACCGTCACATCAGCAAAATGCAATAAATAGGAGGGTAATAAATAGTCTTGGACTCTACGATAGAGTCTTGCATTGAGACTGCCCTTAGCCCGTAATGAGCCAATATCCAATGATGATACAGTACGTAATGAACGCAGGATTCACGGAAACTTTGCCGCCACGTTCCCTGATCAATGGCCGTGAACCAAGGTGCAAAGGGAACGGGTTACTACCATATCATTACCAATTTAGCAAGCGCGTCAATGATTATTTAGCATCAGACACGGGTCGGATCGCGGCCGGCCGGGCCGGGGGCGGTGCTTGCTTTGCTGCCAAGCTAGCGTTAATTTCTTCGCTCCATGATAATCCCAGTGGGTGTTTAGTGTAGTACTACTGACGTGACACTGATGTACGTCGTTGTCGTTGAAACAGGGGACGATCCGAAGGACGTGAAGGCGCGGCTCAAGGTGTGGGCGCAGGCGGTGGCGCTCGCGTCCGCCTCTCGTCTCGGCTCTTGACCTCGCCAAGAAGCAACCAATTCAGCGGCGATCAAGACGGATGCAACCACAGGACAGATTACCCGTCATCTCCAACAGTAACATAGTCTTCGCATCTCATCAGATGAAAAAAAAATCAAGAAAAAAAAAAGAAGTGTCGTCATTTGGGGCAGAACACCGTTGCTTCTGCCACATCGTACAAGTGCGTCATTAGTAAGTGTGCCGGTGTGTTCATACATAGCTAGGAGCTTAGGATCAGTGTTTCTTTAAAAAAAATGAAAAGAAAAAAAGCAAAATCATGTAAGCTAGGGTTTGGTGACTTATACATAAAAAGGATTGTTGAGAGAGCTAGCCGTACGTGCACAGTGCGCACGGGTCGCTGGGTTGACACTTGACAGTGTGACACGTGCAGCTCTGTGGACCGTTTGTGTTTTTGAATTCCATGATTGCTGTACGAGTATGTAAAAGGAGCTAGGATTGATTTTCCATGATGTTGTTTGGCCGGTGGGGAGCAAGGCGACCCAACAGCTTTTACAGGTGTGAGGTGTTCCTCATTCATGTGTTGATTCTATCTACTGTAATATACTCATACACTTGGAAAAGCGAAAGGAGAGAACAGACTCATGCAAAAATGGTTTCTAGAAGGATACTAGCAGTGTGTGTGTGTGTGTGTATTTTGTGGCGTGACAGATGCTAACTTGTCTGATACCAAAGAATGCTGACCACATTTATTTTGAGATGACTCTTCAATTCGTTACTATTAATTAATTAACTCGTAATGTGTCCACATCTGAGGAAAGAAAGTTTCGTCATGGCACTTATCTCACATACAACTCAAATGACTGAATGATGCCACCAAATGGGCGTCCATGCTCTAACTTAAGAGAAGACTTCCCAGACTCATGTTCAAATTCAAACTCAGCAAGAGGATTTCGCTGAAAATACGGCGCTTCCACTTGCACTACTGTATGTTTCGCATGGATCAACAATTAACCCCAAAATTGAGCTGTTGACTTAGCTCAGCTGTCCAGGGGTAACTCGCCACAGTTAACGATTCGACAGGGCTGCTTGGGAGTGTCGGACCTGCTGGTTTCTTGAGATTCAAGCTGCTTCACCACGTCCATCCCCTCCAAGACATGTCCAAACACGACGTGACGGTTGTCCAACCACGGTGTCTGAGAAGAATTCCATTGTATCATTGTGAACCAAATACCCAGATATATAATATAAGACCTTGATGGTCGGTTCTTGCTGAAGATAACAAACATAAGAAGTCCAAGGCTATGTTTTGATAAGCGATAGTTTATTCATGATATATAATATATTATCCTACCACATCTAGATGTACACATACTACCTTCAATCTTGTCTTGCTCATACATAAACAACACCAAACCCAATCAATGTTATCGAGTTGAAAATGTCATGTTGCTCACTTATGACATGTAGTAAATCAAAGTATATGAATAGATTTTTAATTAATAGATAAAGTTCAAAGAATTTTGTAGGTGCGTTGAAAAGTAGCCAAACAATTTGAACATAATCAGTTGATGACTTCGACCAAAGGTCCAAAAAGAATAGAACGACAAAATATATTTTACAAATCTGTATAAAGGGCAATAGTTAATTATTTTCATATGAATCAAGAGTAACAAGATACTAGGAGAGTTCATGTACCAACAGATGTAAGAGCAGTCTGTTCAGAATTTTATGGGCCTGGACAGTAAAGCCTCGAAAAAGGAAAGAGCGTAAATTTGGGCTTAAGGATTAATGTCCCACTTTAGGAGTTTAGGATGTGGAATGTATCTACGTAAATACGCAGTTAATACGCAGTTTCGATTGGCACCTCCTCCCTCCCCCTTTTCTGAGATAAACTGATTTTTCTAGCCAAGTTTGTTAAGGGCGATGTAAACTTGTTACTACTCTGAACAGATATCTAATCAGCTACAACAGAATATAGCAATGGAACTACAAATATCTACCGAAAATATATACCAATGGCACTACAAATATCTACCGAAAATACCAACTTCTTCTTAATTTTCTTATATTCTTTAAGACTAACAATGCTACATTCACTGATCAACTTTAGAAACGAATGTGAATCATTACTAAAAAGCTAGATTCTTAATGCTGCAAGATTAAGATGTTCCAACAGGCGAAATAGTGATCAAAATGAAGTGTGTCATTACTACAAAATCATGAATGCCTTACCTTCACAGTGCAAATGAAAAATTGACTTCCATTTGTGTTAGGGCCAGCATTTGCCATGCTTAGCACACCAGGGCCAACATGCTTCACTGCAACAAAGTAAGCCAAAGAACGCCTCAGTTAACAAACTACTGAAATGACGCCAGACACCTCGACATTTTGCAATTCAACATTCATTCAGAATCAGTTTCCTGTAAGCTCTTGTCTGTATTATTAATTTAATGTGTAGAAGTAATTCATAAAGAGCATTTCTAAAGCCTCCTTGGGCACCCCATTAAAAAATATATATCTAATCAGGTAAGAAGGATCACCAATGCATGCGGAAACTATTTTTTCTGACAATGGAATAATACATATTGTTAGTGACAAAAAGCTAGAGAAAATTCACACAAAAGTTCATCATAATGAGAACAGAATTAATAGCAGTACATTCAAATGAAAATGCAACAGTAGAAGGTAATAAAGTAGAAGGCTCAGAATTACTTACACGCAAAATTTTCATCATCAAAGCGTTCACCATAAATACTTCTCCCACCAGTACCCTGTGGTCACCACTAATAGCTTAGCACAAGAATAAGTGAAGACGACCTTTTAGCTCAGAACTAGTTACTCTGAATAAACATTATCGAACTTCCTCAACTTTATTTCAGTTTCATGGGTAATTTTCCTACACCTTTCACAGTTTGGTAGTCAATTCTTTGAATAGTATAATGTCACCCATAACTAATAAGTAGCCAGTGGTAGCTTTTGCTAGTTTACATACTTCCATGGTGCAAACTTGTGAGGTGGAACCCTACCCCATCCCCATCCATCATCAGCATATCGATTTGGTTGCGTATTGACAAAGAGAAGAGTTCAGTTTTCATCATTATTTGTTTTGTACTTTCTCAACAACATAAACCCAAATTTAATTTACAAACTAAATGTACTCTGCACAACTTCGTCCCAACAATCAATTTTGTATTACGAGTTACACCAATCTACATTTTCACATTATGTTCATTCCCTTGCTGCATTATATGAAACTTGTGACTAAAAACAGAAGAAAATCTAAGCTTATCTAGTGGACACAATCATTCGAGCAGTTTTGCAGACAAAGCCCAATGGATGTATCATTATTGATTATGATTAACGATGTAAATAGAAGTAACAAATTGCATAAAGGGAGCAGCATTACGCTAATAGCTTGTAAAATGGTTTCAACTTATCTACACACAAGAGAATAGATATTTAGTAACGCAATGCAGATAGTTGAATGCTAACTTCAAGGTTCAATTATAGTACAGACTACAGAGTGATATCCTAATAGACATTGGATGAGATAATGCTCAATGTTCCACAAGAATGTCCACAGAGACAATATAAATCAGATCCAAACAGGCTCCACAAATTCGATGGGTTGTGGAGGACTTGATGCACTGGAAGTATGGACTCCAGTTCTATATATTAAACCCATATGCCAATAGACATGTGGCCCATATGATTGCCATTGACTGGTGATACCCATCCTAAAATCCAATGGTAGATCAGATTATCAGTAAACTGTTTTTTCAGCAAGGCATGATACTCAACTATTAGGAGACTTGCAGCGGTATGCAGATCAATAGGTGCAATATAACCTTATCTGGCTGAGCTAAACAGACTGGATATCTTGGAAGACAAAATTTCATAACTTATGTTCTGCTTTCAGGTTTTTCTTCCATGTTCGAGTTCATCCTATTGTTACTTGTGAAGAATGGTTTACTATGTTGAGTGACGAATGGGAACCTTAATTCTACTCTCCTCTTCTTCAGTTGTAGGAATATTTAACAAAATCTGCAGTAGCCATTCAGGCGAAATGCATATACTTGTAAAAATGCTCACATTGTTTTCCTGGAAGTCCCCGCCTTGAATCATAAAGTCCTTGATGATCCGGTGGAAGGAGCAGCCCTTGTAGCCGTACCCTTTCTCACCTGCCCCAAACCAAAACATCATCAATGCTTGTTAACTTCGACTCATAAAGCTATTGTGACTAACGCTAGTTCAAATTGGATCCACAGCGTACGCACCAGTGCAGAGCGCGCGGAAGTTGTCGACGGTCTTAGGCACGACCTCTCCGAAGAGCCCGATGACGATGCGGCCCGCGGGCTCCCCGCCGACCTCCACGTCGAAGAAGCACTTGGTCGTCACCTTGGCCTGCAGATCCACGGCTCCCTGCAGCGAATCACCACCGGAAGACTGTCAGCACGCGCTCGGCCTCGGGGAGCGCGGTAGGTGCCCGTAGCCGCAGTACGTACCTCTGCCGCGGCGGCGCGGACGACGACGGCGCCACGGGCGTCGCGGTGGCCGCCGAGCCTCAGCGCGGCGGGGACAGCGCGGGCGGGGCGGAGCGAGAGCACGTCGCGTCTCGTTTCCGTTGGGTAGCTCAAGAGGGTGCGGGCCGACGCCGGCGCCGGCAAGAGGATGGAGGGGGCGGACACCGCCGGCATGGACGCCATGGTTGGGCTTGGGAGTTGGGACTTTGGGTTTGGCTTGGCTTATCGGATTTTTTTTGAAAAAAATATTGAAAGTTTGGATTATCGAATTGGACACTGGAGGGAGAAGAAATCAAGACGGTGTGGTGGGCAAGGGCAGGCCCAGCAATAGCCGGGGTCTAACTTGCGTGAACGCCTTTGTAGTTGGGCTTCTTCCACTAGGCTACCCTAACTTTACCTCTTTTGGGCCAATAAACTGGGCTAAGATTGTGGGCGTGGTGGGCAAGGGCAGGCCCAGCAAGGGACGCTCGAACAGCCTGGGGGCAATTTGCGTGAACGCGTTTGTAGTTGGGCTTCTTTTGGGCCAGTAAACTGGGCTACGATTGTGTGTAAGTGTGGTACAGTACGGTGATTGTTGGCCTCTAAGTTGTTTTTGGGCCATCATCGTTTTTTTTAGAGTTCGAGGGTGGACCGCCCCGGCCAGTCAAATTGATTAAAAGACTACGAATTCATACAGATTAGTTCAGGTTTATGAAAGCCAAAAAGATGGACCGGGGCACGATTACTATTTCAGAGCCTTCATGAGACAAAGTACCACCCGGACAACGAACAGTAGGCACTGTTACTATTTCAGAGCCTTCATGAGACAAAGTACCAGCTTCAACATCTTCGACAAAACTTTTCAATCTTCTCTTGATCAGACGACTTTGGGCCATCATCTTACTGTTAGATCCGGAAGGAATGAGAGCGGCGGCCGATGGGAGCTAGAGTAGTGCGGCTCTCACATTTCCCACACCCGGGAGGCCAGAACCCATGTCCACCCGTCTAGTCAGCTTGTTGCATTTTTTTGTTTCCTTTTTTGAAAGAAGTCCATTATTGATCTCTCAACTTTCACGAAAGTCCATTTATCATATTTAAACTCTAAAACCGAACAAAACACATTCCTCAACTTTTAAAAACATTCATGTTGTGTCTCTGGCATGGTTTTAGACAATTTTGAATGCGGTTTTGTTTTTTTATTTGTTTTGGCTATTTTTTGAAAAACCATAGTAAATCACATAAAAATCATAAAACGAAAAGTGCGATTTCGTTGGACTCTACATAAGTAGATATATATAGTGAACATATAATATGGTAGCTTTAGAACAAAGAATTTGATGTAGCTTTATATCTATGCTTTTTCGTAACTAATTGGAATAATTCATATCTGCACTTTCTGTAATCCAATTGTGATGAGATTTTTATGGTGTGCTAATTGTTGTATTCTTATTTTGTTGTAAAAATTTCAAACTCATTGGATCATCTATAACTTAGTTATAGATTTATTTAGGTTTATGCTTGTTAAGTTTAAATAAATTCATAACTAAGTTATACATGATGTAATTAGTATTATATTTTTACTATAGTTCAAGCGTACAATAACAAGCCCACCATAAAAATTTCACCATGATTAGATCATAAAAACTGCAATTATAAATTTTTATAATTAATTAGAAAAAACATAGATCTAAAACTATATAAAAAACTTTGTTCTAAAGCATGTAGAGTCCAACCAAAAGTGGATTTTAAATTTTATGATTTTTCTATAATTTACTATAATTTTTTAAAATATTTAGTTGAAATAAATAAAAAAGAAAAAGATAAACCGCCATCAAAACCACTCAAAATCAGGCAAGAGACGTAATATGAACGGTTTTAAAACTTGAGGATGTGTTTTACTCGGATTTGGTGTCCAGGGATAAAAAGCAGAATTTCACGAAAGTTGAGGAACCACAAGTAGACGTTTTCCTTTCTTTTACCCGTATTTTTTTTGGCTTTTATGTTGAAAGAATGCTTGAAACCAAATCGCTACAGTATATTTTGTTTTAAAAAAATCTTGTGCCGTTTCATTTTCAAAGCTGTATCTCCATTCTCCAAGCTCGTAAATTCCAACGCGCATGCACCATGGGTGGTTTTGGTATGTGTGTATATGTGCCCTTGAAAAGTCGATGCTTTGTGAGGGTGCAGAAGCAAGCGCGCCCCACGCGGCTGCTCTGTATTTCAACTAACCAAACCTAAAAGCTGTGTATACATGAGATGCGCATGCATCAGACGATAATTTTTCCTACGTAATCCCGCACTGACTAACTGTACCTCCGCTCAAAACAACGGGGGGAAATCCCCAGCCCACGGCGACAAGACGAGGCGAACACAAGGGCGGCAGGTGAGCGCGGTACGGGACTAGGCGCCGGCCGGCGACGGCGATCGCCTGGGACAATGAAATGCCGTGCACTGACTCGACATCGCCACCGCGCGTCAGCACAGAGCAGCAGCCACAGTACAAAAAGCGCACAGCGGCAGCCACAGAGCAGGTGCCCGACGGCGACGGCCCAACTGACTGGCTACTAACTCCGGACGATCGCCGTGGTCTCATCTCATCTGGAACAGGCCGGACAGCGTCGTTTGGTCCCGTAGATTATTGGCATTTTCCACGGATAATCTTGTTCAAGCCGGCCTTCGTCTCATCTGGTCATCTGGGGCGTCGAGTCCGGCCGCGCGCGTCGCTACGTGGTCGTTGGGGTTGGTGAAGCCAGCGACGGACCCGTTTTATCTAGCACAGACTTCGGAGTGATAAAATTATAAATGCAGTAGTTAGTACTGTACAGTACTACTCTGAATCTGCACTCTTTTTGTTCAATTTCAGTCTTTCACCACCATTTCTTTGCAGAAAACAATCTCCGTCTGAACATGCTGCTGATGCTGCTTGACAATGGCAGCAGCAGCTTCCTTGGGTATGCTGCAAGCAACAAGCAACCACATTTGATTAGTAGTATTAGTCTTAGGATAAAGTATGTTTCATTTTCGTATCGTTGGCCGCCGGTCAGCTTCGTAAAAGAAGCCATGGCAGCTCGAACGACCGGTGCACCGTCATTTTGTTTACTTTTGATGGCTGTAAAGTGTAAGATCGGACTCCTCCGGTTGAGCCTGGAACCCTGGGAAAACAGGAGAAGTCTCCCGGTGTTCCCCAGTTTTTCTTGTCCGAACTTCGCAGCAAAGGAATGGAATGGAAGGATATTCCTGGTTGAAGGAGTCATTGCGCTGATCTACTGTTTTTCTTCTCCCATCGCTTTCGACATCAATCTCACGCAAAGAGAATCGATGCAGAATTGCAGATAGAGACAGGAGACAGCTAACTTCTAGAGGATAAATGCAACACTAATGTTCTTTTTTTTTTTTTTTTTTTTTGCGAAACAATGCAACACTAATGTTCATCCGGTTTGTTTTAGTCAACCAATTCAACGAACTCGATTATCCGTATATGGAAAAACCTCAACTTGGTCCTCTGATAATATACTAGCACCGCTGTACCAGCAACATGGGTCGTCAGAAAACAGGTCCAGAATATAGTATGTACGCCTGAACAGTAGGACTATATATTTGTGGCAAATAGGGGCATATACAGATGTACTCTGGCATATAGGGGCAAATACAGATGTACTCGTATAGTTGCACTACTTATCCCGTTAAGTTTGGTCAACCGGATCCCATTACACGCGTACAGAGATATCCAAACTCAGTCAGTCTGATCTCAAATGATACTGCACTACTACCACTGTATATAAATAAATAACGTGATCCTGAAACAATCTCCAGAAAAATGGTACGACTGCCATGTGCTAGGTGCCAGCCGTTTGAGCCGCCTCGCATGTGCGATTAATCGCCCATGGTTCCTGCTGAACGTGGGGACGCGTAGTTACGCGAGCCCCGTGCAATTAGGGCGCTGTCTGCTCGAGTCCTCGTCTCCATTTGCAGTGAACACTGCATCATTCATTCATCTGTGGCAAATAGGCAGTGCCATGGGTCCATGTCTACGGGCTATGTGTCGGGAGCACCGATCGATGTGCAAGTGCAAATGCGACGCGACGACGAAACAGCGCAAGAAACTTGCAGATGATCGAGACCCTGCAGTAGTGGCACAAGCACAGCGGCACAGACGACGAAAGGTAGCAAGAAGCGGGGACGACGTAGAAACGGAGGCTCGATGACGAAACTGGAAACGGTGGCCCGTCGTCCCATCCGGACGCCAAATCTGCCACACACAGGCGCAGAATAAACAACGCCGCGCCGTGCCGAGGACTGCGTCCAAGCTCGGCGGCCCCGATTCTTCGGCATGTGTAGCAGTTTGCCCACGCTGCATAAACAGGTCTATCTCGACGCTACCATCTTAACAGCCGGGGAAGCTGGCTGGCGCCTTGCTTAGGGTCCTCGCAACTTCTCTTCCTACCCCGTCGTCGCCTTCTTCCCCGGTGGTTCCTTCCAGAGCTCCAGACCTCCAGACCTCCAGTCTTAGCGACTGGTTAATCTCCCTGCCTATAAGTACGGGCTCATAGTGTGCTCCATTTCATCACGACACAACAACACTACTCATCTGTCATCCACGTGCAGATTAAGGAAGCAGCAGGCCGCTCACTGACCGGTCATGGCGAGGATCCACCTCTACCTCGCGGCGGCCTGCGCCGTCGTCCTCGTGCTCGCCGCTCCGGCCCTCGCCGGCGACCCCGACATGCTCCAGGACGTCTGCGTCGCTGACTACGCCTCCCGTGAGTGAAACGAAACCTGTCGTCGGTCTTCTCAAGTCGTTTCTTTCCACATCTTCCTGGCTTTGCTTGCTCCTTGTCCTGCTCTACAATCGATTTGCTGATGACCTGACCCGTGCGTGTGTGCACCGTGCAGCCGTCAAGCTCAATGGGTTCCCGTGCAAGGCCAACATTTCGGCGGACGACTTCTTCTTCGACGGGCTGAGGAACCCCGGCAACACCAACAACCCCGCGGGCTCCCTGGTGACGGCGGCCAACGTGGAGAAGTTCCCGGGGGTGAACACGCTGGGCGTCTCCATCGCGCGCATCGACTACGCCCCGGGCGGCCAGAACCCGCCGCACACGCACCCGCGCGCCACCGAGATCATCTTCGTCCTCGAGGGCACGCTCGAGGTCGGCTTCATCACCACCGCCAACAAGCTCTTCACCAAGACCCTCATCAAGGGGGACGTCTTCGTGTTCCCGCGCGGCCTCGTCCACTTCCAGCAGAACAGGGGCCACGGCCCCGCCGCCGTCGTCGCGGGCTTCAACAGCCAGCTCCAGGGCACGCAGCAAATCGCCATGACGCTCTTCGGCGCCACGCCGCCCGTGCCCACCGACATCCTCGCCAAGGCCTTCCGGATCGGCGACGGGGAGGTGGAGCACATCAAGTCCAACTTCGCGCCCAAGTAGAAGAGCAGGCAGCACAGCGTCTTCCAATATACTTGTGTCTGCATTCGTTGATTTCTCAATAATTCCCACGGGCGGTGCCTGCCGTTAGTGATGGGAGTGTGTGCAGTTCGATTTGTTCATCTTCGGTTTGGTTCGGGACATTGCTGACCACGCTTATTGCTGCTAATTTGTGTGGAGCAATTGCTGGTTCTCCTAGGAATCTCTTTTCTCATCTCACAACTAAATTAAAAAGAGTAAAAGTATAAAAGTAAGACAACCGTTTGGTGTGTACAAATTTTCGCCTCATTTTCTACCGCTCGTGCGATCCGGACGCCGCGTAATTTCACCTCCCTATGCGATTTCCCCTCGCGTGCAAAAGGAAAGCAAAAGAAAAAAAAGAAAAGGAAAGGAAAAAAAGAAAGAAAAAGACCGTGTGTTTGTTTCCTAATCATCACGGGATTCCTTGCTTGCGGCGATCACGGAATCACAGGGTGAGCCTTGCCTGCTGCGACGCCCTGTGTCCACTTCGATGCCGTGTGATCTCCCGTCCACGTGCAACAGCATCGCCAGACCCGCCTTGCGGATAGATGTGCAAATTGGTAAGTGTTAGGTGCACCTACAAACCTAGTACAAATATTTGAACTAAAGAGGTTTGGAGGTACATTACCCTTTGCACCTCTACTTGCGGCCTCGACGCCACTGGTCGTGCCACCGCCTCGACGCCATTCAACGTGCTACAGCCGGGAACACCGCTGTCTCCATGTCTAGCTCCATCGTCCCATCCGAGCAACCACGCAGTCGTCCTCGCCACCTGTTAGTGCCGCCGGAAGCACTGCCGCGCCGTGCACCCGAGCCATCATCCACGGTTGCCGTGCCGACGCCGTCTCGACGCCACCGGACGTGCCAGCACCTGATCACGACGTTGAACGAGCCGCCGCCGGAAACGCCGCCTCCACGACCTGCTCCATCGATCGTCCCGTCCGTGCGTCCGCGCCGTCATCCTCGCCGTGCGCCAGCACCGCCGGAAACACCACCGCCTCCACGACACCCGCGTCGTCGTCCTCACCAGTCACCAACGCCGTCGCCGGACTAAAAGGACGCGCCTGCACCGGTAGATCCGCATTCGGTGCTAAAGCCACCAAGGGGAGATAAGTTCTGTCCTCCTTCATTCCGGTATGTTGACTCCGCTGTTTCTCATCAGGTGTGCCCTGGCAAGATGATGATGGTTGCCCATGGTTAGTGCTGGCCATACCTGCCCGCTCGTTGGCAGGCCTTGCTTGAAGTTGAACAGGAGTGGCTGCTGCTGGTCGAGTGTTCCGCTCCTTGTCGCTGCTCTGCAATGTTTCTTGGTTTTGATAATAATACAGAGAGCAGATGTCATGCAGTTCGTGTTCACGATTCAACATTGACGCTCACTGCCTGCACCGTTGATCCTAGATCGATATAAGCAAACAGTCAACAATTTCAATTCTTTTGATATCAGTTCGTCCAAAAATGATGAGCCCTTTCAATACATGAGTTTGTTTTCCTCTAATTTTATTTTAGAAAACTACAAGTCTACAACACGTACTTCTAATTTAGCTTGTAGTTTCAAATGAGCTCAAAACATTATATATAGAACTGTGGCTTAGCCTCTGAAGTAGTTTAGTCTGAATGGTGTGCTCTAATGTGTCTTTGCAGCGAGAACCGAAGGTGAGTCAAATTTTCTTTGAGCATTTTCCTGTTACCGTTGATTTCATATCACTGTAATTTTTTTGGCCACATATCTACTTAATGAATTCTTCAATTTTTAATATGTGCAGACCACTCTTCAGAATTATAGATCCCTGAAGCTTGTGTAGGTGCGTATTGTTACGCTATGATATAGCATCTTTCAAGTTCTTGATATCAGTCCTATAAAAAGCTCAACGATCAGTGATAGGCTTAGCTCTTTTAATCTTGATGCTTTTTCACTGATTATTCGTACTAAGTGAATGTGTGTGCGTTTGACCTTCTAACTGAATGTATAAATAATGCTTCAGAGTGCTGCATAGCTGTGAACAACCTTATTTAGACCATGGCAGACTCAAAAATTGAGTTACCACATTTTTGTTCAGTGCATTCACCAGCTAGACGAAAATCACTGCTCGGCTCATATGCTGGCACTACCCCAGTTTCATTTTCTCCCGTCGGCCCGCTGGACTCCCGTCGGCCCACCATCTCCCGTCGCGTATGCGCTAGAATCCCCCGCGTGCCTGAACCACCGACCAGGAAAGGCATCCGCGTCGGTTTGGTACCGCCACGGAGTCCGAATTCACGCATTGCGGCACCCTTCGCGCTCGATAGGTCTTTAGTTCCCGCTGAAGCAGCTGGGCAGGCCCACACGACAGCCTCCATAGACACCCCAAAAAAACTCGCAGCACAGTGCGCCCGTGAACCACTCCCCCGGCCCCCCCTAACCCGAAAAAATCTCATCTCGTCTTCTTCCCCCAAATCGCTCCTGCCCAGGCTCCTCATCCTCCACGACATTCAAGCGCCGCCGCCCCCAAATCCCGTGCCCTAGCTGCAGGTCGGGAGTCTCGATGGCGGAGGTTCCTCCACAGCGTCGGCGGTGGCTCATCCTCTCCGTCGGCGCCTGCTCCTTCCCCGCCGGCGGCGCCGCCTGCTCCTTCCCTGACGGTAGTGTAACTGGCAAGGAAAGTTTGAACCTTCCCTGAAGTAACTGACAGGGAAAGTTTGGACCTTCCCTGACGGTAGTGTAACTGGTAGGGAAAGTTTGAACCTTCCCTGATGGTGTCACAACCGACGGAAAAAGTCTTCCCTGAAGGAGAAAGAAAAACCGACGGGGAAAGTCATCCCTGACGGCATCAACCGTCAGGAATCATTCCCTGACGGTTCACCGTCACGGAAAGTGGACTTTCCCTGTCGTTTTTTCCCTGACGGCTGATCCCTGACGGTAACCGTCACGGATACTCTTTCCTGACGGTTTATGGTACTTTCCCTGACGGAACAGGCCGTCACGAAAAAACTGGGCTGGGGTCCATGGACTTGCGGCCAGGCGTTGAATACTTGAATCAGCTCATCCCACCTTGTTGTTTAGTTCAAGTGATGTTCTCCATTTTCAGTAAACTGCACTTTTCAAGTTCCTGTCTACGGAGAGTTGAGATTGCTCTGCAAATTAACTTTCCCAAGCCGCGGCCTCAGGGTGGCCACATCGCCCGCAATTCCCAGACGTTCGATCGGCCGGACGGACGGCCCAGATCAGTCAAGTCCATGCCATTTTACAAACAAGTACTCAAACTCTGGCGAAATATAACCCACCGTCCATCGTCCTCTCCTCTCTTAGTTTCTTTTGAAAAAGACCCTTGAGCTTTTCCGAAATAGTACCCACTTGTCCGGGTGATTCAATGGGTCGGGCCGCCACTATACGCGGGCCGAACCGGGCGAGATTCGGCCCAAATGGTTATTCTTTTTTGTGTCTTTTATTAAATCATATAATATGTTGCTTTTATTTATTTCGTACAAAAATAATAAGAGCTCCTAAAATCATGAAAATTTTTTAGAATACTCTCTATGATGTACTCTATGTATAAAAGATATAAAACTTGGAATGTAAAGAAATTTTGAATTATTTAGAATGACCTCTCTTAATTAACAAATAAAACCTCCATGATTCCTACACTTTAAAATATTAATCCAAACATTATAAAATTTATTTTATGGATGCTTTGTGATGTTGACAACCTCTAAAAAAAAGATAAATTTTAAATGCTTCAACAAACTATTATTTCATGATAAATTGGTAAAATAATTTAAAAAGAAGACTACGGTCGATTTTTATATGAATCAAAAAACTCAGCGGTTAACATATGCAATCATCCACAAATAATAATTTTCAAATAACATGAATAAAAACACTAATACATTGCATACATAATGCGCAAACTAATATATTTGTGCTTTTGTGCGCTACTTAAATGCGTAAAACAAAAGAGATATATCTATGCTTTTTCTTTGCTATGTCGTTATATGTAACCAACAGTGTATTTTCACAAATATAACTATGGCGCCAACCCACGCGCATGGCGCGCGCAAATAACTAGGATATATTTTTAGACCGGGTGTAGCTACGAACACACCACCTAGCGTCCGATTCGCTTGTAGATTGATGAAAGCCCACGTGCGTGCAACAGCTCGCCTGCATTCATGCGCCACGTAATAGTGATTAGCGTGCTGTGCCATTTCAGTACTGACGCAACATGTCAGTGGAGTCCCCACTCCTTTGTTGAGTGGCGTTACCGCGAAACGGTGAGTCACCGATGTCGTGCCAAAAAACAGCAACACCTCCCTCCCCCGGCCCGCCGGTGCCTTTCTCCCACCTCTCCAGCTCTCCCCCCAAATAGATCTATCCTCTTACCTTTCTGCTCGATACATCTAAGCTCTTCGATGACTACGGCGCACCGGGCGCTTACTCCATACCGAAGGGATTCCAACTGGAACCTTATGGCGGCCAACACTCGCGCCACGCAGCAGCCGGCCCGACCGGTCGCCTCAGATCCATCCGGCACTGGCGCGGGCTGCGACGGATCTGATGGCATACAAGTGGGCGGCGCAACCGACGCCGGCGGCTGCGACCAAGCTCGCTCGCCGCCCATCTCTTCCTACGACAACCAACAAAGCATCTCCGATAAGGTCAGTATTCCGTGGTTCTCACGTGTGGGGGCACAATGTTTGGTTACGAATTTGATACTTTAGAATTAGACACGCGACATGTTTCTAGGTAGAGTATCTTCGTTGTTATACATGATGATGGTCGATCTACGGAATAAAAAAGCGTTTGTGTTTGTTTTTTCAGGCAGAGAAGAAGCACATCGCTGTGAAACTATTACCGTACGTGATAGAATTCATGCGGTCTGTTTGCGGTCCTGCACCCGAAGTGATCTTTAGGACTCATTTCAAAGGCAAGTATTCAGTCGAAATTTTCCTCGGCTGTTCCAAGCTGTCGTGCAAGCCGAAACCAGGCAAGACCAGTCGCGATGTCACTGTTTGGGGGCGAAGACGCAAACATGTTGGGCCTTGTTTAGTTCCAGAATTTTACCCCCCAAATTCACTATGCAGAATTCCTATTCCCCATCACATCGAAATCTTAACAAACGCATTTGATCTTAAATATAGATGAAATAAAAACTAATTACACAGTTTTATTATTGCGAGGCGAACATTTTAGGCCCAATTAATCAATATTTGACAATTTTTCGCGATAAAAAACAAAACGCGCTACAGTGTTCCGGCAGGAACACTGTAGCGCGCAGTCCCCAATTCCGGACCCGGAATCCGGATCTAAACAAGGCCTTGGTTGCGGAGAAAAAAGGGGTGCTTAATTTGGTACGGTACCTGGACGAAACATATGGCATCAGAATCCATGATATAAGCCATTACAAGATAAGCACGGTGACCTGCGCGGGTAGTGCATCAACACATGGTATCTACAGCTCATACCGGCTGTTTAACGCCTTTATTGATACTTTCAGTACTGCTAGCGACGTTCTGAAGCAGCTCTGGGTCGCTGGCGAGGCTATCAAACGCCCGGTGTGGCCAGAGGGGCTGCACGAGTTGTTGAATTATGGACAACTAACCATTTGTCCATAATCAACATGAAGAGTGAGGGCCGCGCGCTGGAACACGGTTTGGCATGGTGCTCGACCGTTTTGATGGCGGATATCTTTTGCTATGAAACAAAGGTAACGTCTTTTCACCATAACTTACTGCTTTTTGGTGAATTTTTGCAATGGTGGGTAAATTTGTCGATGATGCACCTGTTTGAAAAAAATGTTTTGATGTTGTTTCATCATGGTTGTGTGTGCTGACAACCGGGCTAGTTTTCACAATTCCATTTAAGCAGTTATTGAACGATGTTGCACAAGCGTTTTGGTTACCTCAACCAGTGTATGGGTCCGAGCCTGGCATGAATGGTGGGTTCATCGGCAAGTGCGAGGTGAGTTTCATGGGAATGGGTGCGCGGGATTTTGATTGCATCACGCTTCACTCAGAGGGGCTGCAGCTCACAGAATGTGCCGCCGAGTCGAGTGCAGCGGTCAAAGCCATTCTGCATTTGGAGAGACGGCTGAATGCGACTGTTGTTGATTTTAACCACGACCTATACCGGGCGGTTGAGGACCTGCTGGAGTGCAATACTAAATTCGCGCGTCTGATAACGCGAGTTGACACCCTGGGGGTGTTTGATTGACGCCATGCAATCAATTGCCAGTGAGTGCGCCGGATTACCTGATTCAACTTCAATTGCTGAGTTCGCAGCGAGAGCCAAACTCGCAAGGCGCGTCAGAGACATGATCAAGGATGTATCAAGGACTCGCAAACAAGCTTTGTCCCGGGTTGCGGGACTCCTCCCATGATTTTTTCACAAGTGTAACTGTCGTTGTAGTCCTACACGGAGGCGCGCGCGGGAGTCTTATTGTAAATCGCGCCAGTCCGTATAAGTGAACTGCCCGCGTGATTTTTCTTCTATTTTGAAATGTACCAGAAGTAAACATCTATCACTGTTGCACTTTTTTTGTGTTCTTTTCTATTTCCGTGGTACCAATATAATTATCGTTGAAAAACGCGTGCTTTTTTTTTTATGCTCCACAGTCGGGATGGCCTGTTCAAACTTTCGTCCATGGGCCCGATACCAATATTTGTGCACGACGCTCCTTCTGTTGGACGAAGCCCTTGGGCCGGATAATTTTTTTTTTCTCGGGCATGTGGCCCAGTCGGAAGGCCTGTATTCAGGCCTTTTCGACAGCACAGTTGTTATCCGTCGGTGGAAAAAAACAAAAAAAGTGTGTTCATCAGCTTCACGCGTCAAATAGGAAATTGAGCAAATTCATCTGACTGCATGCAGGGCTCGCCCTCCTGAAAAAAAACGATCAGGTTCACCCGTGTGCGATGACATCATATAGATCGACCACGTATTACACCGACAATACCAGTATTTTTCGTGAGTAGTTGCCAACGCGGGGCTCGTCGCATTAGACATCAGCTTTTATGCATAGTTACCAACGTGGGGTTTTTTTTTGCTGGGTTCTTCAATGGATGACCATGCTTTTGGAAGCAGGGGTAG
Source organism: Themeda triandra (assembly GCA_018135685.1). Taxonomy (NCBI): domain Eukaryota; kingdom Viridiplantae; phylum Streptophyta; class Magnoliopsida; order Poales; family Poaceae; genus Themeda; species Themeda triandra. Next base: position 219,076 of record JAENPR010000759.1, on the reverse strand, counting down.
TTGCACTCCACAAAAGCAGCCCCCGCGGTACATTTCACCACATTGCGTGCTACATGTTGTGAAATGTTGCATGGAACGACATGTCGCGCTAAAAAAAACCCAGCCCGTGTGCTGCCTATGGGTATTTGCAGAAATAATGTGCGACGGCATGGCGTCGCGCTTTTTTGCACACAGTCACGCGGGTATTTCAAAATTCGTCGGGAAAAGGTCAAATACGATCGTAAAACCACGACGATGTATGTGGTCAATGATTTGGGCCATACAGTTATCCAGCCTGTATAACCGTTTTTATTTTCTGGTGAAAGCCTGCTGGAAACTTGGACTACAAGGCCGTCTGCATGTTAAAAATGGGCCTGATGGGCCGATATTATTGTTCTGTTTACTGGCCGTTTCCCTTTTACTAACCGTCTCACACCGATACCCCATAACAAGAGTCCCCCCTCTTACTATAAATAACACTTCGCACATACCCCCATACCCACGGGGAAAAGGGGCTCTTCTATTAGCGAAGGCGCCCCCGTTATGGCGCTGCAACTCCGACTGAGGGATTTTATCGTCATCGCTGCGCTCTCCTGCATGGCTGCATGGCGTGAGGCTCTGGCTCGCGGCAGATCGATGATTTTTCATGCCCATCGACTGGCTCCGTCCGTGTTGGGCATCATCATCCGCGCCAACGTGTTGATCGGCGTATTACGGATTGCTGCCAACCACAACAACGCGGCTCCGGTCCTCACATCTCACCTGACGGTCTTGGCGATACACACGCTTGTCAAGATGTCTCGATTACCGCAAGTGCCTAATCACGCGAGAGTCTGCGCCCGCAAAACGATCCTCATACTGAACTCTTCTTTGCTTTTGCAAGCCATGTATCAGTTGGATGGGTCTCTACCCACATCTCGTTGCGTTTACTTTCGTGGTTAGTGGCTGATTCAGGCGTGATTACGTTCTTGTACGTAGCGAGCACGCTATCGTAGCTCATTGTAATTTACATGAGTAAAACATTTTGTACGTACTGTGGTGAAGCTACCAGCACCTGAAAAAAAATGCGCTCGTGTTCCCTTCTCGCGATAAGCTGAGACGTTTTTACACGCCGATCTACCGGCTTCCAGGCTTGCCATCGACGAAAGATGGACACAGGGGTCGCCGCGCGAACGCACGATGGACACACATAAGCACCGTAGAAAAAGCCGTGGAAAAAACAAAAGATTTCCCCAGCATTGGATGCCATCGACTCCGATCCCGCCACCACGCGCGCTGCACACTTGCAAACCTTTTTTTCCGGCTGGACCGGCCGGCATCCATTCTTGACCAACTGCATACGCTGTCGTCGGGCGCGTGAAAAACTCGCAGCTTTCTTCACCTCGTTATCGATGACTAGCAAGCATCGTAAGCGACGAAAAAATGTACGATGATGTCCCCTGCATGTACATGTGCCTACATGGCCCGTCCGGGGTCAAGTTTATCGGCGCCGTCCGCGTGAGGACAACCACTGAGAAAAGCCGGGATTCCCTCCGATATCAGTACAGTCGCCTGACATGGGAATAGATATTTAGTAACGCAATGCAGATAGTTGAATGCTAACTTCAAGGTTCAATTATAGTACAGACTACAGAGTGATATCCTAATAGACATTGGATGAGATAATGCTCAATGTTCCACAAGAATGTCCACAGAGACAATATAAATCGGATCCAAACAGGCTCCACAAATTCGATGGGTTGTGGAGGACTTGATGCACTGGAAGTATGGACTCTAGTTCTATATATTAAACCCATATGCCAATAGACATGTGGCCCATATGATTGCCATTGACTGGTGATACCCATCCTAAAATCCAATGGTAGATCAGATTATCAGTAAACTGTTTTTTCAGCAAGGCATGATACTCAACTATTAGGAGACTTGCAGCGGTATGCAGATCAATAGGTGCAATATAACCTTATCTGGCTGAGCTAAACAGACTGGATATCTTGGAAGACAAAATTTCATAACTTATGTTCTGCTTTCAGGTTTTTCTTCCATGTTCGAGTTCATCCTATTGTTACTTGTGAAGAATGGTTTACTATGTTGAGTGACGAATGGGAACCTTAATTCTACTCTCCTCTTCTTCAGTTGTAGGAATATTTAACAAAATCTGCAGTAGCCATTCAGGCGAAATGCATATACTTGTAAAAATGCTCACATTGTTTTCCTGGAAGTCCCCGCCTTGAATCATAAAGTCCTTGATGATCCGGTGGAAGGAGCAGCCCTTGTAGCCGTACCCTTTCTCACCTGCCCCAAACCAAAACATCATCAATGCTTGTTAACTTCGACTCATAAAGCTATTGTGACTAACGCTAGTTCAAATTGGATCCACAGCGTACGCACCAGTGCAGAGCGCGCGGAAGTTGTCGACGGTCTTAGGCACGACCTCTCCGAAGAGCCCGATGACGATGCGGCCCGCGGGCTCCCCGCCGACCTCCACGTCGAAGAAGCACTTGGTCGTCACCTTGGCCTGCAGATCCACGGCTCCCTGCAGCGAAACACCGACGGCCTGTCAGCACGCGCTCGGCCTCGGGGAGCGCCGGTAGGTGCTCGACTGCCCGCAGCCGCACATACCTCTGCCGCGGCGGTGCGGACGACGACGGCGCCACGGGCGTCGCGGCGGCCGCCGAGCCTCAGCGCAGGGACAGCGCGGGCGGGGCGGAGGAGAGCGCGCCGCGTCTCGTTCCCGTTGAGTAGCAGAGGTGGGTGCGGGTCGACGCCGGTGCGGCCGGCGCGCGGACAGAGGGGCGGACACCGCCGGCATGCTCGCCATGGTTGGGCTTGGGAGTTGGGACTCTGGGTTTGGCTTGGCTTATCGGAATTTTTTTGAAAAATAATTGAAAGTTTGGATTATCGAATTGGACATTGGAGGGAGAAGAAATCGAGAGGGCGTGGTGGGCAAGGGCAGGCCCAGCAAGGGACGCCTTTGTAGTTGGGCTTCTTCCACTAGGCTACCCTAACTTTACCTCTTTTGGGCCAGTAAACTGGGCTACGATTGTGTGTAGTGCGATGATTGTTGGCCTCTAAGTTGTTTCTGGGTCATCATCTTTTTTTTTTTAGAGTTTGAGGTCCAGGCTACTTCAGAATTTCTAATCATCTTCTAAAATTTTTTTGGGTTGTTATCTTCCACTTTTTAAGCCTACATGTAAATGAGTTCAGAGCCTACGCTGTCTATGCATGCGTCCGGCCGCACACAGCTGCGTATGCATGCGTCCGGCCGCACAGTTAGTCGCAAGCAAGCAAGCAAACCAGCCGCATGCATGCGTCCGCATGTGTATTTTTTTTTCTTTTTTTAATGTTTCATTTTTTTATATTTCAAGTATTTGCTATATTGTTTTAATTTTTAATTTTTAAATTTTTCTCAGTTCATTTCTCTCTTCAGTTTCTGTTGTCGTAATTTATTTTATTATTTTTTATGTTCTATTATGTTTTTAAGAATGATTTATCTTAATAAAAAAATATTTGTAAATAAAATTTTATCTAAATGTATCTATGTAAGATCTTATTTTGAAGGATTTATTGTAACGAGTTCAATGGTGTAATCGGAATTTAATTTGAATGTTTAGTTTGTTAGTTACAACTTTTTTTTAGTTCATGAAAAAGTGGAAGATAGCTAATAAGAAAATCTCCTAAAGATAGGTAGTCACTCCTGTTGGTTCTTTTTGTTTCCTTTTATGAATAAAAGTCCATTATTGATCTCTTAACTTTCACGAATATCTGTTTATCATATCCGAACTCTAAAACTGAACAAAACACATTCCTCAACTTTTGAAACCATTCATATTATATCTCTGGCATGGTTTTAGACAATTTTGAAGGTGGTTTTGTTTTTTATTTATTTTGGCTATTTTTTTTTAAAAATCATAGTAAATCACATAAAAATCATAAAACAGAAAGTGTAATTTCGTTGGACTCTGCATAAGTAGATATATATAGTGAACATATAATATGGTAGCTAAAATAAATTAAAAAGAAAAAGATAAAACCGCCTTTAAAACCACTCAAAATCGGGCTAGAGACATAATCTTGACGGGTGTGTTTTACTCAGATTTGGAGTTTAGGGATGAAAAATAGAATTTCGTAAAAGTTGAGGAACCAAAAGTAGATGTTTTTCTTTCTTTTACACGTATTTTTTGCTCTCGCTACAGTATATTTTGTTTTAAAAAAATCTTGTGCCCGTTTGATTTTCAAAGTTGTATCTCCATTCTCCAAGCTCCTAAATTCCAACGCGCATGCACCATGGGTTGTTTTGGTATGTGTGTATATGTGCCCTTGAACTTTTTGAGGGTGCAGAAGCAAGCGCGCCCCACGCGGCTGCTCTGTATTTCAACTAACCAAACCTAAAAGCTGTGTATACATGAGATGCGCATGCGTCAGACGATAATTTTTCCTACGTAATCCAGCACTGACTAACTGTACCTCCAGCTCAAAACAATGGGGGAAATCCCCAGCCCATGGCGAAAAGACGAGGCGAACGGGTGAGCGCGAGGGCCGGCCGGCGACGGCAATTGCCTCGGACAAAGAAATACGGTGCACTCACTCGACATCGCCAGCGCGCGCGTCAGCACAGAGCAGCAGCCACAGTACAAAAAGCGCACAGCGGCAGCCACAGAGCAGGTGCCCGACGGCGACGGCCCAACTGATTGGCTAGACCGCCGTGGTCTCATCTCATCTGGAACAGGCCGGACAGCGTCGTTTGGTCCCGTCGATTATTGGCATTTTCCACGGATAATCTTGTTCAAGCCGGCCGTCGTCTCATCTGGTCATCTGGGGCGTCGAGTCCGGCCGCGCGCGTCGCTACGTGGTCGTTGGGGTTGGTGAAACCAGCGACGTACTCGTTTTATTTAGCACGGACTTGGCAGTGATAAAACTATAAATGCAGTAGTTAGTACTACACTACTCTGAATATGTACCCTTTTGTTCACTTTCACCACCATTTCCTCGCAGAAAACAATCTCCGTCTGAACACATGCTGCTGCTGCTGATGCTAGACGATGGCAGCAGCAGCTTCCTTGGGTATGCTGCAAGCAACAAGCAACCACATTTCATGCTAGTCTTAGGATAAAGTATGTTTCATTTTCGTATCGTTGGCCGCCGGTCAGCTTCGTAAAACAACCCGTGGAAATTCGAACGACCGGTGCACCGTCAGGTTGTTTACTTTTGATGGCTGTAAAGTGTAAGATCGGACTCCTCCGGTTGAGCCTGGAACCCTGAGAAAACAAGAGAAGTCTCCCGGTGTTCCCCAGTTTTTCTTGTCCGAACTTCGCAGCAAAGGAATGGAATGGAAGGATATTCCTGGTTGAAGGAGTCATTGCGCTGATCTACTGTTTTTCTTCTCCCATCGCTTTCGACATCAATCTCACGCAAAGAGGATAGTGGATAGATGCAGATAGAGATAGGAGACAGCTAGCTTCTGGAGGATAAATGCAACACTAATGTTTATTCGATTTGTTTAGTCAACCAAGCAATTCAACAAACTCGATTATCCGTATGGAAATACCTCAAGTTGGTCCTCTGATAATATACTAGCACCACTGTACCAGCAACATGGCTCGTCAGAAAACAGGTCCAGAATATAGTATGGATGCCTAAACAGCAGGAGCACATACTTGTGGCTAATAGGGGCATATACAGATGTACTTTTACAGTCGTTCCACTACTAATCCCGTTAAAGTTTGGTCAACCGGATCCCATTACACGCGTACAGAGATATCCAAACTCAATCAGTCTGATCTCTAATGACACTGCACTACTACCACTGTATATAAATAAATAACGTGATTCTGAAACAATCTACAGAAAAATGGTACTGCTGCCATGTGCTAAGGTGCCAGCCGTTTGAGCAGCATCGCATGTGCGATTAATCGCCCATGGTTCCTGCTGAACGTGGGGACGCGTAGGTACGTGAGCCCCGTGCAATTAGGGCGCTGTCTCCTCGAGTCCTCGTCTCCATTTGCAGTTAACACTGCATCGTTCATTCATCTGTGGCAAATAGGCAGTGCCATGGGTCCATGTCTACGGGCTATGTGTCGGGAGGACCGATCGATGTGCAAGTGCAAGTGCAAATGCGACGCGACGACGAAACGGCGCAAGAAACTTGCAGATGATCGAGACCCTGCCGGACTGCCTGTTGCACAAGCACAGCGGCACAGACGACGAAAGGGAGCAAGAAGCGGGACGACGTAGAAACGGAGTCTCGATGACGAAACTGGAAACGGGTGGCCCGTCGTCCCGTCCGGACGCCAAATCTGCCACGCACTGGCACAGAATAAACAACGCCGCGCCGTGCCGAGGACTGCTTCCAAGCTCGGCGGCCCCGAGTATCCGGCATGTGTAGCAGTTCGCCCACGCTGCATAAACAAGTCTATCTCGACGCTACCATCTTAACAGCCGGGGAAGCTGGCTGGCGTCTTAGCTTAAGGTCCTCGCAACTTCTCTTCCTACCCCGTCGTCGCCTTCTTCGACGGTGGTTCCTTCCAGAGCTCCTCCGGTTTTGGCCGTCTGGTTAATCTAGCTAGCTCCCTGCCTATAAGTACGGGCTCATAGTGTGCTCCCATTTCATCACGGCACAACAACACTACTCATCGCACACCCACGTGCAGATTAAGGAAGCAGCAGGCCGTCCACTGACCGGTCATGGCGAGGATCCACCTCTACCTCGCGGCGGCCTGCGCCGTCGTCCTCGTGCTCGCCGCCCCGGCCCTCGCCGGCGACCCCGACATGCTCCAGGACGTCTGCGTCGCTGACTACGCCTCCCGTGAGTGAAACGAAACCTGTCGTCGGTCTTCTCAAGTCGTTTCTTTCCACATCTTCCTGGCTTTGCTTGCTCCTTGTCCTGCTCTACAATCGATTTGCTGCTGACCTGACCGGTGCGTGCGTAAACCGTGCAGCCGTCAAGCTCAATGGGTTCCCGTGCAAGGCCAACATTTCGGCGGACGACTTCTTCTTCGACGGGCTGAGGAACCCCGGCAACACCAACAACCCCGCGGGCTCCCTGGTGACGGCGGCCAACGTGGAGAAGTTCCCGGGCGTGAACACGCTGGGCGTCTCCATCGCGCGCATCGACTACGCCCCGGGCGGCCAGAACCCGCCGCACACGCACCCGCGCGCCACCGAGATCATCTTCGTCCTCGAGGGCACGCTCGAGGTCGGCTTCATCACCACCGCCAACAAGCTCTTCACCAAGACACTCATCAAGGGGGACGTCTTCGTCTTCCCGCGCGGCCTTGTCCACTTCCAGCAGAACAGGGGCCATGGTCCCGCCGCCGTCGTCGCCGGCTTCAACAGCCAGCTCCAGGGCACGCAGCAAATCGCCATGACGCTCTTCGGCGCCATGCCGCCGGTCCCCACCGACATCCTCGCCAAGGCCTTCCGGATCGGCAACGGGGAGGTCGAGCACATCAAGTCAAACTTCGCGCCCAAGTAGAAGAGCATCCAGCACAGCGTCTTCCAATATATACTTATGTCTGCATTCGTTGATTTCTCAATAATTCCCACGGGCCGTGCCTGCCATTAGTGATCGGCAGTTCGATTTGTTCATCTTCGGTTTGGTTCGAGACATTGTTGACCACGCTTGTTGCTGCTAATTTGTGTGGAGCAATTGCTTGTCCTCTATAATAAATAAGATAAATAATAAGTTTTATGGTTTGCGTTGCTTTGACTTGGTTCTTGCTAAGCGTGTAGTGCTTAATCTGTGCTCCCCAATTGTTTGAGAAATTATCATGATTCGCGGACGCCTTTAGCTATCCTTGTTCCACAACTGTTGTTCCCTCAGCAGTTTGTGTCGTCAGGCCATAAAGTCAACGGTTGACAAGATAAAGGTTCTAGTGCCAGAAAAAAAACGGAAGTTCTCCCCGTCCAACAGCGGAAGACACATTTGTATAACATATAAGAAAAGCAAATTTTGCAAGACCAATGTCAAATTGATTTAAAGATGAAGTAATAGACAACATTGTGAGGTAAACTTAAAATCAAAATCTACTTTGAATGACCTTTTTTGCTACTAAATTACACAATACATGAATGCATGGATGAGAAGTATTGCTGGCCTATTGGGAGTCTTCCAAAATGTAATTGATACAAATATAACACAATTTGCACACACCAGTTATCTAATAATTTTGTGGTTATTTTAATGATCTTGTTTTTAGTTATGTGTAAAGAGCTTATCTGATGTGTCATAGCAACTGAACATAACATACGGTGCAGCTAATATGATTGCAACTTGTTTGAGAAATTAACATTAGCGATTGCTATCTATACATAGTAGTATTGTTTGTTAGGATTAGAAGAAATTTAATGAAAAAGTTATTATCTTCAAGAATGGTGCAAAAAATCGGAATGAGTTGTAAGTATTGAGTATAAGTATTGTGAGGAACCGGCAATCGGCTTGACCAAGTTAATGTGTCACTACTGGTACGGTTGTCCTTTGGTAACAATACCCGTGTTAACCATTATAGCAAAGATTTTATATGACAACGAGCACATCATAAAAAATGTGATGACATAAGGAAAGATTGGTCAATGATGGGAAAATGTGTCACCCTCGAAGGCACGAAAAGCACATGGATAGGAAGTATGATTGCTTTGCATTGGATGCTCTTAATCCTAGGTTGGGTCTTACTTCGGATGGCTTCTAAATATTGGATGGAAAGGTAAAGAAGAATTTTAAAATACATGTTGTTCTACATTAGACAATTAATGACTTCTCTACATATACGATGGTTTTTGTTGGTGCAGAAAAGACAAATTTGCATATCCATACTGTCACAAGGATGCTGATTTTTTATTGTTGAAATTTGGGAACAAGCACTGCTACATGGCAAATGAAAAAGATAAACTTCAACAATGAAGTGGAACCCAGGGAGGCTTATGTACCACTAACTCATCAACAAGCATTTAGCCAATAGGAAAGTTTTAAACAAGTGAGATTTGAAAAAAAAAACAACATAAAAAAGAGGAAGTATGACAAAGATAAAAGATGACACAATTGTAGGAAGAAGAGTATTTTTGGAGCGTTCTTGTTGGCTTTCTTTGCTCATAAGGCATAATCTGGATGCCATGCACATTGAGAAAAACACATGTGAGCATTCAAAAAAAAAAAAAAACATATGTGAGAGCATGTAGGGTACTTTGTTTAAAATTGAAGGTAAATCTAAAGACAGCGAGAAGGCCCAACTTGACATGGAACATCTACGAACACAACAAGATCAACATCCCGCGATTGACAATTATAATTATCCTTTCCACCGACCATTTACTTTCAGATAAGGAGGAAAGAAAATTTTATGATAATTTCTACATGGAGTGAAGATGCCTAGTAGGTTTGCCTCTAATATAAGGAGATGTGTTGACGTAAATGCATGTAAGGTGTCTTGGACTCAAAACTCATGATTACCCTGCCATTCTATAGAAATTGTTACCCTTAGTGGCCCAAAAGATTTTGCCAGAAGATGTTGTCACATTGATTCAACTTAGTATGTTCTTCAATGCACTTTTGTTCGAAGGAATTTGTGGAAGAAGATATTGACATACTAAGTAGTTTAATTAGATAGACTCTTTGTTGGCTTGAGATGATATTCCCACCTGCATTTTTTAATATCGTGATGCATTTAGTGGTTCATCTAGCTGAAGAGGCTAAAGTTGGTGGACCCATGTGTTATAGATGGATGTATCCAGTTGAGAGATATCTACATACTGTTAAAGTCTATCTAAGGAACATGACACGCTGAAGGTTCAGCAGCCGAGGGATACATCGCCTACAGGATGTACCTTGTTCCTCACATAGCCTTTAGAAGTATACACATATATCTCATCTGGATACATCCATCTATAACAGATGTCCATCCGTGCAGCTCTAGGATTCATATGGGTGAGTGTGCGCACGTGTGCCCTTGTTAATCTTTTAAAAAAAAGTTTAATGTATTTTTTAACCTATTTAGTTTGCCTCCAATTTTTGCCTAAGCAAAATCATGGCAAACCTCAGAAATGAGTTTGTTTTTCAAAATATCATTTGGAAAAGCATGGAAATGCTTATCTTCGAGGTCATTGGCTTGTTTCAAAACTGGAAGGTGCTATATATCCAGTGGACGAACAAGAGCTACTAGATACTATCCTGAAGAACTTGAAGCTGGAGACAACCATGATGTACTGTTTGCCGAAAACCCCGAGGGTCATGCACCAAAGTTCTCCAGGAGGGTGAAAGCAGGAGAGTCCAGCATCACAAACTGGATGCCATCTGGCACCTGGTGGAAGGACATGAATGAAGCACTCATGGAAGTGTAATAAGATAGTTGGTTAGTCCGGGCCGAGAGTAGCAGTCATTTGAAAACTTGAATCTGTGCTTGGATATGGTCTCCTGTTTTCCCCCTTTTCTCGGCTACCGAAGGGGGCTGAGCGGTTCTCTTCGAGACTCAATGCGCCCTAAAACATTTAGGGCAAGTACATTGGTGTCTTCTCATAACCTGTCTCATAGAGTGGGCCGGACGATCTTGCCTTAGTACTCTAAAAAAATCACGGCAAACAAAAACTTGGGCATACTAAATTAAAATTTACCAAAGTTAGTGTAGAAAAATATAGATGTGCATTTGGTTCACTACTAAATCAAGGCTTGTCAAATTTCTCTTTATGTTGTTTAACAATTCGTTCGGTGATGGAGGTGCTGAACCATGGCCTGCGGTGGATTGATGGCAAAGTCTTTCTCTCACCTATTGTGGGGCTCGATGGACCAGCTTATATGCCGACGACCTGGTCTTGTTCGTCCGGCTGTTGGAGTAGGACCTCGAGGCGGTCAAGGCCTTGCTCAACCTATTTGGCCTAGCATCGGGGCTCTTCACCAACCTCAACAAGAGTGTTGCCACGCCCATCAACTGTTCAGAGCAAGACACGACACGCGTTTAGGATATCCTCTCATGTGGTGTGCAGGTGTTCCCCTGTCGCTATTTTGGAATCCCTCTTTTGATATTCTAGTTGCTCCAATCGGAAGGGCAGCCTGCGGTGGACAAGGTTGCGGCAAGGATCCCGGGGTGAAAGGGCAATCTGCTGAACCGTGCCGGAGTAGACGACTTTGGTCAAATCCACCTTGTTAAGCATCCCGATCCACACGTCCATCACCCTCTGTCTCTCGCCATGGGCGAGAAAGCAATTGAGAAGTTGTGCAGGGGGTTTCATTTGGGCTGGTTCCGGCTCGGTTGGGGTGGGAGGTGCAAAGTTGCTTGGCCACCGATCTGTATGCCAAAGGAGCTAGGGGCTCGGCATCTCGGAGCTACGGTGAACCGGGATCGCGTTGCGGGCTCGTGGGTGCGAAACACCGCAGGGCCGACCGACCGCCGAGGACCAGCGAACGTGCGGTGCTCAACCTCTTCGAGCTGCAACTGTATTACGCTTGGAGATGGGTGGTCAGTCTTCTTTTGGACGGACCGCTGGCTGGACGCCACGAGGCGGAGCTAAGTTGGGGCCAAACTAGGCCCTGGCCCCCCTTGCCTCCGCAGTTTGCTGAAGGATCTCGTACTGTATTCAGCCAAATCGTAGAGCAGGTCAGCAGCCCACCGCTCGAACTCGCATGCAGCCGCGATTCTCTACTACTACGAGGCTTAGAACTCGCATGCAACCACGATTACTACTACGAGACCGTCATCCGGCTGTGGTCCTCCTCTGCAATAGAGGCACATCAGTCCTCCTCTGCATCTACCCTCTCCCTCTGTTGCTCTACATATAGGCCACAGCCATACAGTATGTGATACATATACAGTTACGTTAAAACTGCCCCCCATGTATTTCGTGTCTAGCTCCGCCAAGTGTGGACGAGACGAGCGTCTAGGATTTGGCGCCGGTGGTTTGGGCATCGATGAGGCCGAGGAAGAGAAGGGCAACGGTGGTAGAGGCCCTGGCGGACAACGCCTGGGTCCATCATCTGGCCGAGCCGGTCACCATGCAGTTGGTCATGGAGGTGGCCAACCTTTTCGACATCCTCGAGCGGGTGCAGCTGCTGCTGCAGCCGTACATCTTCTCTTGGAGATTGACGGCTGACCAAAACTATTTGGCGGCCTCTGCATACGGGGCAATGTTCTTCGGCTCCTCGCTCCCAGTCGAAGTAGATTTGGAAGACGGCGGCGCCTCCTCGGGTTCCTTTTTCTTCGGCTAGTCATGCACGGGCGTTGTTGGACGGTGGACAAAAGATTTAGCCATGGGCACTAGCAGTCCAACTTGTGTGTCCTCTCGTGACCAAGACGTCGAGACGATGGACCATATCCTCCTAGGGTCTTGCTTCGTAGGGAAGTATGGCATATATGGGTCCGCGCTTGCATTTGATGGGTGTCGTCGACGTCGTGCCGGAGCAGGCCTGCGGTGGTCGCTTGAGCAAAGGAAGAACGTGCCCAAGCCGCTGCGTAGGGGTTTTGACTCGCGTTCTTCCCGATCGGGTGGAGGCTTTGGAAGGTGTGTAATGATCGGACTTTCAATGGTACCTCATCAAAGGCCACCCAGCTAGCCATGGACATCCATGCCAGAGTGGTGCAACGCAGGTTACAAGCACCTGGGGTGTCTGCTTTGATGTGACGTGATTTCGTTCTAGAGCCCCCTTGTTGTTCTTATTGATTCTGAGTTGTAGCTCTTATTATTGTGGCTTGTGGTTGCCTGCTTGGCTCCATGCCCGGGTGTGCTTGTGTTCGTAATTGTGGTTACCGGCCGTGTGTTCTTTAGTTGGTGTTGTTTGTATACTTTATTCTCCTTAATGAAAAACGCGTCTATTACGGGTCTTGATCGAGAGAAAAAACTGTTGTTTAACAACTTTATAGACTTGTCTAAACTTTGGCTACAAAATTTGGTGATGCCAATTCTTTGGTAGTGAACCAATTGATAACCATAAAATTGACATGCTATGGTTTTGGTTTGACAAAAATTAGAAGCCAAGTAAGCCCTTTGTCTTTCCTTTTTTCTATTTGTATTTCTTTTTCTATTTTCTTTGGGCTTTTATGTTAGCGAATGCTTGAAGCCAAAATCCCAGTATATATTTTTTTAAAAAATCTTGTGCGTTTGATTTTCAAAGTTGTATCTCCAAGTTCGTAAACGCCAACGCGTATGCATCATCGGTTGTTTTGGTATGTGTATACGTGCCCTTCAAAACTCGATGCTTTGTCAGGGTGCCGAAGCAAGCGCGCCCCACGCGGCTGCTCTGCATTTCAACTAACCAAACCTAAACGCTGTGTATACATGAGATGCGCATGCATCAGACGATATTTTTTCCTACGTAATCCCGCACTAACTGTAACCCCGCTCAAAACAATGGGAGGAAATCCCCAGCCCACGGCGACAAGACGAGGCGAACAAAACAGGGCGGGTGAGCGCAGGGCACCGGCCGACGACGGCAATCGCCTGGGACAAGGAAATGCCGTGCACTCTCGCCATCGACAGCGCGTCAGCACATAGCAGCAGCCAGAGCCCACAGGCCCACAACAGAAAAAGCACATCGCGGCAGCCACAGCAGGTGCCCGACGGCGACGGCCGAACTGATTGGCTACTAACTCCGGACGACCGCCGTAGTCTCATAATCTATGTGGAACAGGCAGGACAGCGTCGCTTGGTCCCGTCGATGTCCGGCATTTTCCATGGATCAGTCTTGTTCAAGCCGGCCGTCGTCTCATATGGGACCCAATCTCTCTGGGGCGTCGAGTCCGGCTGCGCGCGTCGCTACGTGGTCGTTGGGGTTGGTGAAGCCAGCGACGGACTCGTCTTATTTAGCACGGACTTGGCAGTGATAAAATTATAAATGCAGTAGTTAGTACATTACTACTCTGAATCTGTACCGTTTTGTTCACTTTCACCACCGTTTCTTTGCAGAAAACAATCTCGTCTCGTCTGAACCCATGTTGCTGCTGCTAGACGATGGCAGCAGCTTCCTTGGGTATGCTACAAGCAACAAGCAACCACATTTGATTAGTAGTATTGGTCTTAGGATAAAGTTTGTTTCATTTTCACAAAGAACCCGGCCGAGGCAGCTCGAACGACCGGTGCACCGTCAGTTTGTTTACTTTTGATGACTGTAAAGTCAGACCGGAGACCGGACTCCTCCGGTTGAGCCTGGAACCCTGGGAAAACAAGAGAAGCCTCCCGGCGTTCTCCCCAGTTTTTCTTGTCCGAGCTTGGCAGCAAAGGAATGGAATGGAAGGATATTCCTGGTTGAAGGAGTCACTGCGGTGGTGATCTACTGTTTTTCTTCTCCCATCGCTTTCGACATCAATCTCACGCAAAGAGAATCGATGCAGAATTGCAGATAGAGACAGGAGACAGCTAACTTGATTATCCGTATGCAAAAACCTCAACTTGGCCCTCTTATAGATAATACTGCTACTACTACCACTGTATATAAATAAATAACGTGATCCTGAAACAATCTCCTGGAAAATGGTACGACTGCCATGTGCTAGGAGGTAGGAGCCAGCCGTTTGAGCTGCATCGCATCGCATGTGCGATTAATCGCCCATTGTTCCTGCTGAACGTTGGGACGCGTAGGTACGTGAGCCCCGTGCAATTAGGGTGCTGTCTCCTCGATCGAGTCCTCGTCTCCATTTCGTTCATTCATCCGAGGCAAATAGGCAATACCATGGGACCATGGCTATATGGGAGACCAATTGATGTGCAAATGCGACGCGACGACGCAACGGCGCAAGAAACTTGTAGATGATCGAGACCCCGCCGGACGACGAAACGGAGAAAGAAGCGGGGCGTGGAGGCTCGATGACGAAACTGGAGGTGGCCCGTCGTCCCATCCAACGGCCCACGCGGCACGGACGCCAAATCTGCCACGCACTGGCACAGAATAAACAACGCCGCGCCGTGCCGAGGACTGCGTCCAAGCTCGGCGGCCCCATCGCCGGGGAAGCTGGCTGGCGTCTTGCTTGCTTAAGGTCCTCGCAACTTCTTCTCTTCCTACGTACCCCGTCGTCGCCTTCTTCCCCGGTGGTTCCTTCCAGAGCTCCAGACCTCCAGCCCTCCAGTCTTTAGCGACAGGTTAATCTCCCTGCCTATAAGTACGGGCTCATAGTGTGCTCCATTTCATCACGACACAACAACACTACTCATCTGTCATCCACGTGCAGACTAAGGAAGCAGCAAGCCAGCCGCTCACTGACCGGTCATGGCGAGGATCCACCTCTACGTCGCCGCGGCCTTCGCCGTCGTCCTCGCGCTCGCCGTCCCGGCCCTCGCCGGCGACCCCGACATGCTCCAGGACGTCTGCGTCGCTGACTACGCCTCCCGTGAGTAGAAACGAAACCTGCAGTCGTCGGTCTTCTCAAGTCGATTCTTTCCACTTCATCATCCTGGCATTTGCTTCTTGTCCTGGGCTTCTTGGCGTCGATTTGCTGCTGACCTGACCCGTGCGTGCGTGCACCGTGCAGCCGTCAAGCTCAATGGATTCCCATGCAAGGCGAACATCTCGGCGGACGACTTCTTCTTCGATAAGCTGAGGAACCCCGGCAACACCAGCAACGCGGCGGGCTCCCTGGTGACGGCGGCCAACGTGGAGACGTTCCCGGGCGTCAACACGCTGGGCGTCTCCATCGCGCGCATCGACTACGCCCCGGGCGGCCAGAACCCGCCGCACACGCACCCACGCGCCACCGAGATCATCTTCGTCCTCGAGGGCACGCTCGAGGTCGGCTTCATCACCACCGCCAACAAGCTCTTCACCAAGACACTCATCAAGGGGGACGTCTTCGTCTTCCCGCGCGGCCTCGTCCATTTCCAGCAGAACAGAGGGTACGGCCCCGCCGCCGTCGTCGCCGCCTTCAACAGCCAGCTCCAGGGCACGCAGCAAATCGCCATGACGCTCTTCGGCGCCATGCCGCCGGTCCCCACCGACATCCTCGCCAAGGCCTTCCGGATCGGCAACGGGGAGGTGGAGCACATCAAGTCAAACTTCGCGCCCAAGTAGAAAAGCAGGCAGCACAGCGTCTTCCAATATACTTAAGTCTGCATTCGTTGATTTCTCAATAAATCCCACGGGCGGTGCCTGCCGTTAGTGATGGGAGTGTGTGCAGTTCGATTTGTTCAGCTTCGGTTTGATTCGAGACATTGCTGACCACGCTTGCTGCTGCTAATTTGTGTGGAGCAATTGCTTGTCCTCCTATAATAAATAAGATAAATAATGAGTTTTATGTTTTGCGTTGCTTTGACTTGGTTCTTGCTAAGCGTGTAGTGCTTAATCTGTGCTCTCCAATTGTTTGAGAAATTATCATGATTCGCGGACGCCTTTAGCTGTCCTTGTTCCACAACTGTTCTTCCCTCAGCAGTTTGTGTCGTCAGGCCATAAAGGCAACGGTTGAGAAGATAAAGGTTCTAGTGCTAGAGATCTGATTTTTTTCCCCCCAAAAAAGGGGAAGTTCTCCCCCGTCCAACAACGGAAGACACATTTGTATAACTTATACGAAAAAGCAAATTTTGCAAGACCAATGTCAAATTATAGTCTTCTGTTCAAAGCGATTTAAAGATGAAGTAGCTTTTGTAGTAATAGACAACATTGTGAGGTAAATTTAAAATCAAAATATACTTTTAATGACCTTTTTTGCTACTAAATTACACAATACATGAATGCATGGATGAGAAGTATTGCTGGCCTATTGGGAGTCTTCCAAAATGTAATTGACACAAACATAACACAATTTGCACACACCAGTTATCTAATAATTTTTAGTTATTTTTAATGATCTTGTGTTTAGTTATGTTTAAAGACCTTATCTCATGTGTCATAGCAACTAAACATAACATACGGTGCAGCTAATATGATTGCAACTTGTTTGAGAAATTAACATTAGCTGTCGCTACATATACATAGTAGTATTGTTTGTTAGGATTAGAAGAAATTTAATGAAAGAGTTATTATCTTCAAAAATGTTGCAAAAAAAAAAAATTGGAATGAGTTGTTACAAGTAATGAGTATATAAGTATTGTGAGGAACCTGCAATTGGTTTGACCAAGTTAATGTGTCACTACCGGTTGTCCTTTGGTAACACTACCCGTGTTAACCATTATAGCAAAGATTTTTTTATGACAACGAGCACATCATAGAAAATGTGATGACATAAGGAAAGATTGGTCAATGATGGCAAAATATGTCACCCCGCTGACTCGAAGGCATGAAAAGCACATGGATAGGAATTATGATTGCTTTGCATTGGATGCTCTTAATCCTAGGTTGGGTCTTACATCGAATGGCTTCTAAATATTGGATGGAATGGTAAAGAAGAATTTTAAAATATATATGTTATTCTACATTAGACAATTATAATGACTTCCCTACATATGCAATGGTTTTTGTTGGTGCAGAAAAGACAAATTTGCATATCCATATTGCCACAAGGATACTTTTTTGATTTTTTGTTGTTGAAATTTGGGTCCAAGCACAAGCATTTAGCCGCTACATGGGACATTGTTATTTTTCTCACTTGAACTATCCATGAAAGCGCATGAACAAGATCAACTTCAACAACGAAGTGGAACCCAGGAGGCTCCAACCCAGGGAGGTAGCACTAACTCATCAACAAGCATTTAGCCAGTATGAAAGTTTTAAACAAGTGAGATTTGGAAAAACAACATAAAAAAGGAAGTATGAAAAATATAAAAGATGACACAATGGGAGGAAGAAGAGTATTTTTTGAAGCTTCCTTGCTAGCTTTCTTTGCTCATAAGGCATAATTTGGATGCCATGCACATTGAGGAAAACATATGTGGCATTAAAAAAACACATGTGAGAGCATGTAAGGTACTTTGCTTAAAATTGAAGGTAAATCTAAAGACAGTGAGAAGGCCCAACTTGACATGGAACACCTATGAATACAACAAGATGAACATCCCATGATTGATAATTATAATTATCCTTTCCGCCGACCATTTACTTTTCAGATAAGGAGGAAAGAAAATTTTATGATAATTTCTACATGGAGTGAAGATGCCTGGTAAGTTTGCCTCTAATATAAATAGGTGTGTTGATGTAAATGCATGTAAGGTGTCTTGTACTCAAAACTCATGATTACCCTATAGAATACAGAAATTGTTACCCTTAGTGGTCCAAAAGATTTTGCCAGAAGATGTTGTCACATTAATTCAACTTAGTAAGTTCTTCAATGCACTTTTGTTCGAAGGAACTGGTGGAATAAGATATTGACAAACTTAGTTGTTCAATTAGAGACTCTTTATCGGCTTGAGATGATATTCCCACCTGCATCTTTTGATATCATGATGCATTTACTGGTTCATCTAGCTGAAGAGGCTAAAGTTGGTGGACCCATGTGTTATAGATGGATGTGTCTAGTTGCGAGATATCTACATACTGTTAAAGTCTATGTAAGGAACATGACACGCTGAAGGTTCAACAACCAAGGGATACATAGCCTTCAGGATGCACCTTATTCCTCACATAGCCTTTAGAAGTATATAGATATCTCTCATCTAGATATATCCATCTAGATATATCCATCTATAACAATGGCCCTCCAACTTTTAGTATCTTCAGTAGATGAACCGGAAAAATGCATCATGACATAACAAAAATGTAGGTGGTAATACCATCTCAAGCCGATAAAGAGTCTCTAATTGAACAACTAAGTTTGTCAATATCTTATTCCATCAGCTCAAAAAAGTGCATTGAAGAACCTACTAAATTTAATCAATGACACATCTTCTAGCAAAATTTTTCTTACTAGTTAGATTTAACAACTTCTGTAGAATAACATGGTAACTATGAGTTTTGAGTCCAGTCAACTTACATACATTTTATATCAACGCATCTCTTTATATTGGTAGCAAACCCATTAGACATCTTCACTGCATGTTGAAATTGACATAAAATTTTTCTCGTCCTCCTTACCTAAAAAGTACAAGGCTGGTGGCACGGTATAATTATCATTTTTAATTATAAGATTTTGAATTTGATATATTTATCATTGTTTAATGTTGAGTTGGGCCTTCTCTATCCTTAGATTTACCTTTAATTTAATTTGAAGCAAAGTACCCGATATGCTCTCACATATGTTTTTATCAATTGTGCATGACGTCCAAATTTTGCCTTATATGCAACTAGTAAGGGAGCTAAAAAATACTCATCTTCCTACAATTGTATCACCCTTTATCTTCGTCACACTTCCTACTTTTGACATTGTCTTTCCAAATCTCTCATGTTTAAAATTTTAATATTGAACCAATACTTTGACGGGTCAGTCCTACTAGAGCCTCCTGGTTTTCACCTCATTATTCAAAGCTAATGTTGTTTGTGCGCTATGGATGGTCTGAGAGCAAAAAAAGTGATGTCTTATGTAGTAGTTCTTGGACCCAAATTTTAACCACAAATAATCGGTATCCTTGTTGTAGTATGGGCATGCAAATTTTCCTTTTGTGCACCATCCGAAAGCATCACATATGCAGGGAAGTTGTCAATTGTCCAAGTAGAATAACATATAGTTTAAAATTCTTCTTTATCTCTGCATCCCATGTTTCAATACCATTTTTCCAAAGCTCCTTCAACTCATCTATGGGCACTACAAGAAATCCTGGCTTGTTTGACAAACGCAAATTGTCATATAAAGGACAAAAACTGTTATAAAAAGAATTGTATGACAAAAAATAGTCATCATGCGTGTCGTCACAAAAGCTCCGTCATAAAAAATATTATGATGATAGTGCAAACCATCGTCACAAAAGGTCATGATCTTTTATGACGGACATTTGCCTGTCATCACAAAATGTTAGATTTAATGACGAAATGAGCCGTCACCTAACCTCAATCAACGCGTCATGTAATGTTATGATCTGTCACAAAAAGTAATGGAGCGTCCTGTTTAGCAACTTTTTTGTGACGACTGTGAACTTCATATAATATTTTATGACATCTGACTTTTCGTCTTGTTTTGGATGACGGCAGTGACATCGCGGTGATATTTTGTGACAAAAATGAATGTCATATATTAATTTGTGACATTTGATTTTTCGTCTTATTTTGGATCCTGCTGGAGACACCGAGGTGACATTTTGTGACGACTAGTGGTGTCATACTATATTACATGACAGTTAAGCTATGTCATGTTTTGTATGGGGCGTGAGACATGTTGAGACGACTATACACCGTCACAAAATGTCCTTGCATTCAATGACGAATGCCACACAGATCATTGATCTGTCATCAAAGGTCATACAATCACATGAATATACATATATATCAGAATCATATTCCATCATCCAGCAATATATATCAGTTGGCATCATACACCACACTGCCTTCACAACTCATTAGTCATACACAACAGAGCCAAGCCATCATACGCATATACATTACAAAAGATAACAAATTTAAAAGGTTCTTCCAACTTGAGTCCACACACAAAGTTCCTGGTTCCATCAGCCAAGTTCAAACTCCACACAGTTCCACCACACAACACAAGTTCAAACATAGCAACATTTAGTTCTCACTCCACACCACACCACACCACACCACACCACACCACACCACATAGGTTTAGACTCCACAAAGTTCCAATAGAGAAAAGTTTGTTGTTCCAATAGAGACAAGCTAAGGCATAGGCATTACCTTCATCAATTTTTTTGAAGGTTTAGCATAGCTTGCATAGTGCATTGGTCTCTTCGAACTTGTTATTCATCCCCTTCTGGCGCAACAAGGATTGGTTTTCTTCAAGAGAGGCCTGCTGAGCTCGAAGCTATGTAGTTTTATCAAGAGGACAAAAAACAAAAAATTGCAATATTACAATTTAAAAGTGCAATATTACAAACATTCACAATTTGAATAAAATAAATAAATCCTTATTTAGAAAGGGTTATCAACACCAAGCAATTGCTAGATGATCAACCATTGGCTCATCCAAGTATAAATATTTTGCACTAGTGTGGTACTCATCTCATTACGCCTCATCTTCCAATCTTGAGGAAGATGGGGTATGTGACGGTAGTCGGTACACCACCGAGTCCATTCTGCTGTTCGCCGCTGCCACTCCCCATGTCCGCACACCATCCACCACTCTTCCTACTGAGAAATACCATCCCTACCCCCAAACTAAAAACATGGCGATGAAATCACCGCCCAAAGTGGTAGGACCAATTTCGTCTTTTCACGTGTCACCCCCGTGTGGCATTGCTAGCCGAGGGCTCCTCTTGCCCTTCATACACCGCTCGAGCCCCTAATGATAAAAAGCTGATCGGAATCGGAAACCCTAAATCAATGTCCGTTGTTTCCTTTCCCACCTCCGCGGCTCCGCTGCGCCATCGCCTACACTGGGGCATCATCCGCCATCGACTCCCCACCCCCACCGTGACCATCATCCACTCCCCCGTGCCGCCGTGGCAGCCATCCACTTCCCACCCCCACCGCGGCCGCCACCCGGTACCTAGGCTATCGCCTTGATGGCCTCGACGTTGTCCCGAACCAAATCCACCACCCCGAGGCATCGGCATGGCCCGCCCATTGAGTGATGATGAGATCGTCAAAGCCACCCACGACCACCGAGTGTATCATCATCTTATGTTGTCAAATGGCTTGAAATGTCTTATCATCACAGTTGTTCGAAGTAGGTATGGATCAGTTTGGATTTTATTAGGGATTGGGTTCAGGATGGTTGTTTTAATATTTTTATCGATTCATGCTTCGGGTGTTGCATCCTCCCGGTTTACCCATGGGCTATTTCTGCGATCGGGATGGTTTGAGGGCCTTGTGAACTTGTTACATCGGTATCATGAGATTGAATATTTTTTTGTTATCTAGACCTAATACCTAGTTGGAAATTCAGTTTGTTTTATACTGCGTTTGATTCTCATTTTGCGGTGTCATTTCTATACTACGTGGCAAAGAATATGATGATTTTGTTGATTTCATGTGTCAGGTTTGAGATATTCGATCTTCTCATTTAAGATAATGGATATTTTTTTTGAACATGGAAGAATTCTCCATTAATCATAAATGGCAGCCAAATCATTGGCCACCAGTGCACGAATACAATTTGGAATGCTATCCATACACGGAGTAGCATCCGAACCCAAACTTGCCCTAAGGCAGCTAGACCATCAGCAGTTGTATTACATGATCGAGGACTATGAATTACAACATACGAAACAAAATTACTAGCCAGTAAATCCTTCAACTCTGAAATGAGGCCACCGGTTAAACATCGATCAAACTCAGATGAGTTCACCGCTTGCACCAACATGGAGGCGTCTGTTTCCACTATCACCCTCTGAATCCCCAGATCAACTGCTCTTTGCAAGGCCTGTAAGCAGGCAATAACTTCAGCATGAAAAGCCTATGAAATATTTGCCAACTTTCCATATCCAGAGGTAATCACACTACCATCCCATTCACGAATCAGAAATCCCCAGCCACCTCCATCATAGTTAATTTTTGCAACATGTTCTAGGGGTGGTCTCCATATTTTCCGAGCATGAGCTTGGCTTCCATGCTCCATATCCTGCTTGATGCCCGACCACTCATATGCATACACTCTGATCAATTGTGCTAGGTGACTACCATCCCTTTGCTGCTCACCCTCTCGTACAACACATCGTTCAGATCATCACATATAGAGCAAGGTGATCACCTATTTCTATAATTCAAGTTTCATTTTCAGAATTGCCTCCAAAACCTCTCTAGCTGTCAGCAAACTTTCTAGATTTTGTCTCAGTTCATCAAAGTGTAATTCTAACCATACATGCCTGACGCATTTTACACTTAAAAAAGAGATGTGCACCATCTTCATCAAAACGCCCACACATAACACATCTTGTATCCATCTTCATTCCTCTTCTTATCATATTGACACGGAGTGCCAAAGTATTATGCCCCATGCACCACAGAAAATGAGCCATCTTTTTTGGACAGCTTAAATTCCACAGGTGTTTCCAGAAAGGGTCATCTACCCAGCTAGCAGACCCTGATATCGATCCCCCTCCAAAACTCTGCACACTCCTCTTCTTTTCAGTCATGAAAACTTTATACGCCGATCTACCCGTAAACTGTCCATTATTGTTAAAATGCCAAGCAACTAGATCGTTCAATACCTTCATGTACTGGTATACAAAGAATGCAATCTACATCTTCATCCCAAAACGTATCTCTGACCAAAGTCTCATCCCATGAGCGAGTAGATGGGTCTATAAGCTCATTTACATGTGTCATCAGGTTTGAGTCTCCTGGAGCAAAAGGTCTACGAGACTCATCCCTAGGAAGCCACTCATCATCCCAAATCTGAATATTAGTTCCATCTCCAACACGCGGAATAATACCTTTTTTCAGCAAATTTATTCTAGAGAGGATACTACGCCAAGGGTAAGACATGTTTCTCTTCAGTTTAGCTTTAAATATATCACCATCGGGGAAGTACTTTGCTGCAAGGACCTGAGCACATAAGGAATCGTGGATCGTTAGAAGACTCTATGCCTGTTTTGATAACATTGCCATATTGAAAGCATATATTTCCCGAAAACCAAGACCACCATCCTCCTTCGCTTGTGTTAATTTATCCCAACCGCCAATGCATTTTGTTGTCTTTGTCTTGCTGACTCCACCAAAATTTTGCAATCATGGAACTTATCTTGTCACATAACCCTTTAGTAAGATCAAAGCATTCCATTGCGAAGGTTGGGATAGCTTGCGCAACTACCTTTATCAGAATTTCCTTGCCTGCCTTGGAGAGCATCTTTTCTTTCCATCCAAGAATCCTTTGCCAAATTCTATCTTTTAAATAACTGAAAGTTCCAACCCTGGATGGACAACATGAATCGGCAAGCCTAAATATTTGTCATGATTTACAATTCGTATATATGCTTGTTTACATGTTTTCTTTGTAGATACAATTTATTGAAATTATGTCTCCTCGTAAACATAGTTATCATGTAAAAAATGCAAGGACAGTTTAGACCCATCTTACTAAAGCCACCCTTAGCTATGATGATTTTGTTGATTTTGTGTCAAGTTTGAGATATTCCGATCTTCTCAATTAAGATAATGGATACTATTATGCTTGATTTACAATTTGCAAATATGCTTGTTTACAATTGTGTATGTTTTCTTTTTGTAGATTGCGTGAATTACAATTTACTGAAATTATGCCTTCTTGTAAAACACAGTTATGATGTAAAAAAATGCAAGGACAATTTAGACATGTGTCTTACTAAAGCCACTTAGGTTTACTTAATTTATTAGATCAAAATTAGTTAACTCTAAATGACTACATATTGTTGGCCCAAACTAACTAGTATGAGAAGAGAAATATGATGAGAGGAGAGGAACCAATGGAGATACTACAGTCCTCTTTATTCATACTCACAAAGGTTACATAGCAAAGGACCTACACAAGTCCTTTTATAGGCTATTTAGGTCAGTTTGCTACATTGACCTGACGTGCTATAGTGCTGGAACAACTCAAACGTAGCTAG
Organism: Themeda triandra; assembly: GCA_018135685.1. Classification (NCBI taxonomy): domain Eukaryota; kingdom Viridiplantae; phylum Streptophyta; class Magnoliopsida; order Poales; family Poaceae; genus Themeda; species Themeda triandra. Next base: position 194,626 of record JAENPR010000759.1, on the reverse strand, counting down.
CAACTCCTATGTTCTAGCTAATACATATGCAAAACCAATTTTGCTCCTACTTCCAGTAGTCAAAAACCAAGTTGTACTTCACTAGTTAAAACCAAGTTGCTCTTTTACTAAAGAAAATAAATTACTCATCCAACACATATAAGAGATTACTATGGTTACCTGGTCTCCTTCAAATTTTAACCATAGAAACAAAAAGTACTAAAGTGTGCAACCTCCTTTTGCATTTCACATATTAAGTGTTCTCATGTTTTTTTTCTTGTAGAATCATGGTTCTGTCAAATCAAACACACTGTCTGAGAGATTGTATTTCTCCTTTGAGGTGAATTGAAATGCACTCTACCTATGATGCTTTAGTCAAATACTGCCATTTATTTTGTTACATATGTTTGATTTTCCATGTTTCTGTTATCTAATGTCTCTTTTCTTTCACAAAATTTTAGGTTTGTGAAACTTCGTTCTAAATCCATTTAAGCTGAATGTCAGTAATCTAGAAGCTGCTCTTTTTGGTAAACCCTTTTCCTTCTCCTTTCTTTCATTAGAAATCAAAACTCTCATCCTTTTGTTTAATGTTTATTATCTAGCTGTAGAAACAAATGATGATCCAAGCATATTAAATAAGGTACCATCAATTTCTGAGATCAAGCTGTAGACAATGGAGATATGATACTAGCACGAAGTCAGACACGCGATCCAATTTGACTAAAGCCGCGGCGCCAAAGCCTAGAAGTAGAGCACGGAACACAGGAGGCAGCCGTCCCCGGACATCCGCCGAACCACTCGTCCATAATGGGGCATAAGATCATGCCACGGCGGCGGTGTTCTTGGGTCGCCCTGATTTCTCTTCCCCCTCTTTGTGGGCGTCGTCTGCCCGGGCGCCCAAGACTTTGGGCGCGGCTCCGCCATCGACATGCCACTCGACGCCGATTTCCGCCTCTTGAATTTATCGATGACGCTGACTGTTTCTGGACTTCGAAGGGCCTCTAGCCTAGTGGTTAGAGCACCTGCTGTTCGCACCAAGCAGACCTGGGTTTGTTGCTCCGTAGTGGCCGTTGCGTTGCGACGTGAAAGGCACGACTCGCCGGAGTCCATAGGGCGGATCGCCATCTGCGTTTTTACCGTTCCGATTCGAACCGACCGGAGGCGGCCGGAAACGTTTTACCGGCCGGTAAGTCAGTTTGCCGACCGGAAGCAGGAGAAATTCAAATTTGAATTTGAACGCGCTGTAGTTCGGTTTCCGGTCGGTTTACCGCCGGTTTTGTGGGTTCTACCGCTCGGTTTGAGCGGTTTTTTCAAAATTTAAATTTATTTTTTAAAAAAATGCTAAAATTCCTAAAAATACTTCATGATTTGTAGAATCCAATGATGTCAAAATTACTCAAATTTGAGTGTGTTTAGTATGTTTTTCGACCTTCATGATTTAATGGGCCTTCACGGGCCATTTTGTGTATTTTTTCTTTTTCTTTTTTTCAAACTTCTAAACGTTTAAATAAATATTAAACGAACTCAAATTTGAATAATTTTGACACCATTGGGTTCTATAAATCATGAGCTATTTTTAAGAATTTTTCAGCATTTTTTTTTTTTTCAAATTTTAATTTTGAATTTGGGACTTAGAACCGGAACAGTGCGGCCCGGTAAGTCCGGTAACACATGATTACCGGCCGGTAACCGAGCGGTAAAAAAAACGCCGCCATGTTCTGCGAAATCTTTGGTGCTTCCAGGGAATCTGTATTTTGTTTGTCAGCTTCTGTTTGATTATATTCTGGAAGTTGTCGTCAATCCCGATCGTTTGTTTGTATGTAGTAAGTTCGTTATTTTATTAAATCCGTGCTAGTTACATGCTTCCCTTGTGAGTTACTACTAGCTAGGCTGAGACAAGGAGGTTCTTTCCCAGTAGTACATGTGAAGTTGATTACTGTTGGTTCCTTTGGAACTTCCCTCTGATTAGTCACACTATGTTCTTGAATTCAATTGTTTCCATCTGAAAATCTATGTCCTTTTCAAATATTTCCGATTAGTCGCACTAGTGGACTTGCATGGTTTTGCCCGCATATGCTCCTGTCAGCTATCCTACTGAAAAGCCGTCTGAAGATAGTTTATATGGACAATGGTTAGTTTATGGATTAGCTAAAAAAAAATAGTTTATGGACCATTTTAGAATGTTTTCTAGAACACATAGACCACAACAGGTAGTCATTGTCCATTTTGTCATACTAACCTAACATCCTTTATCACTAAAAAAAAAGATGATCTTCCTGTGGTTTCCTTTATACTGAATGCTGAGCTCTGCATTTTAGAAAATCTGTATTCTATCCTTTTTGTCTTTTAATTCCCTAGTTTTTCTCTTTAGATGACCATTGTCGTAGTATTTCATTGACCTGTGCTATGTTCTTAGCATGTTTTGATTGAACCTACTTCATGATTGCAAGGTACAGATTTATACTGCATCGTCTTTTTCAGTGCTTCTTATATGTATTTTACGCTTTTCAAGCTACTTTGCATCCTTAATCCCAGGCCACAAATTAAACGTTTAGAGCTCAGTGCTCTTGAATTAGAAATACTGGTTCCGTACCACCTTTTTGCTAATTTGTTTTGCTTTAGTCGTTCTTAAAGTTACCAAGAACTTCCAGAATAGTCTTCCATCATATTATATATTTATGTTCGGGTTTGACCGTTACTTATAGGAAGTATGACACCTTTTGTGGATTTCTTTGTGTTTACTTTTGTCCTAACCTTTTTGTTCATGCCTCATCTTAGTCCATAGAATTAAATATTACAATGCCTTTTGCACGAGGCTGACGTCCATTCCTTTTATTTTTCAAAGCTGTTGTGCTCACATATAGTCAGTGGGGCATCTCCACTTTGATGCTGATTGATTTTTGCTATCAAAGGTTCACATCACACAAGGCAATCATGATGGCACAGCCATGATAATTTCATGGGTGACAACAAGCGAGCCTGGCTCAAGTACTGTGATCTACGGGACTTCAGAGGATAACCTCAACTATACTGCAAACGGGAAGCATACTCAGTATACTTTCTACAACTACACCTCAGGATACATTCATCATTGCACAATCAAAAAGTTGGAGGTCACCATTTCATCAGAATTTTGGTCATATGTTTTTTTCCCTCATATAGAATCTCACGTGGATACCCATCTTTGTTTCAGTTTGACACAAAGTATTACTATGCTGTTGGGATTGGACAAACGGTGAGGAAGTTTTGGTTTATGACCCCTCCAGAAAGTGGCCCAGATGTTCCATATACATTTGGTCTCATAGGTGCTTCCCAATATGATGAGGCTATGACTTTACTGATCATTGCTGACATCTACGATTGATTATATTACTGAAACTTGACAATTCTATTCAGGTGATCTTGGTCAGAGCTTCGATTCCAATGTTACGCTCGCTCATTATGAGTCCAATGCAAAAGCACAGGCAGTGCTTTTTGTTGGAGATTTATCATATGCAGATAACTACCCATATCATGATAATGTGAGATGGGATACATGGGCAAGATTTGTAGAGGAATGTCGCATACCAGCCTTGGATCTGGACTGCTGGAAATCATGAGATAGATTTTGCTCCTGACCTAGTATGTAGTATTATCCTTTACACTATTTTTATATGCTATATGTTTCAATGGGTGTGTTGGCAGTTCAAAAGTAGAGATTCCACTAGAGCCATGTTATGGGCATTGAAATGTTCATTCAGTTGCATACATTTGCAGGGTGAAACAGAGCCATTCAAGCCATTCAGCCACAGGTATCCCACCCCTACAAGGCTTCTGGTAGCACAGCACCTTACTGGTATTCCATCAAAAGGGCATCTGCCTACATTATTGTCTTGGCATCATACTCAGCGTAGGTATGTGTATGTTGCACTTGTGCTGTGTTTTAGCCATTTTATTGCAAGTATGCACTATGCCAGTGAGTATTCGATATAAAGATAATCAGGTTATGTGTTTCATTTGGGTATAATACACTGTGTCAATATGCACATATGTGCTGGTTGCCACTAGCTATAATGAATTAGGGTGATTTATCTATAAATGCTACTGTTCCTTTTCAGGAAAATACACTCCTCAGTACAAGTGGCTTGAAGCTGAATTTCCCAAGGTCAACAGGAGTGAAACGCCATGGCTGATTGTCCTCATGCATGCTCCATGGTACAATAGCTATAACTATCACTATATGGAAGGTGAAACCATGAGGGTGATGTATGAGCCATGGTTCGTGAAGTACAAAGTTGACATGGTGTTTGCAGGACACGTCCACGCCTATGAACGTACAGTAAGCAGCTCTGTTCTTTGTTATGAACTTCTGAGCCTTATTTGTGTATATCTTTGTCCATTTCAGTGAAAGCTTTTCAGTTCAGTTTGCTAGGCTTCAGCACTCTAGTTAGGACAATGTCATAATTGGAGTTCGGTAACGCGATTAATGTTCTCTGATTGCAGCATAGGATATCTAATGTTGCATACAACGTTGTGAATGGCCTGTGCACTCCAATCCCTGATCAATCGTCCCCAGTCTACATCACCATCGGTGATGGAGGGAACCAGGAAGGACTGGCTACCAAGTAAGAATCTACTGCATTTCCAGTTCCTGAGCTTCGCGAAGATAACTTGTTCCTATTTCTCTCATGTCCTGACCAAACAATGCTGTGGCTCTGGCAGCATGTCACAGCCACAGCCAAGCTACTCGGCCTTCAGGGAGGCGAGCTTCGGCCACGCCATCCTGGACATCAAGAACCGGACGCATGCCTACTACACGTGGCATCGCAACCAGGACAGGGAATGCGGTGGCCGCCGACTCCATGTGGTTCACCAACCGGTACTGGGAGCCGACCGACGATTCGGCTGACGATTTCCAGTGAGGACGAGAGCTGCAGCTGGATATTCGTTGCGGTTCCTCACAACCACGCCCGTGCCCAGAATACACCAAGCCTCCGAAGCTCCGATGCAGGCCTCTGTCAGTTCTAGTTAGCTCTCCCTCTTGCTCTCTTGGAGAGAAAGAGAAAAAAAAAGTGTGAAGAGTAAACGGAGTGGCTCTACTCTTATTGTGTACAGATACAGAATTCATGTGCACAGCATACGTTGCCGATGGCAGTGGTGACCTGTAAAGTCACTGTTGGACTGTGGATGTGGTGTGCAAATTGCTAAGCAGCGTGTACTCGTCGTATATGGGCTGGTCCATAATACCCTGCGTGCGTTAATCTGAGGGAACTCTGGCCGTGATCGAGTGTGTTCAAGCGCCCCGGCTAGCTGACTACCACTGTTCCTTTTGAGGTGTAAATACCATATTTCCATATGTATTAGGAACTAAAATGAAAAATATAGTAGAGGTAAGATAGGAACAAAGGACCTAGAGAACTTTAAAAATAGCCAACTTAACCATTTCAAAATGGTTCCTTGAGCGTTAAAAACATTGGCAGTAGGGCCTGCCTATCATTTGGTCTCTCTCTTATATAAAATATAATTTTTTCATATAAATTCTTACAAAGACAAACTTTATATCAAAGATGTAGAGCTCCGTATAACCTATAACTTTTTGGTTGATTATTTAATATATTTTAGAGGCTCAAATTTTTGTTTCAAGTTACTGGATTTTAATATTCAATTTTTTGAATTGTTCATATGCCTTTAGATAGTAGCACAGTAGTCGATACCAAAGTTGTAGTTGCCAGTAAGATATATGATTTTGGAGTTGATATATGTATATATATATTTTTATCTAAGATCATTTAAAAGTCCAAAAATTCTTTTAAAATTTTCTAAACGATCCTAACGTTGACGTTATCTACACCAAAGTTACAAAGCTCAACATGAGCATAACTTTATAGTTAACATTTTAGATTGTTTAGATCCGCAAATTGTCATTTTAAAATCAAATAAATTAAAATTCAAAATACGAGAATTAAATATGAACATGTGGACCGCTAAATGGACCTTGATAAAGATATTATCAACAACGTATTGAGAACTATAATTTCGGTGTAGGCCAAACCTGAATTTCAAAATTAGAGAACTCAAACTGAATATTACGCCTATAAACAATCTCATGTAATAAAAGTTGTCAGCTATAAAATTGTAGATTTTATTAAAAAAAACTACAACTTTAATATAGACTATGTCATATGGGGTCATTTCAAAAATTCAAAAATTCAATTTTGAAATACAAATGTTACTAGTACTTTATTAACTAATAAAAATTATAAAAATATATTTTTAGGGTTTTTTATAGAAATATTTAAAATACAAATACTTTTTAGGAAGATTCCATTCAAAGTTAATAATTTTTTTTATCTGTGCTGAGTTCCTTCAATGCTGCGCCTGCGTGCCATCATCGAAGTTCAGACACGGTACAAAGTGTACACTGTTCAGGCCAAACAATCCAGACTCCCTCGTGCTCGTGCGCACGGACACGAAACAACCCACTTTCTCGCCAGCACACGCCCGTACGACCGCCCGAAGTGCCCGAGTCCCCGTCTCGAGATCCAAGCCCCCGTGTCCGGCCTCGTCCCTGATCTCTCCCGGGGCGCGCGCGACCGACCGGCCACGCGGCCGGCGAGACGGAGGAGATGGCTGCCGCCGACGACTCGGCCACGGCCTCCTCCTCCTCCCCCCGGAGTGCCCCGCCGCCCCTTCCGTGCCGACGGACCCAGACTTCCTCAGCTGCGTCCTGCAGCCACCGGCCTCCTCCTCGTCCCGCCCCGACGCCGACTACGCTGCCCTCCGCCGCCTCCTTCTCCGCCGCAAGCCCCCCCGCCGCCCTTCAGAACCGAATGGTACGTCGGCGTACCCCACGCTTCCTAGATCCCCTCGTTCGTATCGCATTTAACTTTGGAGAATGGATGAGGAGAGTCGGACTCATTGGGGGTCGTGGGATGCGTCCCTGCGTGCAGGAGTGGCGGTGCAACGGCAAGGGCTATGTCGCCTACCGCAACTTTCTACTCCGGCGCATCGACGGCGGCAGTGCCCACAGCACGCCCAGCAACAGGTTGGTGCTTTGGATCTTTTTCTCGTGTGGTGTTAAAATGAGATCAATGTTGCTGTGCTCGCGTGGCTTGCTGTGATTGCGTTGTTAGTTTGTTGGCCATGCACCCATGCTTGTTCACTGGCAGTATTTTGCTCGCAACCTTAATCTTTTGAATACATAGTAACGTAGTGTGACTGAAAAGTTAAGGTGAAATGTAACCATGATAGTTATTCATAACATCTGTAATTCATCAGTGGAAGGTGGGCTCCCTCTCCGGTACACGCTTCACTCTCCGAGACAGACAGCTGGAGTTATCTGCGGGTATGTTTCATCTATAATTTCACTCTCTCTGTTTTACCTCATACTATTTTTGGATCGTGTGAAGAGGCTTTTGTGGATAATTTTATGCAAGAGATGCTTATTTTCATGCCGCTTTAAACTTTTGTTTAACATGTTTGATGCAGGACTTGAGGCGTAACAGCGGAGTGTTAAGCCGCACTGCAAGTATTGGCTCAAAGCAGAGTGATACTGAGCGGCATGTCAGATTTGCGGAGCCTGCATACTCATTTGTTGGAATGCATTGCATCTTTGACAACTGCAAAGCCTCAGGTTTTTTCTTATGAACCCATGGTCATGCCATGCGTTTCTTCTCTTTCAGCGATCAAGTGTTTTTGTCTGATTTGCTCAAAAAGTGTTTTTGTCTGATTGCTTTGGTTAGTATACCAGTCTTCTCTTTAATGACTGTTTTTTATTCTTGGCAGTTACAATATTGAAATTTGGCCGCGCAAGTTCCGATCTGCTTGCATATGGTGCGTCAGATGGCAGCTTGACAGTCTGCCAAGTTTCTGAGCCACCATCTGTTCTTCAAAAAATGATAGGGCATTCTAAAAGTATCACAGGTTAGACTACACATAATTTTGCAAGCAAAGCTATCCTCTTGTATCTACCTTCATTTGTCACAATGAAAGTCAACAAAGAGTTGCTACATCTTAACAAGATTTTCCTGCCTATTTTAGAAAACCACTAGTTCTGTTAAAGTTGATTTCCAAGTATCAATAATACCTGCTATTCTGGTCATGAGGAAACTCGCGTATTGCTGAGCATATAATATATTTTCTTGAATGCTGACCATATAAATTGGTTTACAGAAGTGATACATTTGCTAAGATATTGAATGTGGGTTTTGCCATAGCTAGAAAAGTTATAAGATATGAAAACTCTTCTATATTTTTCTTGAGGAAGCAAAATGCACACCCCCCCGCCCCACCCACCCACACACACACAAAGAAATGCACCACGCAAAACAAAACAAAAAAAACGACCATCAACAGCCCCCTCAATTATATAGGAGGTCTAGTTGATCAGGCAATTGACCTTGAGAGCAACTTCAGAGCCTGCAGGACAACTTCTAATCTCGGCCTTGCTCCTTCAAAAACGCAAGCATTCCAATGCTTCCAAAGTTGCCAAGCAGCTAAGATAATTAGAAAATTAAGGCCTTCTCTCACTTCCTTAGGAACCCCCTTTGCAGCTCTGCACACCAGCTAGAAAATATAGTTGCATCCGGGCTTGGCGCAAGGTTGGCCATGCTGAGTTTATGAAGAATCATGGTCCAGACTTGCCGTGAAAAAACACAAGAGATAGGAACATGCTAGATCATTCATTTCATCGGCTTGGTCACAAGCGGACAGGCAGCAGGATGAGGAAGTCCGCTCGGTCGAAATACATTAGAAGTTACCAATTTAAACTTCAGTTTCCTATCTATTCCTTCATTACTTATCTAGTTATCTTGTGTCTGGTGATTTTCAAATTCTAACCACATTACAGATTTTGATTTTTCATCTAATAACCAGTACATAGCTTCATGCTCTCTGGATAAAACTGTGCGGGTATGGGAAATCTCTAAAGGCACATGCATCAGGGTCGTCTATGGGTTTCTTCCCAGCTATGTATCTGTTTTCATCCTGTAAGTTCCAACTTAGCACAATTTACAATTTGTTTCTAACCCTTTGCTTATTTCATTGGTGCTATCTCCCTATACCTCTGCTGATAATATTTCTTTGTATGGGAATCATTATGAGTTGTCTTATGGACTGCTTTGTTGCAGGTGAACAATAATTTGCTTTTAGTTGGCAATGCAAACAAGGAAATCAATGTAAAGTTCTTCGCCTTTTGCTTCTGAAATCCAAAATTTATATGCTGTTATTCTCTATCCGATATGTTGCTTGATGCTTTATCCATGGGTCAGTAACAGTGTAAACAAAGTATCTGTCTTCTGCTATTTCTTTTGATATGGATGATGTGCTTAACTATGTAATTAGTTAACAAAAATAATGTAAAACTGTGGCCAGCACTTTTTTCCTTGCCCCCATTTATTTTTCCCACCTTGTGATTCATTTATCTCTGTAAACTAGGCAATAAATTTTAGCACTGGGAGAGTAATCAGCAAACTTAACTTTGATGATGCGGTTACAGCTTTGGATATTGATCACACTGGGCAGTTTATTTTCGCTGGTGATGCACAGGTATCTAATAATTGAACTTGTTTAACTTGACATGATATATGCTTTTCATATTTTGAAATGGTTCTTGAAATGCAGGGTTACATATATACTGTTAGTGTGAACTCACATACAGGGTCATTATCTAGAACTCACAAGAACAAAAGTAGTAAGAGCAAATCTCCTATTACGACAATCCAGTATCGGACCTTCTCTTTGGTGGCGCGTTGTCCAGTACTTCTTTCTTGTGCTCAAGATGGAAACCTTTCTTTCTTCAGGTGTGTTACCTTCATGATAGCCTATTATATGGTAGACTTGACATAACCATTTATATTTTTGACATTTCAGCATCAAAACAGATGCTAAGGGATACTTGACTCTCATATGCTCCCTAAAACTGGCTTCACGTCTGCAGACTATCCGTTCTTCTTTCTGTCCACTTCTTTCCCTTGAGAAGGAGAGTTCATAGGTAAGTGGGAGTTAACTTAAAACTGGTTCCAATGTTTGAAGCTGTTAAATACCTAAAATTTGAAGCTACTGGTCACTGGTGATCATAGTGTCTTATTTCTGCAATTTCCTGCAGCTTAGCACTAGTGTTGGCATGCTTTATTTCTACTACTTATTATCGTATATGTTTTATTATTAGCACTTGTAAAGCTCCATTGTAGTTCACAGAAGTACCATGACAATCACACGTAAACTCGATTTGTAGTTTTTCTGAACAAACGTTAATCTATGTATTTAAAATATCAAATTAGATTTACCAAAAAAAATGACGGGTGTCCGTGAAAGATAGGTGTATCAGCTTTTGTGCTCTTGTTCCACTCTTTGCCTTGATGGTTTTTGGTTACACAGCTGGATTTTTTCAAAAAAAAAAAACATTGACATTTTGTTCTGAATTTGAAGTTACTGGAAGCGAGGACGCAAATGTTTACTTCTATGATTTGGCACGCCCAAAAAACTCGTGTGTGAATAAACTACAGGTATGTGATATCTTCGCTCTGTTTGTCACATCTTAAACTTTTTTTGTTCCACCATCATTACACGTATGAGACCAATCACGTGTATTTCTGAAGGGACATGGTTCTCCAGTAATTGGAGTTGCCTGGAATCATGGGGAGAATTTTCTGGCGTCATCTGATTCAGATGGCACAGTTATTGTATGGAAGCGATCAAAAACTAATTAGAGCGATTCCTCATCATGAAGGATACTTTTATAGAACGAAGTGTAGATGCTGTTTGATGTTCCAACAAAGGCAATTTTGTTGTTGTACATTGCACCTCCATGGTATTGTTTGTAACATAACTACACAAGGCAAGGGCAAAGATCAACCGGCCTCCATTGTATTTACAGTAGTATAGATCTCCGTGTAGAGTGTAAAGCATTTGTGGCGGTATATTGGTATACCTTGTTTCATTTGTTTTAGGACTGTATCTTTGTACCATTCATGATTTTTGTCCTCCAAATATATTAAACTTGGTTAGGATTAACAGGTACAGTGCAATATTGCATCACATTATATATTTACTTTGCAATCCAAAACAGATCGAAGTTGTTTTGTTCTATATTAACAGGCACATAATTCTCATTTCGTTTCGAGAAAAATGAGCGTCAGGCTTTGTGGGTTTATCTGATTGTTGAGGCATCGTACTGTTAGCTGTTTTCCCAGGATTGCCAATTGGCGGTTGAGACCTGACTTGGAATAATACCATTCCTCTACGGTCTACCTTGGTTCGAGCTCCGAAAGAGTCACGCTGTTCTCGGAAACAGGTCCGATCGCAGAACGACGCCCATAGCTCGCTGCATTTCCGCGGGCAGCACGCCACGATGAGGCGGTGACGCTCACGGACCCGGAGCAGAACGCCGGTCTGGACGGCTTTTGCTGAATCGCCGACCGTCCGTCCAGCATCAGGACGACCTCCGACGCGTCTGGCCTGGACCTGGGGTCCTTCTGCACACACAGGAGCCCGATCTGCACGCAGGCGAGCGCCTCGGCCCTGGCGTACTGCCCGCCCAGCGACGCGTCCACCATCTCCGCCACGGAGCCGCGCCTCCACTTCTCCCAGACCTGCAGCGGGAAGATGCTAGTGTTGTGAGCACGTTGCCGATGGAGGAGTGAAGCTTTGCCTTGGTTTGACCTTGACCGAGATGTGCCGGCAGGTTCTCACGTACGTAGCTCAGCAGATTCCTGGTGCTGCCGTCTTCAACCGACGGGCTGCCGTTCCTTTGGCCGGTCACGATCTCGAGGACGATGACCCCGAAGCTGAACATGTCCGATTTGGTCGAGACGTGCCCGTAGTACGCGTACTCCGGGGACATGTACCCGCTGCAAGCATACACAGGCGTGTTAGTGTGTGCGTGTCGTGCTGAGCTTTAACGAAAAGGAGCTACAATGGCCTGCTGCAATACTCACAGGGTTCCAACAGGTCGCTTGGTGACCTCTCTCGATTCGTCTCCCCAGAACGCTCTGGCCAGTCCGAAATCCGAGATCTTGGGAGTCATGTGGGAATCCAGCAGGACGTTGCTGGGCTTGAGGTCCCGGTGGATGATCCGTAGCCGGGACTCCTCGTGGAGGTACAGCAGGCCGCGCGCGATCCCGTGGATGATCGTGTACCTCTTGCTCCAGTCCAGAGCTTGTTGCTGCCATCTCCCTGCATCACACAGAGAAGGACCTCAGGAGGGATAATTCAGTGGAATAGTATGCCTAGCTTCAGCTTCAACTTCAACTTCATCTTGAATGCAGACTGCAGAGCAGTGCAGTGCAGGTTACAGAGGGCCGCCTACCGAAAAGGATGGTGTCCAGGCTCCGATTTGGCAGATACTCGTACACGATCAGCTTCTCCGTTTCCTCCAGGCAAACCCCAAGAAGCTGGACGAGGTTCCTGTGTGTCAGTTTCGCGGCGAGAATGAGCTCGTTTTTCAGCTCGTGGAAGCCCTGTGAGGAGCCCTTGGAGAGCCTTTTACTGCAACGCATTGTCCATCCTGAAGCCTGCCCTGCGAACACACAAGCAGGTGCAGTGCAAACTACTTGTCAGCCATCATGAGAGAAATGCCGGGGCTACAGACTCAAAATGACAGTACCTTGAAAACTTGTCCAAAGCCTCCCTCTCCCAGCTTGTTTTCCGCAGAGAAGTTACCGGTTGCCACCCTCAGCACCGGCAGGGTGAATTTCTCCGGGTGAACATATGTTGTGCTGCGGTCGTCGTCCTCGGTCCTCCCCGAGAGCGGCAGACGTCTCCTCTCTTTGACGACACCTCTTCTCCTTCTCAGGTACACGCCAGTCAACACCAACGCGAGGAGGAGCAGCGTTCCAAGTGGGACCACGACGGCAAGGATGGTGATGGTGGTGTTTCTTGGCCGTCTTCCCGTTCCTGCATGGCATGTTTGCCCGCGATCAGGATCAGCATTATTGATGGGTGCAGGTGCAGGTGCAGCGCAGTCAGACACATCAGTCAATGTCGACGACTTGACGCGAACGCGACGCGGCAGGTACGCTTGACTGGGTCGCCACGCCAAGGAGCAACGTGGCGGCGAACTGCACACATGAGCAACGTGGTGGCGAACTGCACACATATTGGCAGCGGCACTGCGGCAGTAACCTCGGCTACGACCGCTCATGGGAGAGGACCGTGGCGGTTTGACGGGCAATGGACACAATGTCAAGAGTCAACACATCCAGGTTCACACACTCACCGCTTGGTTCCTCAGCAGGCGTCGTCGTCGGCGACGGCGAGGGGACCGGCGGCGGCGCGTCGAGCGCCAGGTCGTAGTAGGTGTACACCTGGATCCGCAGGAAGCAGTTGTAGCCCAGCACGACGCCTCCCTGATTCCCCTCGCAGCACGGCAGCCGCGGCACCGAGGTCTGCAAGCAACGGTCGCAGTCGGCCGCCGTGAGGTCCCTCATGCACTGCACCATCCCGTACATGGTACCGTTGGGATCGTCGCTGGCGTACTGCGCCTCCCCGGTCGCGAAGAACGTCTGCCTCACCGTCGTCCCTGCTGCCTCGCCGCCGCCGCCGCCCACGCTCACGCGGCCCACCGCGCGCGCCACCAGGGTCTTCATCAGCGCGTCGTACGCCTGCAAGTAGGCGGCCGGTTCGGCTACCAGGCGCGTGTCGTAGAGGATTTGGCGGTGGTCGACCTCGCGCGGGGTCGAGGCGTTGGTGTCGGCGTAGGCGACGTAGACGTCCAGCCACACGGCGGCGCGGCGGCTGCCGGGGCAGCTCCCGCCGAGGGTGCGCACGGCCTCCTGCAGGTCCGCCAGGCACCGGGGAGGCTGGAAGTCCCCACGGCAGAGGCCCCGAACGAAGGCGCGGTCGCGGCCGGCACCGAGGGCGAGGGACGCGAACCCCGTGGGCGCCGCGGCGCGCGGGAGAGCGGCCAGGAGCGTGAGGAGGTTCGCGCGGAACGCCGCGTCGTTGCTGCTGCCGTTGGCAGGCGTCGATAGTGGTGAGGGGGAAGGGGAAGGGGAGGACGAAGGAGGAGGCGACGGCGAGGCTTCGCCGCAGTCCACCCATGCGGCGACCTGTGAGACGGCGGCGCCTGCGGTGAGGAGGACGAGGAGGTGGAGAAGAGATGGAATGACCATGGTGGTTCAGCTCTGCAAGGAGGGAGGGTTTCACTTCATCTCAGCGTGCTGGGAGAGATCGTATGAGCATGCAGAGCAGCTAGTGGGCAGTTTAAAATGTAAATGGCTGCCGATTTCATTGAGAATGGATTTACATGCACTTGTACGTGGCCATCTCGACCATGCATCTTGCGTCGTGGGAGGAGATCGGGCTCCCTCAAAATTCCTCGCGTCAATTACTTTGAATCATTTGTTCTTGAGATCCGCCATAAACCTACCTACTAACTTATGATTTATCTAAGATGTATTTCATCTAGCTCTTGAAAAAGATATTAGATAGGCCGAATTAGAAGGATTTGTTATTAAAAAATTCAAATTCATTTCATGTTTGAGATATTCACTTGTAGCATACCATATCTCAATTCTACCATAAGTATTCCATAATAATAGTGTTTCTCCAAAAGAGAACTATGTTGTTCCACATCTTGGACTAACCATCCTCTATAGGACATTGTTAAATGATCCTCAATTCCAAAGAAATTGATATAGTAGTGGCTTGATGGAAGCCTTGATCCAGTATATGGGATGTATATCCCATTTAAAATGGTTTGTTAATATGCTAATATAAGTTGTTTCATATGGGTGAGAGGAGATAGGTGGAAAGTGATGGAATATTACTTGAAGATCTGATAGTAAGAAGGAGCCAATATGGAGATACTTTTTCTCGAGTTCATTCATCTTCACATGGGTGAGACTCCCCGTAGCAAAGACTAAGCTAGATTTTTTAAAAAAGAGGGGTTGAGCAATAGCTCGCCTTCCCATCCCTTCCACCCCCACCACTAGCGTTGTGCTTGTGCCACCAATGTCTATTTGTAAGCCGCCGTGCTATGCCGTCGCAGCGCGCGGGCCTGGCTGCCCTCGCTCGTTCACCGCTCGGCCGTTGCCCCTGCTTACGTAGCGCGTCGTGCCATTGCCATTGTCGTAGGAGGAGAGCCGCACGTGAATACGTATGATTCGTGAAGCCACCGCTCGAAACCAAGTTGGGGACGAGCACAGTGGATTGCGAAGTTGGGATAGGCCGGGTTTCTTTAATCCTCTGTCTCTATAAAATTGCTAGTCCAATTAGCAAAAGAAGATGTCTTGTACTGCCAGTAAATCTACCTTACATGTCTATAGTTGAAAATTATAGGGAGCCTTCAACAAGTCTCGTTATCTCGGTAACGATGGTGGGGGGGGGGGGGGGGCTCGAGCCCCCTCTGTGTGCATGGTCCATAGGACGTGTAATTTTCAAGGCCATATTGCTAGATAGGATAAGTCGAACAAGCATTTGAGTTAGTGAAGGAATGACTATAAAGGGCGGGATTAAATAGAATGAGAATTTTAGCATAGTTAGACTAGCAACCACTAGCAATCAAAAGGGAACGTAAAGGAGAGAGATCCGTTTTTGAAGTATCACTACTTCATAATAAGGTCTCCAAATTTAATAAACTCGACATGAGAGGGATGAAATACTTTTTCTCTTGTCATAACTCATCTGACTAACGGAGGCAACATCGTCATGAGAATGGTCCCACAACAATCAAGTACTAATCAAGGAATTAAACATATGCTAGACAACCATATGAGAACACATACTCTAGTTAAATCATGATTAAATAGATAAATTTTAAGGACAAGACTAAGATGAAGTCACACATTTTTTTCTTAAACAAGCTAGAATAAGGAGCAACTTAACAAGTTAGCATAACTCTGGCTCTGTGCACCGTAGAACAGTGGATTGGAGCTAGTGGGGCTAGATCGAAATCGTGGCTCTACGGGCACCTTCTCTGTTTTAGTTAAGTTTTGCATCGAGAATCAAAATGATTAATGACAGTAATGCTAATGTGATAGGAGGAGAAGCTAGCTCCCGAGTGGCATACTAAACATGTCTTTAAAGGTTATCTTAAATCACTTCTTATACTATGATGTCTAAATCAGTTACAATATCACCTTAAGCCAAACGGGGTTCTTTACACAACTCTAAATAGGATCACCAAACTAAGCATACAACACATTCTTGCTATGCTGCTGAAAGGTCTCTTGTTTGGTTTTGATAATTGAGTGACAACTTAGGTGGACTAATTGTGTGATCATGAGAATACACAGGGATTTAGTCCACAGGTGAATGTGAGATAAAGGAGCTTCATTGAATATGTGACATGACATGGAGTCATGTGACCGATGGTGAAGATCGAGATGAGGCTTGGCTCGAGACCGGAGGGTGTGTGAAGGACAAGTCGAGGCAGTGGAGCGACGGACCATGAGATGGTGAAGCTCGGGCAAGACTTGGTTCCGATGGACCATGAGGCGGTGAAGAGCAAGTGAGATCAAGATCGATGAACCGAGAGGGTTGCATGATGATATGAAGTGGATCATATCATCTTGAGATCGTGTCGGTGCATGTGTTGCATTGGTACTCCGGTGGAAGACGGTGGAAGTGGAAATGCGCAAGGCAAAGGTATGCTATAGGGCATTTCATTTCACCGGTCATGAGGTGTGTAGAGAAGTTGATGACCGGATTTAGGATTGATAGCCGTACTATCAAGAGGGGCAAACTTGTTTGCATCTCGGTCATCTAGTGCCACTTGAGTGATCTGACTTTGCGACATGCTAGGATCGAGTGGCGTTGTGAGAACAAGAGAAAATCCTTTGAAAATGATTATGAAAATGCTAACACACATGCACATGGTGATGTACACTTGGTGGTGTTGGCACATTTACAAAGGTGACGTTGATCGCGCTTTGGTTTGTAGGGTAGAGTTGGGTTTGGGTCCTCTCCCCTCCCCGCCGAGCTTGCGAGCGGGATTCGGCGCTTTCGGGAAAATTGGAGGCATATTTTCCATTGCGCCGGATGCAAATTGTTGTTGGAAACATACTATCCATAGTGATCAAGTTGGAATACTTGTTGGATAGCATGGTGGAGAAGATCGCGTTTTGACGGCCGTGAATCATGGATTCACAAGGCGCCGGAGCGCAGCGCCGGACGTCCGGCCGGCGTCTTGCCGGAGTCGCGTCTTGCGGGCGGGGCGCGGGGAGCGCCGGACGCGCGATGCGCGTCCGGCGGTCCCCGGACGCCGACCAAAGTTTACGGCCGGGCTCACTCTCGCGGTCGGTCAGTCGCCGGGCGCCGGGCGGACGCCGGCGGCGACGCGGCGAAAACACTTGTTTAAGCGTCCGGCGCTTGGGCTTCGAGGGATCGAGAGATAGCCGTTGGGCTTCAACGGTCGAGCTCAAACGGTCGGGACACGTGGCGCGGCTTGGAGCGCCGGACGCGGCTTGGAGCGTCCGGCGGTTGAGGCGGACGCGTCCGGCGCGTCTTGTTTTGTTCCGGCGTGGGGGCAACGGCTAGTTTGGCCCTTTGGCCTATAAATACTTGCCTTGCTCGGCCATGGCTGGTTTCTTAGCACCTTGGGGACTTGGTGTCCACCTTGGAGAGTGCTTGGAGAGCCCTCTACTCACTTGAGCTTGATAGAGATCATCCGATCGAGTGAGTGAGCGATTCTAGTGCGTTGCATTGAGAGATTTGCATCGAGTGGCACTAGGTGATCGTGTTGCAAGCCGGTGTGCTTGTTACTCTTGGAGGTCGCCACCTCCTAGACGGCTTGGTGGCAAGAGACTTCGTTGAAGCATCGCGTGGAGATTGTGTGGTGCTCCGAAGGAGGATTTGTGAGGGTTCTTGAGCCTTCCCCGCGGAGCGCTGGTTGGCTACTCTAGTTGAGTGTGGCTTGGAGGATCCCGTTCTTGTGTTGATTGGAGTTGGGGCTCCCCGGAGGGGTTGTTGGCGGTGAGCCAACTTGAGCGGCCATCTCATCACCAAGTCGGTGTATCGCCACAATCGAACGTAGCTTGGTGGCGACCAAGTGAACCGGGGGAAAAATCGTGTGTCGATTTGTGATTGCCGAGGCTTCGACCTCCTTGTGCTTGTGTGTGAGGCTTCAACCTCCCTTGTGATTGTGTGCGGGTGGTTGGTCTCTACGCCCGGTGATTCGCCACCGCCGCGACTTCGTGTGTCCACTCTTTGCGGTGGTTTGCATCCCCCTCTAGCTCAAGCTTGCATTTACATTTGTTACATTCTTGCTTAGCTTGAGTAGTGGCTCTTGTGCTCGTTTGCTTGTGTAGCTAGTTGAGCACCTTCTTGCTTGTGTAGCTAGAAGTAGTTTTAGTGTCTTGCTTAGCTTGTGTAGTTAAGTGAATTGCGCTCTTGGGTTCGGCTTGTGTAGCCTTGTCCTTGAGCATCTAGTGAGCTTAGGTTTGGCTTAGTGCTTTTGCTCATTAGAATTGTGTAGGTGCTCCCCGGTTCACTAGCTAGTTTAGCACCTTGCTTCTTGTTTAGGATCTTTTACAAGGTGCTACTAGAGTTGTAGTTAGTGGGGTTAGTCTTGGCTAGACCGATAGTTTTAATTCCGCATTTGTTTTGGTTAGCCGGTGCGTAAGTTTTTAGGAAGGACTATTCACCCCCCCCTCTAGTCCATCTCGACCCTACAGCTGCCCGTAGACCTAGGCAAATTGAGCATAGTCTAGGTTTTGGCTCGCTTTACTAGACGAGGCCTGGGCACATATTCTAAAGTCCCAAAAAAACTCTTCTTTAGCCCAAGCCTAGTCCAAAATATTATTTTTACCTATTTATATTATAAAACATGCAGAGGACCCGCCTAGGCCCGGTCTAACTTGAAAAATTAGGTTTGACTTCCTAATAAGAAATGGTCAGAACATTCGACGTTTATTCAATCGCCCGCTCCACTCTCTCTCTCTCTCTCTTTCTTTCTCTCTCCGCCAACCATGATTTTTCTGATGTGGCTTTGCTCCCAGCCTGCCTTGCTGGCTCTATATAGGAGGACTTTCTAGACCCAAAATGACTGGACTTTTTGGGCGCGACCTGAGCCTGCTCCGGTCCGCAAATGCTCATGTCTACACAGGCTGCCCGGGGCAGCCATGGTTGCCGGGTTCTAACCGGACAACCAAAGGAGTGTCCAAAAAAAAAGGAGGAGGCGTTTCTCAAAAAAACCAAAGGAGAAGGCGGGGATCGGGTGGACAGTGGACAGTTGGGATTAACGGACAGAGATGCTTCAGCTGCTACATCCGACGAATACGAATTCGTGTGACGGCGACCAGAGAAACAAAGGTTTTTCTCTCGATCAAAAAAACCGAAGGTAAAAAAACCGAAGGGTCAAATCCTCTCTCCTTTCGGGAACTCGTCTCGCTCGGCTCCGTCCTCCTCACGGCCTCCGACCTCCAGCCGAACTCGCCGATTCCCCCGCGGCGCCAGCGCCAGCGCCAGAACCCCTCCGCGCCGCCCCTCAGGGCTCCGGCAGCAAAACCTAGTCGCCCGGGGCGCCCGGCGCCCGGCGCTGCAGCGCTGCCTGTGCCCGACCCGCCCTGCGGGCTGCCGCTTCTTCCTCGAGTCCGGCGCCGCCCGTCCTCCTTTCTTCTCTCGTGCTGATGATGGAACTGGATCCTCGCCTCTACGAGAACGTCGTACGTTCATTCTACACGCGCTGCCTTCTTTGGCCGAGCGTGCAATTGTTTTGTTTTCCTTAATTAGCCAGACGCCTGGCTGGACTAGATTTGTTCTTGTCTTTTTGTTCATCTGTTGTGTATGAGGGTGGTGTTATTACAATTATTTTTGGGAGCTACGGGTTACTTTCGTTTTTTTAGTGTTTGGGCTAGCGTATGCACACGTGCTAGGGTTTCTAAATTAGATGGGAAGTTCATCAAAAGCTGTCATTACAGGTATTGTGGTTGCTGTTTCTGTTATGAAGAGAAATTTGAAGCTTTGTCATTGAGGTGGGTTGGGATCCACCAGCGGAGTCTTAAGAGGCCATTCTTCCTCTTGGCAGGGGCGGCAAGCTCAGTTGGTGTTTAGTGGGTGATTATATTGGGAGCAATTCTGCAAGGCAGCCCAATTGTTGGACAATGTAGCGCAAATAGCTGAACCACTTCACAAAATCGTTCCTTTTTAAGGATGGAGTGGAGTTTGGTCAATAGTTATGCCTTTGTGGTATAGAAGACAAAAGAGCCTAATCACCAAGGCTGATGAGCCATATTATATTACTGTTTTTCCCTCCAGAATCAATAAATCTATATGGCAACCAAAGATGTCGAAACACCTGTGCCAAATGTCTTCTCTGAATTGTGTTACTGGACTAAAATTGAGCATTGGCCCATGTCACCTGCTTATGGATTTCCTTGCATTTGTTTATCTTTTCCAGCACCATAAGATGATTCATCCACACCACCTTTTCCCAAGCTGTCACCGACTAGGCGACTAGTTTGCGTCACTGGCGGAGCCGCCGCCCGGCCACCCCGGGCGGCTAGCCGGGCTCGTCGGGCATTTTTGAAAGAAAAAAATTATTTATACTAAAGATGAACACTATTGTTTACAAGCTAATATGCTTTGCATAATGAAGATTGCCCAGGCTCTTGAAAGCCGCTGCCTCCGCCACTGGTTTGCATTACCTCAAAAGTGACGACCACTTTCATCCTATGACACTCAACATGTGGCTCATATGGGCATATGGCTCTGCCCTTAGTGTTGGCGCAACCATGCATATTTATGGCATAGCCATGCTCTACGCCAACTGTAACAACAGCTTCGTGTTCTACCCTTTATTAGCCTTTTCAATTAAGGGGATTAATTACTACTGCCTTTTGCTGGATAACTGGATTAATGCAAACTACACCATCATCTTCGTTAAGCTGTAGTATGCTATTGACATAAATTTCTCCCTGCTGCAGTCTGTCAGCGACAACGATGTCCGAAACATTGTTCTATCTTATCTTATGCACAACTGTTTTAAAGAGACGGCAGAGACATTCCTATCTAGCACCGGGTTGAAGTTACCTGTCGACTATACGGTGGATGTGGATAAACGTAAAGGTATTTATTTGCAGGTCAATACTGAATCTTTTCTACATTATGTTTTGGGGTTCACTTTACTTGTCATATTGCACCTTGAAGTACTTTTTGTATGTTTTGATAAATTTACTGCAATCTTTCTTTGACCAAATTGCCTCTGGACCACTATTTTGAACTCAGTTCCATCTTGGATTACTAGTTTACCACAATTTGGTTCCCAGTTTTTAATCCATTGAGCACTGAGCCACGCAACTAAAAAGGAATGGTTCAGATCATACCGGGATCCTCTCTGCTGTTTTGTGCCTAAGTGCAACTCCTCTTTCTTTCCGCTCTAGGCCGCTAACCCCTATGGTTTGTTGCACTTTAACTGGTGTGCACAAAGGGTAAGCTCCCACATAACTGCAGGCTCTCATCTGACATCTCTCCTTCAGATGAAGGAAAACACTCAGGATCTTGCATCAACCGATCCATACTGTCAACTCCTCAGGGTTGTTCATTTGCATGGTCACCAGGTGAGAAAGGGGGTTTAGGCTGCATAATCGGGCAGGGGCGGGGATGGAGGTGGCAGTGGTGGCCTGTGGGGCATGGGGACTCTGGCTGTGGGAGGGAGAGTCTGTGGAATGGTGCTGCAGCAGTGGATCCACTGTGTTCACGATGGCGGAAGTGCTAGAGCTTTCTGTGGCTGTGGAGGATAGCTCGTCCATGGTTGGGTTCTTGTAGCCTAGACATTAAAGCCTAACCCAATCTCGCCCAACAACAGGGTGAACCAGTGGGGAAGAGAAGTTAACTTTGGGGAGGACAAGGTCTGCTCTGAGCTGTTGGATTTGAATTGAATGGCATAGTATTGTAACAGCACAAAGACAAGGAACATATCAGTGGTCGGATCTGGAGAGTGCCCATTAGCAATCTGGCTGTAGGGAACAAAGGTGAGGAAGAGTACAGAAGGAAACAACTAATAAGGAAGGGTAAAAACAGAATTGAACTACAAAACTGAAAAAGATACTAAAGGCTAACTTACTAAACTAACATGTACATGGAAGAAAGGAGGAAAGGGATGAAAATTATGAAGGTTCCATCCAAAACTAAAACTAGAAGTGAACCTCCATTATTAAGTGTGAATGCTCATTTCATCTTTGAAGAGGTTCAACAGCAGTTAAAGGAGGGTCTAATCCTATATAAAAAAATCTGAGCATTTTTTTTAGATCTCCATATTACCCTTCTGTTTATGGTTTTGAAGTTAATGATAGATGTTTAGTAGTATTATATGATCACATTTATGTGTGCTTGGAAAAACAAAAATCACTTAACTACGGCTACTATTGCCAACCATTACTTCATCCAATTGAAATGATCTTGCCTAATTAACAACTGGGGACCACCTATATTCATTGCATTTTATCACTGCCATTAGTGATTAAATATGATCCGTTGCACTCAGGTGCAAAATGTCAGTTCCGTTCAAATTTTACTAGAATAAGGGCAGTCCCAATGCAAGACTCTGTCATAGAGTCCAAGACTATTTATTATCCTCCTATTTATTGTATTTTGCTGATGTGGCGGCATATTTACTTCGAAGATTGTGGACATAAAGTCTAAATAAGACTTGGAGTCTTGGTTTTTCTGTCTCTCTCTTCAATAAATATACCGCCACATCAGCAAAACACAATAAATAGAAGGGTAATAAATAGTCTTGGACTCTGTGGTAGAGTCTGCATTGTGAATGCCCTAACAGAACTGTATCGAACAAATAAAAGTGTTTTATAAATTTTAATATTTCTCTATTGTTCATTCAATAGGTAAGTTGTCCTGTTCCTTGCAAAGACCTGAGTAATGGGTGATTCATAGATATAATATTCTTGCTTTTTTCCCCATTTTTAACTCAGCATATAATTAACCGTAACTCTTTCTTTCAAATTGCAAACTTCAAAATTAATTGTTCTTTAGTATATTGTATGAAATACTGTGTTTCAAATGGATATTTGATGTCTTCCATTTAATTCATCTTAGGTCATGAATGCATAAAAACACAAAAGATTGAAAACGAATATTTATATCCCCATTTATCTGATTATAGCTTTTTTTTGTATCTAATATCCTTTATTTGCTTTCAGCAATTTTTAATTTTGTGCTAGAAGGGAATGCCCTTAAGGCCATCGAGCTGACTGAAGAAATGGCACCTAACTTGCTAGAGAATGATATGGATCTACATTTTGATCTTCTAAGTCTTCACTTCATTGAGCTAGTTCGTTCCAGAAAATTGTGAGTTTTTGAAATTTAATTAGGAGGGAAAATTATTTTTACATTCTTTTATTAACCTGGCTATTTTGGCTGACAGCACAGAAGCTCTTGAGTTTGGCCAGAAAAAATTTACATCATTTGGGAAGGTTCCCAAGTATGTAGAGAAACTAGAGGTACTTTTTTCCCCTTAAACCTTACATGTCTCAGGACCCTTCTGCCAGTTAAAACGAATTTGATTTTAACAAAAATAGAAGACCAATGAGTTGATTACTTGTTTGAGATGTTTATAATTGCTACTATTGTTATAGAAGGATATTAAAATCAAAGTGTTCATTGTACAGGACTTTATGGCTCTCCTGGCTTATGAAGAGCCTGAGAAGTCACCTATGTTTCATCTACTAAGCCCAGAGCACAGGCAGAATGTTGCAGATAGCTTGAATCGGGCTGTCCTTGGTATGCTATAGATATCATGTTTAGCTTTTGCCATCATAAGCTTTATTTCCCATAATCTGATTGATCTTCCTCTATGATTAACGATAGCACATGCTAATCTTCCGGCATATTCATCGTTGGAGAGAGTGGTACAGCAAGCGACGGTGGTTAGACAATACCTACAGCAGGAAGTTGGCAAGGTAACAACGTTAAGTAATTGTCGGCAAATCATTTGGTATCATATCTTTTGTTCTCAGATTTGTTTTTTTGAAACAATGTCCTCAGAAGTTCTTCCTGCTCACTAGTCCACTTGAATTCAAATTTTTGTTTTGGTATTCTACATCTTGCTGCATACATGACATTTGGAACTCTTTGAGCAGGATTCTTACCCACCATTTTCTTTGAAGGCCTTTCTGAGCAAGTAAAAGCGCAAATGATTCTTCAGAAAGGGTACCACCTCTCCAGGCCATTAGGCACATGTACCTTTAGGGAGTGCATAAACGATGAAGCAGTTTATACAATTCACAGAATCGTGTTCTTGGCACCACTTATACAGTTGCAATGGTGTGGTACTTTGATCGGAGGATGCAGTATGTGGCCGCTTCCTTGATTTACATTTTGTTTCACGTGACTTTGCCTTAGACATCACAAAAGCTTGTACATATGCCCTGTTGAGCTATTCTGTGCGTTCGTTGCGTAAGCTCAGTTCGAGTGGGTTTGCTGTGTGGTATTGGGTTGTAATTGGTCTTTTACGACTGGTTGTCCGCATATGCAGGCTGTGCAGAGGTAGATCGAACTCTGAACTGGTTGCGTTCATAACGGTTATTCAGTCGGTGGTGTTTGTGATGAAAGTAGTAGTGTGTGATGATCCCCCCCGGTAGTAGTGTAATGTTTCTTAAATGAATTACAAACATGCATCCATCAATCTATTTCGAAATAATACTCTGATACTACGTCCTCTTAACGTTATAAACATTTGGTATATTTGTAGTGTATTTTTGAAATTTGAATCAACGTCAACTATAATTTGGAACTGGGAATCAAAGTCAACTAGTTTGGAACTGGGTCAGTAGCACTCAATAGGCATTGGAGGCACTCCATAATAACAACATCATTAGTGTGGCAGTGAAGCCTGATTCAAGCTTCGATCATATGGCTTGCCTAGGAATAACCTTTTTCATCGACATTTTAAAAACTACATTTGAAATGTGTTTGTTAAATTTGGAATCTGTAGTGCTAAATACTCCTAAACATTCCAAAACAGATTCCCCTCATCTCGAATGACCCCTTGCTCTTTATGTACTGTCTTGCTCACCATTTTCATCGGTGTTATTAAAACCCGAATTTCGAAAAGAGAACTGCATGTTGGGGGAAACAGAATAAAGGGAGTGCGGCGGGCTGCTTTGGCTGTGCGTCGCGAACGCGAACGCCAGGACAGCACTGATGCAAAGTAGGTGGTCTGAGAGCGAGCGGTGGCAAACAGTTCGCCACTTACAGGCATAGTGTATTTTCGCCCTCACGGTAGCGAATGAACCGAGAGATTTCAGCGATCGCCGATGTCAGCGAATCGAGTTCTTCGGTAGCTTTCAGGTTTCGTCAACCGTTCGTGCTGCTGCCAGCTCGTGAAATTGTGACGGCTCCGTGCCCTGCTCTTTTTCTTTCTGGGAACTCTGTTCCGCGTGTTCCCTCTATAAATAGACGGATGACTTGTTCCTCGTCTTCCTGGTAAGCTCATCATCAACCATCACTAAGAAGCACTTGGTACTGTGCTAATTCTCTCGGTCAGGTGTTTGGGCTTTGTTTCGACAGCGGAACATGGTACCGCCTCCTTCCTGTTTCTTGGACGATTAGACTGTTATTTTTTTCCCCCTGTATGCATGTTTTGTTAGCCATTCATATGCTGAAAACAAGTGAAGGAAGGTCCTTTGATGCAATCTGTTGGTCGGAAAGAGGTTTTGCATATCTGTACCCTTCAGAAACGATGTTCTAGAGATGTTCAGGATACAAGTTGGCATGTCTGGATTGCTTAATTTCGAACGATTCAGTTAGCTATTGTTTATGGGATCAGCTTGACATCTTATATTTATAAATATGAAAAATCTATCCAAAGTTTTCTATTGCTCAACCAGACCATGGTAGGCTCGCAATGTTTGGGAGAAGCTAAGATCATATATCTTTGTTCAACACTGACAAGGCAAGCATGCTAAAAGCCTGTCCTTCTGCCTAATTTTGATTAGGAGCATATATTGATTAGAGTGATCAGGGATGGCACAATATTTTTGCTCTGATGATGCATCATGAGCTGAACATTCAGATTTTAGATACGCCTTATATTTCGACGTAAATCTCAACATGTTTGTGTTCAACAGAACTTCAGAAGTTCACCCGCAAAGAATTTAATGACGGTCGGGCCATGGGGAGGTCTAGGAGGAGATCCATGGGACGATGGTGTTAACTCCGCAGTGCGCCAGATCATCATCAGTCATGGTGCGGCCATTGATTCCATACAGTTCGAGTATGACCAGAGAGGAGGCTTAGTCTGGTCAGAAAAGCATGGGACTAGTGGTGGAGGCTCAAAAACTGATCAGGTTCGGTTTACTAGTTTCCTGTTACTACTACGCTGCTGTGATATTTGAAGCAACTTATTATATATAAGATGACAGTTTTGTCAAGAGTCTCTACTTGCACAAGTTGGTACAATGATGAACTCTGTTATTGTTTGGATATTTCACAGTGATAAAACATTTGAGGTGCAAACAACAGCTGTCATTGGTTTTGTGGAAGAGTAGATATGCATTCAGTTTTCTTATGGTGTGCTAATAAAACGTACCTACATTTTTGTACAGCTAGACAAAACTAATCTTTGATTGGACAGTTGTTGTAATTCGGTCAATAGTTGAGTACAACATGTTAATTTTACTGATATAAAATGTTACAGTAATGCAGACATTAAAAGTGTGTACGTTTCCAACAGGTGAAACTTAATTACCCTGAGGAAGTTCTCACTTCTATCAGTGGCTGCTATGGTGCAGTGGGAACTTCAGTTGTCATAAGATCACTTACCTTTGAGAGCAACTGCTCCAAGTACGGGCCTTTTGGCACCGAGCAAGGGACATCCTTCTCACTCCCGGTGTTCAGCGGCAAGATCGTCGGCTTCCATGGCCGATCCGGATCGTGCCTCCACTCCATAGGCTGCCATCTGAACAAAGATAACACAACCAAGGTGTCAAAAAATGCGCCTTCTGCGCTTCGGAGCATCACAAAATCTTATGACAGGAACGGTCACAGGTATGCAGATAGCAGTGCTGGGTATGACATGGTTCTTGCAGTGAAGGACAGAGGTGACAACTACAATGTCCTGACCAGCAGTCTTCCAAAGGAGCAGTATCCTAATCCATCTAAGATGAGCAAGGTATCACCAACAGTGCATTGTTATTAAAAAAAATGTCTCCAACTCCTTTGCATATTCATGTTATAGTTGTAGAAATTGCAGCTACAAACCCATGTTCAGACTGTGAATTTTACACCGCAGATGGTATCAATTCCTAGTTTCTACTCAGATAATGGGACCATGACTATAAGCACTCCGGTGAGATTTGGTCCCTGGGGTGGAAACAGTGGTACCATATTTGATGATGGAATATACACTGGTGTCCGACAAATCAATTTAACACGGGGACTAGGGATATCTTCCATCAAGGTTCTCTATGATCGCAACGGACAGGCCATATGGGGTGACAAGCGTGGAGTCAGTGGGGGAGCTAGACCTGAAAAGGTGATGCAGTTTCAGCATCACTCTTAATAATTTGGTTCTCAGTTACTACATATCAGCACTAGTGCTAATACTCCTATATGATAACAAGGTAATTTTGTTTGGCAGGTTGTATTCGATTTCCCATCAGAGATCTTGACCCACATAACCGGTTACTTTGGCTCAACGATGATCATGGGCCCGACGGTGATCAAATCACTCACATTCCACACGACAAAGAAGAGCCATGGACCATTTGGGGACGAACATGGCACCTTCTTCTCCAGCTGCTTGACCGATGGAAGGATAGTAGGATTTCATGGCAGGGCAGGATGGTACATCGACAGCATTGGAGTTCATGTTTTGGAAGGGAAGGTGTTGTCACAGAGAGTCGACACAGAATTCGCCGGCGCAAGCCCGTCTGGACAGTCTGACATGCTTGCACTAGCACGAAGGGAAATTGGAGATGAGGTAACCAATGTCATTAACTGGGATGTTAATGCAAGCAGTGTGTTATGTTAGCACTGATATGATAAAAAAAATGTGTTTGGATCTTATTTGTTGCAGGTTACATACGGTGTGGTGAAAGAACCCATACCAATAGGTCCAGGACCATGGGGTGGGGACGGAGGCAAGCCGTGGGATGATGGCGTCTACACTGGCGTCAAACAGATCTACATCATGAGAAGCGATTTCATCGGGTCTGTTCAGATCGAGTATGACAGGAGTGGGCAGTCCATCTGGTCTACCAAGCATGGAAATGGTGGCCAGATAACGCACAGGGTAGGTTCAGTTGTCACTTGTCAGTACTCATTCACACAAACTCTCCAAGCCATGAAGTGCGATGCAATGCAGTTTTTTACAGTATTGAAAAAATCACGTTTATGAAAATAATGTTCGGTTTTCTCATTGAACTTACATTGTGAATGCAGATCAAGCTTGACTATCCACACGAGGTCCTGACCTGCGTCTACGGGTACTACAATACCTGCGCGGACGAAGGGCCCAGGGTCCTGAGATCGCTCACCTTCGTCAGCAGCCGGGGGAAGTACGGCCCGTTCGGCGACGAGATCGGGTCCTACTTCACCTCTGCGACGACGGAGGGGAAGGTGGTCGGCTTCCACGGCCGGAGCAGCTTCTACCTGGACGCCATTGGGGTGCACATGCAGCACTGGCTGGGAGACGTGAAAACTACCAGCGCTTCCAACTCAAAGTACTACATCTCCAGGTATCTGTTCTGAATTCTGATCCTGGAGTGGAGGATCTGATGTCAACTGAAGAAGGCTATGGAGTTAGTACAGTTTGCAGTGTTTTCTCTGCACGCGGCAAGAAGTTCAGTGATGAACAGGTCTGAATGATGAGTGATCATATCATGGTGTATTTATTTTTTATTCTTATTGTTACTACTGGTAGTAGTTTGCTCTTCAGGAGCCATTGTGTCGTGTTGGTGACTCGGTGAGTGATTTGTCTGTCTGGTTTGGAGGATTGAGCGTTGTCGGTATGGATCTACTATCTGGTCACCTTAAACTTGTCGAAGTCTCTGAATTGATACGTTGAACACGATTTGTCAAACAGATTTTGTGTCAGCTCATCTCTGTTGTGTTCCGAGGTGCATCTGTCACTAGACATCGAGTGCGCCACAATTCAGTGCTCCGTGTTAAGACAGACCAGCAGACAACATGAGATGTTTGCTGTCAGAGCTAGTGCTTGCTTCTTTCTGCAGAGGGGTGGCTAGATTTGTGGCTTGATGCCAACTTGGTAGGGCCGTAGGGGAACATTCAGAGGACTAGTGATTCGGGTTTTGTTTGCGGGCTGTGACTCTAGGCGGAGAGATTCAGAGAACCGATTCCTGAAGTGGGCGAGGAACAAACAGGCAGTAGTACATCCATCCAAGTGTGAAGTGTCTCTCTCTGAAGTCTAAACTGGCGCAAGCAACTTGCAAGACTGACTGAAAGCCGGCACTCAAAAAGCTGCAAGCAAATTGCACGGCTGAATGAAAGCCTGTAGTACATCGGCCCCTCAATCCATATGGACCATGCATGTTCCATGTTTCTCCAACAAGATATATACAAACCCATGTTCCATTGAATGAATCAGATGACACGAGTGGCGGACGATTGAGGTGGCGGTGCCACCCCCACAGGCCACAGCCCCCCCAACTGTGTTTTAACTAGCGAAATGCCGGTGATTTCGTCGGTGTGTTTCCAGCTCATGGCAACAGAGACGTGCGAACCGCCCTGGGGATATGATTCTGGAAATGCCCTGTGGCCTGTGGGTACTTTGGTCGGGACCGGCCAGGGAAACAGAATTAGGACGCAGGATTGACGGCAAAAACAATTGCAGGGCTGTGTCTGTCCCTGTCGGATCGGACACACTTGCCCTGTGGTAATCGTGGGAGGAAGCATTAGGATCGAAGTGGGGAGTCAACTCTGTTGCATTTGCATGTGCTGTGCTCTCGGAGGCCACCACAGTGGCTGAGAACTGAGGTACGCCAGCCAAACTGCAGCATGGCACTATTCTCTGTATCCACCCACTTGCACAAAACCACGGCGCCGATCTGCTGGGGCAGCAGCTGCACTGCATGCCAGGCACGAGTGCATATCTCGTCGCGCCGGCCTTGCTAGCTCTCGAAAGAATCGAATCAGGCAAGAACCCCAAATCCCAGTAAGCTAGCCCACCCTCATGCTGGTCGGCGGATGTCTGGCCTCCCTCAAGATCTGCTGAAGTGGCACGCGCGCGAGCGCCAAGTTGGCACACTACACTTGCATGCATCGATCGTCATGGCGCAGCGTGCGGACCTCCAACAGCGATAGCCAGGAGACCGGGGACAAGAACGTGTCGGACCAACGAACATGGCTGAGGCTAGCTGACGCTGCTGAACGCCACTCGCAGTTGCAGTCGCGCCGCACATGCGCACGCACCCGCGAACTGGAACTGGCGATCGGAGCTATCGTGTTTGGGCCGCCTTTTCTTTGCGCGCTGCGCTGCCTGCCAATCGGGAACTCGGCGCGCGCGCAAGCGTGACGGCACGAGATCCGCCTACCGATCTCGCCTTCTGCTTTTGTAGATAGAAAGCGAACGGAGCCCGCAGAGAGTGGCGCGGTGGCGCGGGAGGCGCGTGCTTAAAATATGTGCGCGTTTCCTTAAGCTGGCAGCGGGCCGCTGGCTGCGCGATCGGTCTCGCCGGCCGGCTGCCAGCCTGCCTGCCGCGAGGCGATCCGGACGCCACGTACAGTACTGCCGGAGCACGCTGACACAATGACATCTATCTCTCTTCCTGCTGCAGCTGTAGTCGCACCTTTTGGAACGAGATCGCGCGCGATCGCACCGCTGCCGTATCTTCCTTGGTTGTTTCAAAAGACGGGAGAGAGAAAGGCAGGATCGGAAGAACAGCCCCGTGACCGCTAAACTAGACGTACTTTTTGCACCTCGCATGTATTCTCATCTTCAAGGGTTATGCATTTCGGGTTTGCATTTGATTAAGGCCTTGTTTAGATTCATCCAAGTTTCAACTTTTTTCACTCTCTCTCCATCACATCAATTTTTACCTGCATGCATGAAGCCTTAAATAGAGGTAAAAAAATAACTAATTACACAGTTTGGTTTGAAATCATGAGATGAATCTTTTGAGGCTAGTTGGTCGACGATTGGACAATATTTGTCAAATACAAACGAAAGTGCTACAGGAGTCGAATTCTAACATTTTGAATTCTAACTCCTATCTAAACAAGGCCTAATTTGCTAAAAAGCTTCAAAAGAGGGCTCCAACGGTTTTGCATTTGGAGTTTGCATTTTGCATAACTTGGCATGTAGAGGTCTAGACTTGGCATATATGCCAAGGCTCCTGCGCTTTGCAAATAGCGCCTCCCCCCACCCCACCCCCCACCCCACCCCACACGCCCGCGCGTCTCCACCCGCGTGCGTAGCCCGAGTCGCGCGAAGCACTTCCTCCCCCTCACGCGCGAAGCCCTTCGGCCCCCCTCCGCGCCGCCAGTTTTTTGCGCGTGTAGCCTGGAGATCACGACGATGCTGGACGGCGCGACGGAAGGTCCTGGAGATCACAACGATGCTGGACGGCGCGACGACATGACCTGGAGATCACGACGAGGGCTGCCGCGCGCGCGCGATTTTTTTTGGTGACGCTAGCGAACTTTGGAGCGAGCCAGCGCGCAATGCGGGAAGAAATGGCGCGGACGAGAAGGAAACGTGCGCCAAATATTCCGGGAGATAAAAGTGGGGCCACAAAATCTATTTTTGCCAAGTAAAAATGTAAAACCGTTGGAGATCATGGCTTTTTATCATTGCCATTTCCATTTGAGGCTTTGCAAATTGCCTCAAATGCAAAACTAAAAATGCATAACCCTTGGAGATGCTCTAAGTTTTGTTGTAACACATCTTTATTAACGTTATATCTACTGGTGAATACTACTATTTGATGTTGTCATGTTTTTCAAGTCTTCTCTAAGCTAGGCGTCCTACATGCAAGTAGCTATAGAGTCATGTTTCTAATACAATTCTAGACTTACTTGTAATAGAATTAATTAGAAGTTGTAACGCTGTATTTCTAGAATGCTAGTCAAGTAGAATTTGAGTCATCCTTCATCAACCCTATAGCTCGTGTGCTTTTCAATTGGAACACCAGCTTGGACGGGTACCAATACTCTAACCAGTTATTTCCAATCGATTTTTACAACAGATCAAACTCCTAACAGTCAAACTTTTCATCCTTCTCTGAATGCAGGACATATAAATATCCTAGGTCATCAAGCTCAGCAGCCAACAGGTTCTCAGCAGCTTCTCAATAACAGTCTTCTAGTGTATGCAGGTGCCTCAATAACTGCAGGTAACGGCAATGAAGAAGCCCCTCCAACTCAATATGCTCCCTGGACTACTAATGATTACAGGCAACACCAACATCAAACTCCAGTGTTCACAAACTCCATACCAACAGTACAAGAATTATACAACATTGTAAAAGAGATGAGAAGCAATGCTTCACCGGGACCGGACGGCCTAGGTGCAGCTTTCTACAAATCTGCTTGGTCTTGGGTCTCTAATGATATCCACAAACTGGTAACGGACTTCTACACCTCTGCCTTTATGTCTCCTGAAATCAATCAAACCTTCCTGGTTTTCATTCTAAAAAAACTCAACCAACTACTCCTCAAGATTTTAGACCCATTAGTCTTTGTAATGTAGCTTATAAGATTATTGCCAAATCCTTATCTGAGAGACTAAAACCTTACTTACCTGATTACATTGACCATGCTCAGGCAGCTTTTGTCAAGAAGAGACACATTTCTTCAAATGTTATCATTACACAGGAAATCGTTCACTCTTTCCAATTGAAGACATGGAAGCAGCAGGCTTTTCTCTTAAAAATGGACTTGGCGAAAGCCTTTGACAGATTGGAGTGGAGCTTTATTAAGGCGGCTCTAAGGAGATTAGGTATGCACCCTCATTTCATTAATCTCATCTATGCTTGCATATCTACTCCAACCTTCGCAGTCCTAGTTAACGGTGAGCCCTCCAACTACATCACCCCCACCAGAGGTATACGTCAGGGTTGCCCTCTTTCGTCGTACCTATTTGTTCTGGCTATCAACGAGCTTTCTATTGCCCTTCAGCATGAAATGCAGAACTCTAACCTCACAGGTATCACTCTAGGGCCTGGATGCCCCCCTCTACATTCTCTTCTTTTTGCAGATGATCTCATACTCTGTGGGGAAGCTACGATCCAGGAAGCCACGACAATTAAAAACATCCTCCACAGATTCTGTGAAGTCTCAGGTCAGATACCCAACCTTCAAAAATCTGCAGTACTTTTCAGTAAAAATGTCAATAGTTCCATCATTGCTTCTATAAAAAATATTTTTCCGGTCCCCGACCTCCAGCCTCACACCAAGCATTTAGGTCATCCCATCATTTTCAATCATGGTGACAGGAACAGAGCTTACAGGTTCATTCTTGGCAAGTTTCATTCTAGACTAACTACTGTTAGAGCCAACAAACTCAACCATGCTGGCCGCCTTACTTATATCCAATATGTGCTTTCGTCCATTCCTATCTACTATATGTCTACTGTTCTCTTCTCTAAAGGATTTATTGCAAAAATTAATGCTATCATTCGGAGATTTTGGTGGACAGGTGTACAAGATGAAAACCCAACTTCCCGTATTGCTTATCGCTCCTGGGATGACATATGTCAGAGTAAGGAGAATGGAGGTTTGGGTGTAAGAGACTTAGAAACAGTGAACAAAAGTCTTATTTTGCATGCAGCCTGCAACATTGCTACTAATAAAAATCCTATGCTCACAGCTGTCATTAAATCTAAATACTATCCTGACGCCTCTTTCTGGACAGCTAAAGATGCAGGACCTCGCTCCATCTTCTCGTCCTCAGTGATGAAGGTAAAAAAAGATCTCCACAGTAATACTATTCTACAACTCCATGCAGGAAACTCCTCTGTTTGGTCATTGCCATGGTGCCCTCTATGGGACTCCATCTATGATCACTTGAAAGATCCGGTTACAGTAAATCCCCTGCCATCCAAAGTGTCAGATCTTTGGATCCAGAATACCCATGATTGGGATCTCCAACTTGTTAATGAAATCTTTGACTTTGAAGCTGTGCAGGCAATTACTTCCACTATTCTTGTTCCATCAGACAGCCAGGATATCCTGAGATGGAAGACAGGCAACAAAGGCCAATGCTCCACCAAAAAAATCTACAAAACTCTCTCAGCTTCTAATGTCATCCAACTTCCTCAGCAGGGATCAAGGAGCATCAGTCCACAAGCCAACCACATTCTTTGCAGGGCTTGGAAAAGCAAAAAACTCCCACCTCTTATTAAAACCTTCGTATGGCGCCTCATTCGAAGAGCTCTAGCAACTGCAGAAAGGGCCTCAAGGTATGCAGCCCATATAAATAAACATTGTGCTGCATGTGGTCAAGTTGAAAACGATTTTCATATCTTCTTTCAGTGCGCTCTTCCAACCCAGGTATGGTCCATGCAACACCCTCCCATAAATACAACTAATTTTACTCCAGAAGATGACGGTGTTCAACTCACCTTACCTGCTATAATAAATAATAATACTAATGATCTTCAATTTCATAAAGCGCTCTTCGTCCTTTGGTATCTTTGGAAAGCAAGAAATGACTACCATTTCAATCGATGCCAATGGAATGCTTCTCAGGTGATTCATGCAGCTGAAGCACATATGCACACCCACAATACATCCGTCAATACTCAGCACCCAATTACGCCTCTCTCTGCTGCATCTACTAATTCCTCTGCAGGTTCAAATGATCGGGACCAAGAGTGCCATCCAAATACACTCTCTCCCCAGGTCCATGATCAGGATCTACAGCACCACAACCTCCATCAACAAAGCGGGACTCGACTCCAACAGCAAGGTATAATTTCTGAAAATGCAAATGCAGGTACAGCCTCCCTTCAGATGAACAAGAACATGGCACACCACATGCCCATAGGAGTCCAGTGTTTTGTTGATGCATCAACTTCGCCTGACCAACCGTCTCAGGCCACCAGAACAGCTGGTATTGGAATTTTCTTTGTCAACTCACAGGTTCAACCAGAGCAATCAATCTACATTAAGGCGGCAATGACTTCAACTCACTCGGTAATCATGGCCGAGGCAGCTGCTCTTGCTCTTGCCACTATGATTGCTAATCAGCTACAGTACCACGACATCAACTTCTTCTCAGATTGCAGCCAGCTGGTGTGCTTCCTTGACTCTAAAGATCATTCCAACCCCCGTGATTGGAGAATGAAAGCCTTCACACACATCATTGATAACTTCATCTCCAGGCATCAGGTCAAGATTTACAAGATTAACAGGACTAGTAACACAATGGCTGATAACTTAGCTAGAGAGGCACTTCAAGCTGTACAATCTTCTCAACAGGAGATTCAATTTACCTGTAACGCTAGTGCCCATAATCATCAGTGTCCTGTAATGGATGCACTGCTCCATGTAACCCCAAACTTTGTAAGGGTTATTGCAGCAACCTGCTGCTAATATATTGATGTTTCTTGTCAAAAAAAAATCGTGTTGAACCACCTTTCCAGGTGGCACGGACAAGATGGATAGATTACATCCAGCAGCCGTGATCTCTATCGGAAACTGTGCTGCCTCACCAGAGAATTGAACGGGCAAAGCTGACGCACTGACACAAGGTAGGATAAGACTTGCTCTCCCTCTCTCTGCGACCGACGCCGCGGGATCATATCTCCCGATCCTCACGCTGCATTCAACTTGTGTGGACCGTCGACGGGCCGGTGATCGCGCGCATATATCCTGCATGCCATGCCCGCAAATCGGCATCCATCGTCAGCACGTCGTTCCATCCGGCGATCCGATCCTCCCGATCGATCGATCGCGCCGATCGCCTACTGTCTTTCCGTCGAGAGAAAGGAGACTGGATTATTGTTCCACTGGATAGACACGCATGCACCACACTACTACCTAGAGACACGTCGATGTGAGTCGACGGATCGATCAATCTCCATCGCTAGTTGATGCATTTGGTAGTCGGTCGGATCGTTAAATGATCGAGTGGACCTGGATACGTCTGTTCGATCCGTCTTTCTAACATTCGACGGTCGCCATCTCGCTGTCATCAAGTACTAATACGTGCCGGCAGAGCGCCGATCGAGCTCATGCGCGCGCATGCAGCCGCTAGCTTTGGCTTTTTGCAGCCCGGGGTAGCACAGCAGGACATGTGATGAGGATCCTGTGCTGATACGGGGTCCAAATCTTGGTCGAAAGCTCATTTGGGGATCGACGTGCAGTGCAAGTGCAGGTCGTGGACATGATGCAGCGGGCCGGGGCATAGCAGTACGAGTACGCAGCAACAGGAGGCAGGCAGCAGCACGCTGCGCCATGCGTGCCGGTTGACGAAAGCGGCAGCACGCGTGCCGGACGGAGCTAAAGCTTTGCATTGCATATGGCACCCATGGTTGCCTTATCGGCATCGCCGGCGCACCGCGGTGCGTGGAGCCCGCCGGCCGGCCTGCTGTTGGGCACGCTGGCACGGGTAATTGGATCCCGCTGCCTGCGCTAGCTACTCCCCGATCAGCTGGCCACGCGCGATGGATGCGGCAAGGACTCCACATGCTGATGCTGCGCTAGCTGCTTGAAGCACCGGGCAATGGCGCTGGCGGCAGCTGCGGCACCATTGTAAAAATTAATTAACAAAGATGTTTTTACGCAGCAGGTCGTGCGTGACCACAGGCCAGTCCAGCAATGCTGCCCCGGCCCATCAGACATTTTGCCATCGACATCGCTTTTTTTTTTTTTTTGACACCGATATCACGTTTTACTAGGGTTTACCTGACCGACACCCGGCCGGCCCGGGAAGTTTCCTCGGCACTAGGCCGCGGATTTCCTTGCGCGGCGGGTAGCGGCTGTCGCTTGCCCAGCGGTTGGAGCGCGGAGCAGCCCCTGCAAACCGCCTCGCCGACCACGGTTCGCTCTCGTGCACAGCACAGCCAGCCACGACCCACGAGCCATCCCAGTGACGGACGGGCGGGTGGTACGAGTACGACACGAGTCGGATGACTCGACACGCGTGGCGTCGACCTATGGTGGGGGCGGCAAGTGACGCCTCGCTTTCGGTCTCCAGGGGCGCTGACCGCCGGTCAACGAGCCGCCACGTAGGCAGATACTGGGAAGACCGATCGGGGGGAGGGCGAAGTACGCGCGTGGACTCTTTGACCAGCGGCGGCCCCGGGGCGTGGACTCGGCGACGACTCGGTCGTGGCTCGTGAGTCGTGACAGCGAGTTCTGGTAGAAACTCCGCTCAGGTAGCCAAAGCACATTCTTTGCGTGGATGACGATGAAGACGAATATTTTAACTACCCATTGCGAAATCCGGTGTGCGCTTTCCAACTTTCCGTGGAGCCGGGGCAGCTTGGTCGTGTCAAATTCGGCCTTTTTGACCATATTTGTTGGGTGTGATGTATTACAAGCGAGCTACGCTGTCAAGATGATACGGAGTAATAAAGTTTGGTTAGTTTAGGCTTGGCTGCTTGTTTGCCTCTAGCTGGCGGTCGATCTCACTGGGAAATGTTTGAAATTATTAGTGCTGGTCATGCGTGAAACACACATGACCGAGTTGCTTTGATCAATTGCGTTGAATTAATGGACCAGCAGTTTCCATAAGGAACACATAAATCAAGTTTTCATAGAAAAAAACTATAAAACAGAAACAAAATTGGAAGACTCCCACTTAGAATTTCAGATGTTTTAGTTAGCAAAAAAAAAAACAGAGAAGATTTTTAATGTTTTTTCTAGATATTCAATTTGACTATGAAATTAAACTATTTTCTGCATTTAACTTTAAATAAAACATCTAAGTTCTACAGAGAACATGATAAAGTATTTGTAAATATAAGGGGCATTAATATTTTGAGTGTTTAAGTATATGGTGCATACATGTCATCCAATCTAATTAAAAGAACTCTGGCGAAGACAAGAGCGAGGGGAGAAAGTGGGATAAGGAGAGAGAAAAATATTAAAAGTCATACTTTAATTTGGCTCCGCCGCTGCAAAAGAATTACCTGGGACAAGGAGCAAAAGCATATGTAGCAATACATCCATCTTTGTTGGGCCCCATGCCTATGTATTTTCAACCAAAAAGAACTAGTTTTTCAAGAGGTGAGATTTCAAATCTTTGTAATTGGAAAAGAATGTCGTATCTACATATGAAAAGGAAGCCAAATTTGGCCAACACCCATGGAAAAATGTAAAGGTATTAACAAAGGATAGAACTTATAGATCAAAGCAAACTTTATACACTTATTAGACATGGATGGTCTAAAAAAATTATATGCTTTGTGTGCAAATATTAGTAGCTAAGCCCAAATAATTGCACACAAAACATATAATTGTTTTTGTAGACCATCCATTATTAGTAGCTAAGCCCAAAAGTACGCCACCAAGTCGCAAAAAAAGCCCAAAAGTACGTCATCACTGTAAGAAAAATATAGTTTACCAAGAGATCAGGTTTCCAAATTTTTTTAGTAATAAAAAATCAATTATGTTTCAAACTAAATTCTGAAATAATACACAACTGTCCTCCCTACAAAGAATCATATTTCTTGATCAGCCACTGCAAAATAGTAGCCTAGAAAACACGGCAACATGGAGAAAAGGCATGTGTAGCTAAAGCGATAAATCAGTCTTTGTTCAGCCTCATGACTGTATTTTTCTTTCAACCCAAAAAGAACTGGTTTGTCAAGGGAAGAGATTCCAAATCTTAGTAGTTGGGAAAAAACATTATCGCTATCTCGATATGAAAAGGAAACCACATTTGGCCAACATCGTCACTCGTCCAAAACAAAAAAGGTACCAACAGAAGTGAGAACTTCTAGATCAGAACAAATTTATACTTAAGACATGGATGGTCCCCCAAAAATTATACTACGCTTTGTAGTACAATTATCAGTACAGCTAAACCTGAAAAAGTAGATCATCATTGAATGATTGAAAGAACATAGTTTTACCAAGAGATCAGATTTCCAAATCTTAGTAATCAAAAACCAATTAAGACCTAAATCTCAAAAAGGCGGTCAAATTTGGCCATTAGCCACGTATCTTTGGAAAGGTGTAACAAAGGAGTGCAGGTACAGATACAACTGCTAACCGTGTCGTCATTAGCAGATAATCATTTGGCCCGGATCCAAATAATAATCACGTACTACATCTCGCAATAATAAGGCCATCGAGCTGAGGAGATCAGACAACAGCTAGCATACGTTTGCTCATGTGAAAGCTGAATTAATAAATTACGACGAGCAATAATAAAAAAGGGTTTGAGAGGAAGACATGCGAGCATGAATCGGTTGTGCGTGCAAGTGGATCGAGCGTAGGAAACAGAACCTCTCGAATTGTTTTTTGCACGTGCTGATGCATTAATAGTGGGCGGCCCGACCCACACGTACTCTGGGATCCAGTGGCGGCAGTGGTTCGGTTGCTCTGCTACTGGTGGTCTGGATCCAGCGCGCTGGCATCACATGAGACATGACTGAGTTGGGCATGGACGGCCCCGGCCGGATTTGCATGATGAGGGAGGAGATCCCAGTTCCCCTGGATTTGTTTCGTTTATAAATTTGAGCCGGTACATTCCCCAAGCACCTTGTATATTTTTGGAGTCCATATTGTATTGACTTTCAGGTAGGAGGATGTATTAGTATATCGGATCTATATTGTTCAAGACAAGTGGCCAAGGTACGGTGTCGTCTTGTTGACTTTGAAAAGTCAAAAGCACCACACAGTTTTGTTAAGTTCAGTTTTTTAAAAGAAATCCATATTTCTACTACTCTGTACATATTAACATGCTGGTAAAAGAATTCTTTGGATGCATTTGTTTCGTTGGGAGAAAAAAATGAATAAAGTATAGTTTAACAAATAATAGTTACTGTCTAAATCCTGACTATTATATCTGCCGCACGCGCGTGTGTCGTGGTGTACATGCTTATGCGTACATACCTGCATTGTAATTATAAAACAAAACCATAAAAGGAGCACTATTATTACCTTTACTGCGCGCTAGCTCCCCTTGTGCCTTGTGTGCAATCTTGAAGCAACAACACCAATCAGAGGAAAAAAGCGACCATATACCCATAAATAAAAGAGAAATAAGCAAAGCAGAGCAGTCGTTGTTTAGTCTAGTTGTTTTCCGAACAAGTTGTGTCAGCACCTGTGAGGGCGTGAGGCTAGCTGAGCGACAACAAACCATGCATATATCTGGATTTCTTTACAGGAATTGTGCTAAAAGTGTTGTACTAGATTATATTAGTCACGCAACATCGATCGAATTATACACTTTTGTATTTTGTATACAATAGCTGGCCGGAGGAGGCCTGCACGGACTGCACTGCCCTGCGTGACGCAGCACGAGCGCATCTAGTATATGTGTTAGGTCTCGCAGGCGCTGGCGGCCAACCAAATCACGTTTCCGTGTGTGTGGCACGCAAAATCGCTCCCAAAATCTGCCTGAAAACGACCGGAGTGTCCCGCCACGAATAATCTAGGATTGGCATCCAGGGTTAGTCATGTCGCCGATTTTGTTCTGTCTGCTGGCTCTCCTCATATCCTTGCACTTGCAGTAACTAACTAGCTAACCAATCGATCGATCGACCACTGTTCGTGCGAGATGATTAGGTGTGCTGAGTGATTCGATCAGTGTGTCTCTTTCACTCCACGTACGTACTTTTCAGTGCACAGTCAATACGTGTGCCAGTGGACTAGTGGGCTTGTATGTGTCGATTCAGTAAGGGGGTGGTGTTATTTAACGCGTAGATCGCGGTCAGTCGCGCGACATGCATGTTGGCTTGCCTTTGCCCACACCGCCGTACGTGCGTGTGCACCAAAATTAATTAGGGGTTCGTTTTGGGACTGTACAAGTGGTCCAGATGTATTTCTCTCTCCTTTCCTGTCAACTCGAGATCGATCGGTTTTTTATACGTACGTTTTATCGAATGATCAATCTAGCTACGTGGAGGTCTGGCGGTGTGGCATGCTAGTGCGCTGATATAGCCAGTAGTTTACGTTTGCAACTTTAGGAATTTATTTATATTAGACTAGCGTACTCTTAATTAATAATAATTAATTAGTAAGAGGCATTTCACATATAATATGAGCATCCATAAACCAATGTCATGTTATTAACCACGATCGCACACACTTACACTTCCTTAATGATGCCACCATGTCCACGGATCAGTTGGTCAGAGCATCCTACCGGAGGTTGTGAGTTTGAACCCCCGCTGAATCGCTTGCTTTGGAGAATTTATATATGCGTATTTCCCGCCTGGCGAAGGTTAAAAAAAATCTTCTTATCTGTCCCACGGCCAAAGCGCAAGTTGTTAGGCCCCCGGCCCAGTCTTACAAGATGACGATGCCCTGTGTCAGAATAGAGCAGGGGTTCGGGAATTTTTCTCGACCTACATGAGAAGGTCTTCTTCTTAAACACAATTGACTAGGGTTGTCTTACCCCGACGGGTCAAGTTTTTTACACTTCCTTAATGATATGTCGTCGATCAGGCTCGTGGGGAAACGGCTGCATGTATGGGGTATGGGGGTATATATACTGACAAACTCGTGAGATGCTGCTTGCATGCACACGCAAGCTGCTGGATGCAAGAAATGAAGATAAAACACCCACCAAAACTGAGGACGGAGCGATATCTACCCGTCCGTGGCTTGCGGCTTGTCATATGACATTCGTCCGGACGCGGGTGCGAATCAACGCACGGCACCAAAGGAGTACGCTTGTGTCACCCAAGGATTCTATTCGTGCGTGGAGTGACGTCGTCGATCGTTGGCCGAGGGTTTCGGCAAGAGATATCGGTGTTACGGCAGCAGCAAGAACTCTTGTGCGGATCGGAACCGCCGGACAAGCCGACGACGAGCCATGTCACGCAACCGTTTTATCCAGTCGTCCATCCATATCTCCTCATGACCTCATGCCTGCATCTGCATGCGTCCGCATCATTTACCCACACGATGTAATGCATGGTTGATGATGTACATATCGTCGTCACATGCTTATATTTTTATGTTTTCTTTAAAACTAATATCTAGGTTCTTTTTTGCGAAGATAATAACGAGTAGTTTTTTTTTTTTTTGCGCATAAATAACTAGGCAATTAGAGTTACTAACGGCCGGTGTTTCATTCGGAGCTAAAATTATCAATCGTCTTGGGCTGAGCATAGTGCAGACAAAGACATTTTAAGACTACCCGCACTCACGAACTCTATTTTCTTCCTCTATCTATCCCTTGGTCATCAAGATTCTCTCCCTTATATCACTTTCTTCCTCACTCATCCATTCTTTACAGTTTTCTTCCGATCGTATTTATGAAGCCGCCCTTGACTTGAATGCGAGGGTTGAGGCATGAAGCCGCGGCAAGATGTTGATCAGGACACGCATTAAGTCTCCGGCCAACCGGAGCGACGCACGTAGCCGCTGCGCCGGCACATCATCACGTGCATGCTGCCAGCAGCGAGCGGGGCGTGTACGAGCGATTCGTCGATCCTGTGGCCAAATCGCGGTAGGGGAGATCTCGATGGCAGCAAATTAAACAATGCATGCATTCCGTTGGTCCCGTTCCCGCCCCTGGGCACGCGTAGTACGTAAGTACGTGTACAGGGCGCGCGGCCGGACCACGGAATACGTGCGATTGTTCTTGGGTGGGGGCATTGGCCAGAGCGGGGAGAATGATCTTGCTGGGTACGTGTACGTACGTGTACCGGTGCTCCCCGATCGTCCCCGATCGTCGATCGGTGGATGCATGCACATGCACGTAGGGTGTTCGGTGGATCGGTCCATCCATGGTACCGCGATGTGATCGGTCCCGATGTAGTGGCAGGAGCACGGGGATCTCATGCCGTTCTCCCTAGTACGTACGTGTACCGTGTATTATTACGCTAGAGCTGTACAGTACATGTACAAGTACAATACGCTTGGTATGATGACCAGCCTTTATTTGTGGCTGGCTGTATGTCGGCCTTGACTCGTACGTTATATCACTGCTTCGGTTGTTCAGCAGTAATACGACGTTGAACGTTGATGGCACTCACGACGACGCGCGCGCCATCACACGTCGTACGGGCAGTAAGTAAAAATAGGGGACGTGCAGGCGGTTCCCGATCGATCGATCGACCTGTCGTATTCGGCGCTACTAACACCATGGTACGAAACAAAGTATAAGTGGGTAAGATTTCCCTTCGTCACGCTTTTGCCTCGATGACGCGATTGCTTTCAGATTACGTGCCTTTCCTTTGCGTGTTCGTACACCCGTGTTCGCGCGCCCGATCGAGCAGCACATGTCTCACGCGCCCCGCAAATTCGCGCGTGCGGGCGATGCAGACCCATGGATTATATTCGCTCGTTCGGCAGCGAGGATACCGTGACGGCATTGCTGATTCTCCCTTGGGAAAAAAAGGAGGAAACGTACTCGTCAATCGATCTTCCAGCTAGGTGACACGTCACATGGCAGCATGCTGCATGGCACGGCCGGTGGCGGCTTCACCTAGCCTCTCTCTTTCAAACGAATACCATGTCCTAGCCGCCTCGAAACCATGGCTCGGTTTTGCACGCATGCTATTCTAGCGATGGGGCACAAAGCAAAAAAGAGAGAAAATCTTGACGCGATCCTGTGCAGTCGTCGATCCGGCCTGTGACGCGATTTTCCTCGAAACCTGCTTCTGCCCGATCGGTCTGCCCTTGGATATTGCCTCTAGTGTAGCATAGCTATAGCTATAGGTAAGAAAGCACTGGTGATTGGTGAAGATGAGGAAATCAACGGTGAACCCGAGACGATATGCTGACCACCGAAATCATCACGGCTGCAACGATCGAGTAGTACTCCTACCTAGTACTAGCTGGAGCAGTAGGAGCTATTGCACGGTTTCCACTGAAGATTTGGTTCGTAGCACGTACTTTGGTGGTAAATTCCTGCAGCCTGCAGAGCGTCGCCAGGAAAACGGAGGATTATCTTTATTATATATAAAAAAAAGGCGGAGGATTTGGCGTGCGTACACTGGTACTTCCATCAAGTAGGTTACGGCTAGCAGAGATAAATGCATTTCGCCGGCCGGGTGCCGGTTAAAGGTTGGTTGCTGTAGATTCTCCCCATCTGCACGCCTCCGGTGGGATGCGGACGGACGGACACGGACACGGTCCTAAAAGGGTTGGTCAAGATACGGAAGCGGGACGAAGGATCTCTCTTTTCGTTGAGTCGTCAGTGCTCGTCCCAACCGTCTCGTCACCCTCGGCGCTCTAGGGAATTCCTCACTTGAAAATAAAGCTCCACAGCTTGCACATGGCGGAAGAAAACGTACTGTATATATCTAATCGCTAGCTCTACATTACGTATCATCATCATCAACCGCGTGAAAACAATACCTACAGTTTTTTTTTTTTGTCTCCACAAAATTTATCTTCCTAAACGTCACGAAGGATATCTACACTTTTTTTTTGTCTCCACAAAATGTATCCACGTTTCCTTAACGTCAGGCGCCTGACCTCTTAGGCGACATGTCTAGACCAATGTTTGCCTCCTTTGCTGCTAAGCTAGTGAAAGAAGGAGGAAGCTAATGATCACTGCGAGCAAATATCACCCGACTTCTTTTTCTTTTGCAAAATACAGGCGACTTTACATTAGCAACTCCCAATTTTATATATGCTAAATC
This sequence comes from Themeda triandra, assembly GCA_018135685.1. Classification (NCBI taxonomy): domain Eukaryota; kingdom Viridiplantae; phylum Streptophyta; class Magnoliopsida; order Poales; family Poaceae; genus Themeda; species Themeda triandra. The sequence goes on along the minus strand of JAENPR010000759.1, from coordinate 150,035 downwards.
TTACTCGGATGGTGGAAAAAGTTTTTTTCTTCTATGAATTGATGATGAGAAGCTTCTAACTTCTAGGTCCCCCACCCACCCACCCAGCCCCCCCCCCCCCCACACACACACACACACAAGTTTTAGTGATGTACGGCTATAGCTTTTTAGTCTGCTCAGCCCGCTTATCAGTCAGTCGTACTGCACTTTATTCCCTCTCAAATAACATTATTAAAATAATAAACCAAGATAGTCGTGGAAACCATCAACCGAAGAGATCGTAAGTTGTATTGTGGAACCGCCGCAATGGCTTAAATTCACTTCAAACGTACACCTTTTCTCTCTCATGTGTTGTGTGCTTTTCGTCGCTCGCCCCAACTACCGACTAACTCCTCGCCCCAACTACCGACTAACTCCTCGCCCCAACTACCGACTAACTCTTGTAATAAATGGCTTCTGTCATTAGATCTGTCACTGCTCTTCTAACCAATTATGTCGTACAACTCGTCTAGCGATGGTACGGTTGTAGTATCCACCAACCATGTTCATCGTCGACGACCTTCTCCCTATAACTATACTTTAGAGGACTCCTGATCCGGCAACTCGTAACCTTTAACCCCAAATTCTGTAAATCAAATCCTAAGCCTATCTAGCCATGGTGGATTCTTATGTGGAGATAGAGAAAACTATAGGTGGGGTAGGATCACGGCTAAGACAAGGTGGAAGAAAAATCACGTTTTATATAGGGGAGTAACTTTTTTTTCCAAAAAAGATACATTATTAATAATTTAATATGGTAGTGTAACTTTCCCACACACATAATATTCTTATAACCATGGACTCTGGACTCTCTCTGCCTCCACAGTCAAGTCAATTTGCACTAGTTATCTTATCGAACAAGAGCAGAGCTCCTTTCTGGAACAAGAGAATTTCATCACAACTTGCCCCGCAGGCAGTAAAGTTTGCCATCTAAACGGATACTGCCCGAAGCGAGATCCTCATCAGGAAGGCGCAGGATTCGTCCCAGCTCAGCGCACCGTCCAAGTATTCCACTAGTCGAGTCAATAGCTAAACAAAGAAATTGGGCGGCAGCAAGTGAAAGTCTCTGCGGGACGGAACGGAATGTGCATGAGTCATGACGCGCCTCCGTCCTCCGGCCTCCGCAATTGTTTATTGCCAACGCCCGCGGCCCCCGGCCGTCCCGTCCGTGTTCTCTGTTCCCTCTCCTCGGCACATCGTCACCCCCACCATTTCCTTTGTCTCTCTCTCTCCTATCTTCCTCGGTCTCCCCCCCTAATCCTCTGCCTAATTAATCAGGCCGCCACCACCTTCCTCCTCCAGGCTCCAGCAGCCTATAAATACGCCCGACTCGCCACCGCTGCAAGCCACTTCAATACTTCCTCTTCCTCCCAGGTAGCTATAGCTCCTCGACCTCCAAGAAACACAAGTCCGGCCGGAGTGATTAGTGAAAGACACATCACAAGGCCGGCCGACCTGGTGCTGGCAATGACGCGGTGCCTGATGTTCATGCTGCTGTTCCTAGTCTCGTCCCTCCTCACCACCGTGGGCCTACCAGTCGAGCCGCCCGCGGAGCTCCTGCAGCTCGGAGCAGGAGGCGACGTCGGCGTCGGGCGCCTCAGCGTCGACGCGTCCGACATCGCCGAGGCGTCGCGCGACTTCGGTGCCCTCGCCGCCGGCGCCGAGCCGCCCATGGCGGTGTTCCAGCCGCGCGGGGCCGGCGACGTGGCGAGCCTGGTGCGCGCCGCGTTCGCGTCGGCGCGCGGGTTCCGCGTCTCGGCGCGGGGCCACGGGCACAGCATCAGCGGGCAGGCGCGGGCGCCCGGCGGCGTGGTGGTGGACATGAGCCACGGGCCCGGCGCCGCGGCGAGGGCGCGCGCGCGGGCATTGCCCGTGTACTCACCGGCGCTGGGCGGGCACTACGTGGACGTCTGGGGCGGCGACCTGTGGGTGGACGTGCTCAACTGGACGCTCGCCCACGGCGGGCTCGCTCCGCGGTCGTGGACGGACTACCTCTACCTGTCCGTGGGCGGCACCCTCTCCAACGCCGGCATCAGCGGGCAGGCGTTCCACCACGGGCCCCAGATCAGCAATGTCTACGAGCTCGACGTCGTCACAGGTTGGTAGCTAGCCGCCTAGTCAGACGTTTCTCCATGGCCGTCCAGAATTCCCCAGCTTCCGTCCTGCTGCCGAATGAAGTGACCGACACACGTGTGTTATTGGCAGGCAAGGGAGAGGTGGTGACCTGCTCGGAGACGGAGAACGCGGACCTGTTCTTTGGCGCGCTGGGCGGTCTGGGCCAGTTCGGCATCATCACGCGGGCGCGCATCGCCCTGGAGCGTGCTCCCCAAAGGGTAACACCCATTCTCCTCGCTCCCTTCTCAAGCTCTCTCCTTGCAGGCGCGCACTGATCACTTGCTTCGGTCGATTCTTTTAATTATCTCTGCTGCACCAGTTAATTTAGTAGGAGCACTTCAGTTTCAGTATTAGCAGCTCCATTTGTTTAGTCGCCATCGATCGGTGGCCTTTCGTTTCCCTTCCCTCCCGTGATGAGTCGTGTCTCGTGTGGTGGCACCAGGAAAGTGGCCGGGGTCCGGCGCCGGGCAGTGTATCTCCTCCCGTCGCGTGTGTGTGTCACCGGCCTCGCTTTCCAACTAATGACCGACCCAGCAGGGATCTCATCTCAACCACACCGGCCACACGGCCAGCCATGCAAGTGGCGAGCGCGCCGCTGATCCGTTGAGAAACGAAAGCGCCTCTCTGCCGGCCGCTAAACCCTCTGTCAGGCGTAACGGCTGACACATGTGCAGCGTTAGCGTCCGAAAAAGACCCACACGCGTACGTGCTGCTAATTACTACCACGGCTTTGAGCAGGCAGTCTGACACGTACTACGCGTACTCAGAGCTCCTCAGGCTGTCGATCGGCTACCGAAACAGTCTTCTCGTTACACTGCTTGTCATAGTCTGCCGGAACGATATAGTACTGTACATGGTTACACGCTAGTAGCAGCACTTAAGTTTATTGTACTACGTCATCAGGCCAGTCAGGTGGTCCACGGTTCGGTTGGGGAGCCGATCCACGGGTCCCCGTCGCCGATCAACTTGGGGCCCCGGACCTGCTCTGCTCACCGATTAGCCGTCGTCGTCATCGTCCTGTTTCTGTTTAGCTCCTGGGATCTTTCGCAAGATTTTATTCCTCCATCTATCTGCTAATTAATCGGACCTGTAATGTAATCTAAGGCGACAAGCTAATTAACGGCCGGGACGACGCATGGCTGGTGGTGGTTGCAGGTTCGGTGGATCCGGGCGCTCTACTCCAACTTCACCGAGTTCACGGCGGACCAGGAGCGCCTCATCTCCCTCGGCGGCATCAGCGGCCGCCGGTTCGACTACGTGGAGGGCTTCGTCGTCGCCGCCGAGGGCCTCATTAACAACTGGAGGTCCTCCTTCTTCTCGCCGCAGAACCCCGTGAAGCTCAGCTCGCTCAAGCACCACTCCGGCGTCCTCTACTGCCTCGAGGTCACCAAGAACTATGACGACGCCACCGCCGCCTCGGTCGACCAGGTCCGCCCTCGGCCGCCTTTCTTTCTTTGCATACACGACGTGCTCCGATATGGTTCGGTTTGGGAAACGGAATAATGTGTCGGATAAACAAACCGCCCCATTTTTAGGGCGGCGAGCCAGGAGCTAATCATTGGAACCATGCTTTCAGTTAGTTGTATTTAGCTGGTATAAAATAGCAGTAGTATACTAATTGAAGCCCAGATGAGTATAGATACAGTACTAGTGCTACTAGATATTGTTCCATCGGCAAAGCAATATTTTATCTTGCAGCAGCACGGGGAAACCTACTAAAGAAATTTCGAATTTTTGTTGTGTTTCGTTCAGGATGTGGACGCGCTGCTGGGCGAGCTCAACTTCATCCCTGGCACGGTGTTCACGACGGACCTGCCGTACGTGGACTTCCTGGACCGCGTGCACAAGGCGGAGCTGAAGCTGCGCGCCAAGGGCATGTGGGAGGTGCCGCACCCGTGGCTCAACCTCTTCGTGCCGGCGTCCCGCATCGCCGACTTCGACCGCGGCGTCTTCCGCGGCGTGCTGGGGGGACGCACCGCCGGCGCCGGCGGACCCATCCTCATCTACCCCATGAACAAGCACAAGTAAGTCAACGCATGCACAGATTAATTAGACGGATCACATGTCAAGTGTACTCCGTACGAGCAGGCGCATCGCATCAACCGCGCGCCTAGCTGGCTGCGTGCTCTCATCGATCTGCGCCACGTGCGCGCGGGAGCGGAGGGCGGCGCGTCGCCGTTGCCGCCGCCGTCCCAGCCCCCGCCCGCGCTTCCAACCACCACATACAGCGCAGCGCACGGGACACGGGGACAGCACATGAGCCGCCACGCCACGTTTCCGCGCCGTCCGACGGCGCCGCCCGCCCGGCTCCCTCGCATCACATGCGGCGCACACACGCGGACGGCACCGCACGCGCAGCGCAGGTGGCGGCGGCTCGGCTCGCTCATCAATCATCATGTGTTGCGATCAAGTGTGCCATGATTGGCGCCACGCACACAAATCACCAGCCCATCAGACATCAGCAGCAGCGGATTAATCAATTGCCGAACTGCGTGAGCCGAATCTGGCGCCTGATTGAATGGCCACGGACATACCGCGCACTTGCGCGACAGGGCCTATTCTATTCTGTTGCCATGGACGCAACGCGATGCAGCGCCCATCATCAATCTCGCAAGCGGCTGGTGGCGCCGACCAGCCATTTTAAACCGGCGCCGGGAGAGCTTTCCAGGGCGCAACGAGCTCGGCGCGGTCAGAATCGGAATTCCTTAGCCGAGACCCTGATCCATCGCCTTTCACTTTGTTTGTTTTGTTATGGGGGTCAGTGAGTGGCCAGGTAGATGCACCAATTGTTTGTTGCTTTTCAGCTTCATCGCACACACAACACCCAACCTAAAAAGCCGCATCAGAATCATCAGACGATCCTGCTAAAACCCAAACCCGCTGCTTTTTCATACTCGATCCGCTGTCCACATTCCAAAACCTTTTTTTTTTTCTCGAAGTCGGTTAGGTAATCTGGCAATTTGCTGTTGCGAAGTGTGAACTGGACCGTGAGCTGACCACCGTGTGTGCTTGTTTGTCTGCAGGTGGGACCCGAGGAGCTCGGTGGTGACCCCGGACGAGGAGGTGTTCTACCTGGTGGCGTTCCTGCGGTCGGCGCTGCCGGGCGCGCCGGAGAGCCTGAGCCTGGAGGCGCTGGCGCAGCAGAACCAGCGGATCCTCGACTTCTGCGCGGAGGCCGGCATCGGCGCCAAGCAGTACCTGCCCAACCACAAGTCGCCGGGCGAGTGGGAGGAGCACTTCGGCGCCGTCCGGTGGGAGCGGTTCGCGAGGCTCAAGGCACAGTTCGACCCCCGGGCCATCCTGGCCACCGGCCAGGGCATCTTCCGGCCGCCCGGCTCGCCGCCGCTCGCCGCCGACTCGTAGCCGTGACCGTAGTAGATAGAATGAATGAGGCTGTTTTGATGGTGATCGAGCTGATGCTAGGCGCATTAGTACTGATTAACTATTAGGCGCGTTTAGTGTAGGTATAGTAGTTATAGGAGTGACCATACAGGATTATTTAGTTTCTTGCTAGCGTTATTAGTTAGCTCCGGTTGATTGATGTAGAAAGGAAATGTGGGTGGTTGATCACGTGGTGGCATAGCTGCTGTGATTGATTCTGTACAGGGCAGTCAAATATGAAGGTGGCAAAAGTGATTATCTATACCTCTTATATAAACAAACCCCACTATAGAATTATCTCAACACGCAAAGCTATCCACATAAAGAATCCACTAAACTTGTAATTATATCCAACTAGCACATGTAATTATAACAACTACCTCTTCATCCACTAATATACATTTAGTTTTTTACATCGACATGTCATCAAACCATTTATCAAAATTTATTTTAAGATTATTTTATTTTTATAACTATAAATATAAATAGTTTATTTTTAAAATTAACTGGAATCCCCGCAGCAAAGAACGCTACGTATTTCTCCTAGTTTTTCTATGGCAAATACCAGTGCCTGCCTTCCTTTTTCCTGTCAAACTCCTGTGCAGCTCCGTGGTGTCGGCACTCCGCCACAAAAAGTCTTATCCAGGAACTGTGTGACAAGAGACTAGTTACAGGAATGGCATTATGGAAACATCAAATCCAAAGGGCAAAATGATTGGCTAAACAGACCACACTAATGGGCAATTGTTCAGTACGGAGCTTTATGGTAACAGAGGAACGTACCATGTACTGTTTGCAGTGAGTACAGTATTTCGACTATTTTTCATCGACGCTTTTTATCACGACCCTGCGACGCCATTGAAGTCATGTTGCTGCAAACAAGAGATAAGTTTACAGTTATGACAAACAGGGAATCAGTTACGAACATGGGATGGAATTATGGAATATCAAACCGAAAGGACAAAATGGTTACCAAACAGACCAAATGGGTCAGTGCGTCGCTTTATGCTGGTAACAGAGGAACGTACCATGTCTTATTTGCGGTTAGTATTTATACTATTTTTCATTGACGCTTTTATCACGACGCTGCGACGCCATTTGCAGCTCACTCGGCGCCACTGCAAGTCTGCAACATCTGGCGGTACGTACATGTGCAGATTGATTACAACGCAGGGGTTCAGTCAGTAATACTCAGTACTGACGTGGAACAGGAATACTTACAGTATTAGATATCAGTAGATTTGTACCTCCATGTCAACTCCTAGTGTCCTGCTTCTACAGCACAACACTGGGTTACGTACATACAGAAGGCAGAAAGAGCCAGCAAATTGAATTCAAGCTGTCACAGATTTGCAGCCCACGCAACTTGTACCACAGCACAGTAAGGTTCAGACTACGGTACGTTTTTAAAATGCGCTTTCACAACTGTTCAATTGAGTGTCGCAAAACAGTGTAATAGTATACTATGATAAGTTGAGATCCAGTAGCTAGGACCCCTGTTCGTTGCTTTGTTGGTGTCTTGCCGCCATCGCGTCGCGTTTTGTATCGTCTTTTTAACCCTCTTAATAAAAAACGGACGAAGGTCCGATCGCGAAAAAAGAATTGTTTAATTGAGTCCACCGTCTTCTCTTCTTGGACTGGCCAGCCATCAACGAAGAAGAGCAGCGATGGATACTCCCATCAACACGAAACGCTTGCCTGGGCAACAGAACTGGACGCCGCGAAAAGGAAAAAATTGGGTACGGACCATTCGTATAGCGTTCCCGTATGGATGTTTGACTGAATTGTGGTCCCATGAGGGTGTGCTTATCCTAATCACGCCTAAATTTAGATCATGGCCCACGCATCGGAGAGACAATCCGTACCAGACCAGTGAACGGATGGTCCGTACCTGATTTTTTTCCCGCGAGAAGCTCGGCACTCGGTAGCAGGACATCCGTTGATTCGTTGAAACGTCCATCAATCAGAGTCACTCCCGTCCTCGGCAGATTGCGGACCATATTTCAGCAGCGCATCACGTGTCCCCGATTGGTGGAGAATTGGTGCTGAAGGACGAGATGACGCTTGGCACCGCCGCGCAGGAACGGGAGTTCATGACTCCTCCGAGCGCAGTTCGCGCCGCTGGTCGTCGGCAAGGTTTTTTTACCGCGGACCGCCGGTCGGTTTTATAGAAAAAATCGGACCGGTTTACCGGTAAAACCGTCCGGTTTACCGGTAAGACCGGTTTTTGCTACCATGCATGTGTTGGTTAGGGTTTGGTCCGGACCGGTTCGCGGTAACCGGACCGGTAAGAAAAACCCTGGTCGTCGGACGCCGCCGATGCGTCACAGGGACCGCGTCAATCCCCATTGACCTGTGCGTACGCACGCATCAAGCCTGCACAGGCACATTCCACTATACAGTACTCACTAAAAAAACTATATTTAAAACAAGTCAAATTTTATTAAACATATAGGGAGTATTTTTCTCTGCAATAGCCAACGCCCGAAAACAGAGACAGTTTATAAGATTTGTGACAATTTTTTTTTGATCGTGTGGCTTCTATGGAAAGAGAGAGTACACACTGCCAAGCAGCTGAGTTGTTTGCTTTACGAGTTGTAGCGTAAGACAAGCACGGTTTTTGAGTTAAACTGCTTTTCCTATCTTAATACAAAGAAACACAATGCTTATATTTAATACTTTAAACTAAAATTGTTTTTTTAGGCCAAAGGGAATACCAGTATTTGACAAGGAGAGCCACCACACAATTCCTTGACATACCTGTCCTAGCACTGGGCCTGGGCCTTTGATACTTTCAGGAAGGAACCGCGGCTCGGCAGTCTAAAATGAATCTTGCTGGGCCCGGAGCATTACTCGATCAGTACGAAGACCAGAGCTGCAAGGTCAAGGTGGCATGCATAGCCCCGGGCCCCTGCCCCGGCCGGCAGGCGGCAGCCTGTTGCCGTGTTGCGTCCGTACGCTAGAAGTCGATGGATGACGATGTATATACAGAATGGTGTGATTACTACCGGTAGTCTGGTACAAGTGCGGCAAGGATGCTGCCTGCTGTCCTGCCAGGCTGCCACCTCGCCCGTCCTTCAAATGGTGTCAATGTGTGATTCTCGCTAAGATTCCATTTGGAAATTGGGACCGGTCGGAAGTTTTCCATAGGAATTTAAATGGAAATATCGTTTCTCCGTTTCACGAACATCAATGTGTATTTTTGACACAAAGGAATGGATGAAATCCGTTTCTTGAAACGAATCTGTATTTTTGGATGAATGAAAGAATGAGCTGCCACAACCTTCCATGATTATGATAGAAAATTTTCCCTGAGTTGTGTTCTTTCACCAAGAAGCCAAACCTGACACTTGATGGTGCCAAATTGAGCCCAAACCAGATAGAGAATTTTAACCTACAACTGTCAGTATAAGCTTTTGAACAGTTTCTTCAGTTAGAAGGAACAGTCCAGTATGGTCTTATATATGCAGTATGGTCTTATATATGGGGCAGACAGGAATTATTTTCTGCCAAACTTACAAGCATCTAACCGGTTCATCAGGAGATCATCCTATTTTCAGCTCGGTATGGAAATCTTCATGCCAACACAAACATAAAGTTTTTTCTGGCTTCTGGCACATGACAAATCGAGCACCCGAAACATTCTGTGAAAAGCATGCACTTAGATTCTTGGGTTTTTTTTTGCAACTACCCCTGTTTTGAGTCTAATTGCTCGTTTGCTCCATTTTTTTAATTTTGCTCATTTGCCCCTCTTTTTCAAAAACGAAGCCTCGAATTGCCCCTGTTCCGTGAAACCTAGTTAACACCGTTAAGTCTAGAGTAAAAAGACAGAAATACCCTCTCTCACTATCGAGTGGACCCCACATGTCATCCCCACTCAACTCTCACCCTCTCTCACTGCCGAGTGGACCCCGCTCGTCAGCATCTTCCTCAACTTCTCCCCTCTCTCACATCGATTGGCAGCCGCCGGAAGGAAGTATACAACAATACACATAGCTCGAACTCCATGACCTGGAGCTTGACGAAGACTGCTTACGCTGCCATCCCCGCCCGAAATCCACGCCGTTGATGCTCCAGTCAGCAGATTTGTGCCCAACGTTTGCACGAAGATGTGAGGGGAGCGAGGTACAGTTTATTTCATCGGCGTCTCGGGTCCGTACGGCAAATCGATGCCGCTTCTCCCGCTGTGAAAGCTGCTGCGAGATCTCGCTGGCATCACCGTCCAAAGATCCAATGCTTCCTCGCTCGCGTCGCGTTCCTTCGTCGTTTGTGTGCTCTGTCGGTTTGGTCTGGACGCACAGCACTTTTGCGTTGGATACTTGGATCCACCGAAAGGGGAGCCCAGATGTCGCGCTCGCGCTGCGGCGTGACCCCTGTCCCGCGTCCGTGGTCGCGGCCATGGTCACGCCGCCGTCCCGCGTCCGGGGCCCGCGGCCGCGGCTGCGCCGCTGGCTCGCTCCAGCCTGGCGAGAGGCGATGCTACTGCCGCGGTGCCGCCGCTGCGGCCTCCATCCCGTCAGGCGTCGCGCCGCCACCGGTTTTCGTTTCACCCGCCCTGTGCCCCGCCGCTGCAACTCGCGTGTGCGTGGATGGATAGGGTTAAGTCCGGGAAGGGGACGAGTGATGCCGCCCTCGCACGCCGCGACGGCCAGCTGCCGCGCGCCCGGCCTCAGCGAGTGGAAGCTGCGCCACCTGGAACCCTAGCGATGGGGAGCAGCGACGGGGAGGACGGGAGGCGCGAGTCGGGGAACGGAGACAGAGTCGGGGAAAGAACGATAGCAGTCGTACAGACTTCACCCTTGGAGATAAGGGGTAGTTCAGGGCGTGTTTGCGACCCTGTACCCAGCCGGCCAGGCCCGCCCAAGTGGCCCAGGCCTGGGCTAGCCAGTCTCAAGTGGTGCAACAGCTCTTGTTTGTGTCCATGTACGAAGCAGGCCTGGTTCCCGTGAGATTGTGTTTGCCATTGAGCCCAAATCGCTCTGGCTACCTGCACTGCCATTTGTGGTAGGCTTACCACCACCAATCCAACCTTCTATCTTCTTAGCATTTCATCGAGCACCCAAGGGGCGTACTCCATCGCGGCCATGGCTGCCACCGAGCTCATCGACGCCGCGAATGTCGCCCCGCCAGTGGCTTCTCGGCCGTCCGCTCCGCTCCAACATCGGCTCGCTGTCGGACTGCGAGTTCCCGTCCACGTCCATGTCGAGCAAGTCCACGGGTATTGTCGGTGTTCACGCCCAGGATCCGTCGACGCGGAACTCCCCGGCGATGGCGCGAGCGCGAGGAGCCACCCTCCACCTCCACTCCGCAGGCAGCCGCTGGTCCCCCAGCCCCTCCCTCCTCCTTTTCCTTCTTCTCCCGCCGTCGAGGGGAGCCAGCCCAAGGGCGAGGCTCTGAGGACGAGGACCTGCGCATCTGCCTCCCATGGCATGGGGAGGCCTCTGGCTCCCGACTGTGCGCCGCGTCCGGCCTCCAGCAACTCTGCCTCTTGTGTTGGGTGCCCGTTCCGCCGCCACCGGCTGGGCGCCGCGTCCGCCCCCAGCTCGCCGCTCCTCGACGGCGGTGGGCGCTGGTGGCCGTGGATGCGCCGGTGGCCAGGGGCGCGTCGGCAGAGTCCAACAGAGAAGGTCGTCGGGCGTCCTGCTCCACCCACCTCGCGTTGCCTGACGACCCCTGAAGCCCTTCCTCCATACCCTCCTCCTCCTCGTTCCCTTTGGCCATGGCGTTGCAGTTCGCAGCGGCGGCGGATAGAGGTACGCGAGATGCAGAGGTGAGAAAGAGGAAAGCGCTGGGATGTGAGACGAGCGGCCGCATGAGCGCTTCCTGAGCCGAAAGCAACCGGGCCACAGAGAAACGAAGAAAATTGGCGTTTCTTGGGGGGCCTGGCTCCAGCTGCTTTAGATCTCGTGCGGGCCAGGCTCCCAAGTTGGGCCAGTGCGGCAAACATGAGAAGTTGCAGCCCGAGAGCGCAGCTGGGCCGTCGGGCCACCCCCGCAAACGCGCCCTTAGTCTTTCTCCTCCTTTTCTTTTTATTAAATCTTTTTTTAATTCTATTAATCATCTCATTCTCGGGTGGTCAGAATTTGCAAAGTTAAAAAAAGAGTAAAATGCACCGTGGGTCCTCAAACTATTCACGACCTCCCATCTGGGTCCTCAAACTTTCAAAGCAACTATCTAGGTCCTTGAACTATTGTCGCCATGCACGGTTGGTCCAAAACATACCACATCAGCATCAGTATCTGACGTGGCGATCTCACAGTGGCAGCTAGACGATGTGGTCATGTTATTCTTCTAAAAAAACCCTGCTATGTTCTCTTCTTCTCACCCCAAGTCCCTCCCCTCTCGTCCTTCTCGCGTCGAGAGTCCGTTCACGTTTCTGATTAGCTCTCCGGTCATGTACATGCATGTGCATGAATAATGCTGCACTTGCTAGCTTCTTCCATTTAGCATGTCGTGAACACGCTTACGTGCATGCATATAGCCTTGTATTGGGGACGGACTCGCACACCCGCCCACACGCCAGCTGCTGCTCCACCTCGTACACGTGTGGCCGCGGTGGCTCGTACGCACGCCCGCAGTGGTGGCGGAGGCGCTTGCTCGCGCACCCACACGTCGACTGTTGCTGCTCTCATCCACATGGATGGTCGCGGTGGCTTGCATGCACTTCCGTAGCAACGATATGCACGGGCGATCGACGATATGGGTGCTCGGGAGCACCTAGTTACGTTGTAGCTAGTAGTACGGGCTGACGGTGAAGCATGGGGTGGTTCGAACGCACAGAGCATGTATAGTTAAGGGCAACTGGGCAAGGCACCGACGGTGCATGCTGTAGGTGCTTGATGGCGAGCGCGAGGATGAAGCTTCCAAGGACGAGGGAGATGACGTCGTCCATGTAGGCCTTGGCGATGGCGTTGGAGGAGATGCCAAACGCGGGAAGAGGAAAAGTGGCGTCATGGACGCGACGGTACAGCACAAAGACAAGAACACCTAGGCGCCGAAGATGCCCCGGCCCGAGCATGTTGCGCTGTGGGTTGCCCATCGAGGTCCACCGCCGCGGGCGTTAACCAGGGCGAGGAGCCGGGCGGCACCGTGCGCGTCTTTGCCGCGGGTGACGCGTAGGTCAATGCCGAGAAGGACGGAGAGAGGAGGGACTTGAGGTGAGAAGAAGAGAACATAGGAGGGTTTTTTTTAGAAGAATAGCATGACCATATCGTCTAACCGCCACCGTGGCACCGCCACGTCGAATACGGTGCGATGTGGTATGGTTGGGACCAACCATGTATGACGACAATAGTTCAAGGACCTAGATAGTCGCTTTGAAAGTTAGAGGATCTAGATGAGAGGTCGTGAATAGTTTGAGGACCCATGGTGTATTTTACTCTTAAAAAAATGAGGGCAACGAGCAATTAGACTCCAAAACAAGTGCAGTTGCACAAATGACCCTAGATTCTTACACCTGTGTCTTATGTAATAACTCAGTGGAAGAAACGGTGGAACATCTGTTCCTGCAAGGTGACTTTGCAAAGGCCTGTTGGAATCAGGTGACTTTGCAAAGGCCTGTTGGAATCTAACTGGATTAACAGTGCCGCTATCTCAAGGACCCCTCCAGATTTCAGAAGCCTTCAAAGCCCAACTGAGTGTTTCTTTCTTTATGGAAATCACCATTATCATTTCCTGGAGCATATGGACAGTGAGAAACACATTTTCATAGGAGAGGAGGCTACTGTCCAAAAAAATGCAAGAGTGTGTTCAAACATGTCTTCAGCCTAGTTATACTATGAGCGAAGAGTAATTACTTACCTGCGATCAGTTTATGACTAGAGCAATCTCTGTAATTGAACGCATCTTTTTGGTCTTTTTTTTTGTTTCCTAAACTGCTTGGCTGGACTTTTTTTTTTGAGATTCCTTGGGCTGTTATTTGATCATTTGTAATAATGAATAGTCGTATGTATCAGTCGATGCAGAGGCTGGGATTGGGATATTAATATATTCCTATTTTCTAAAAACTGCTTGGGTGGACTTTGTCCTCCAACCCTCTTGTATTTCTCTGTTTGTCATTTTTTTCACTAATAAATTTCAGTAGGGGCGCAAACCCCTGAAAAAATGAAAAATGAGCTCTTGCTTCATGGAATTATTTCCTTGAGTGTTCACCGACACGCACCCACACTAATCAAGCTCGACTATCGACAATAATCTATGCTCGCATTTCAGCACTCTTTTATATATTTTGTTCTTCAAGTATTACTTAATTTACCCACCTCTTTCATTAGAAGCATGGAATGATGGAAGGTCAGATTCATGCCCGCCTGCCACGCGGGGTTACCCACTACGGAGTAGTTGATGACAAATTCGTAAGCAAGTGATAAAAATATCTGCTTAACAACCACAATGCAGCCAGTTGACGTTGACTAATCTAAGACAAAGCAGGAAGTCGACTGTGTTAGTGTTACATCCTTCCCTGTACCAAAGGTATTTTCCCCATGGCGGAACCCATCCTTGCTTCCTTGATCCATGGCATAGCATCCCTGCTTACGCACAGAGTAGCCGACCAAGGCTGCCGCCTCCTGGCCACAGAGCATGATGTCTGCTGGCTCCGTGATGAGCTCCACAGCATGCAGCTTTTCCTGCACGAGGTGGAGACGTGCAGCGGCGACGGCAGCGCGACCACAGAAGCATGGGTCCACCAGATGAGAGACATCATGCTTGATTCGGAGGACGTCTTCGATGTCTTGGATGCCAATCAGGTGCGTGCTTGCAGCATCCTCGGTAACTTAAGAGCATGGAGCAAAGTAGAGGCTCGGATCAGGCGCATCAAGAAGCAGCTGAGCGACATCTCTCGCCGTCGGTCTGAGTACGCAAATCTAACCAACAAACCAGCAGACTCCAGTGATAACACCGAGGGTATCTTAGCCTCGTCTCCCCTAGTTCATGACAAAGACACTGTAGGCCTAGATAGAGACCTGGACGCGTTGCTTCAGCATATTTTGGGTGAGGAATCAGAGCTAAGCGTCATGTCCTTGGTTGGCATGGGTGGTGTTGGGAAGACCACGCTTGCCAAGAAGGTGTACAACCACCCAGATGTGAAGAGGCACTTTGATCGCAGCTCATGGGTCTATGTTTCAAATAAGATGGAGCTACGAGGTGTCCTTCGTGAGATGGCCAGAGGGCTGGTGAGGATCCCCTCTGCCGAGGCAAACTCTCTCGGTGTGGGGCAACTCCAAGAACTGCTCTTGAGTGGCCTCAGAGGTATGCAGTTTTTACTTGTGCCTGATGATGTTTGGGAGAAAGGGCTCTGGGATGCGATCAAGCTGGTATTGCCCAAGAATGGCAGGAGCCGGGTCCTTGTGACAACACGTAATGTTGTCGTAGCTGAGTCAGTATTCAATGTGAGAAGCAATGTCCATCGACTTCAGCCAATGACATTTGAAGATTCCTACAATTTGTTTTGTAGAAAGGCATTCTTGAAAGATGGGGTATGCCCCGATGATTTGACAGAGACCGCTAAGGACATTGTGAGGAAGTGTGTTGGTCGCCCCTTGCTATAGTTGTTTGCGGGGAGCATGATGTCAAGGAAGAAAAGAACAAACACCGAATGGACTTGTGTCTTGGATAGTATTCGAAGGACTTGAGCAACAGTGAAATGGGAGTCCACCAAGCACTCCTTTTAAGCTACAAGGATCTTCCACATCCTTTGAAGCCATGTTTTCTGCTGCTTTCTGTCATTCCATACGACTCAGAGACCTCACGAAAGAAACTAGTTCGGCTATGGATTGCTGAAGGGTTTGTGAAAAAGGAAAATGGTGAGACACTTGAAACAACTGCAGAGAATTACCTCACGGAGCTCATTAACAGAAGCATGATAGAAGCGTCGGTTGTCAGCAGCACTGGGAGAGTAAAAGCATGCAGAATTCATGATCTTCTTCACGATCTTGCCGTCTCGCTGTCTGAAAATGGAAACTTTTCTGTCATTTGTCATGATAAAGGTGCAAGCACTAGTCCTCGGGCTCGGCGCATCTCATTACAGACATCTCATGTGCAATTCCACAAAGAACACAAGAAAAAGTTGCGATCTGTTTTCATGTTCGGTGCTAGTGCGGTTGTATTGAAAAGCAACATTGTTGCAAAGAGATTTAAACTGGTTAGAGTTCGGATTTAGAAAATGCTAATGTGCTAAAACTTCCAAAAGAGATAGGAGGACTACTTCACTTGAGGTATATTGGGCTAAGAGGAACAAAATTGAAGAAGCTCCCAAGAACACCGCGAAACTCTATCACTTGCAAACTCTTGATATCGGAAGACTCAAATAAATATAATTGCATTTCAAATCAAGTGCTTGAGGAATTTAAGAAACCTAGAGATGAAGCAAGATGGCAAAAGCATCAAAGTCTTGACAGGACTTGCCCAGCTTGGCGATCTCCAAGTATTGACTGGTTTGCAAGCAAGCGCAACTGTTATTCATGAGATTGCAAGCCTTACTAAGCTTCAAAAGCTTGCTGTAGAAGACTTAAATAATGAAGATGCAGAAAAACTGTGTTCTTCAGTAAACAATATGAAAGAACTATCATATCTATCCATCTTCTCGGTGATGGCATCGAGCCTCTTGACATTGCAACATTGAAGCCTTCATCATGTCTCTGAAGCTGCACATAGCTGGACCATTACGTAAACCGCCGATTGGTTCACTCGGTTAGGCAAGCTTACAAAGCTACGCTTGAGCTTCTCAAAACTGGAACAAGATCCACTTTCTGTTCTCGCTCAATTGCCAAATCTGCTATTCCTCCACCAACAAAGCATACCGGGGAAAGGTGATGAGATGCTTTCAGTCCGTGCTTTCCAAACCTGAAAATATTTATCATAACCGAACTTGAGGAGCCGGAGGAATGGAATGTCGACGAAGGAGCCATGCCCCGTGTCCTGGAAGTGTGGATCATGTCATGTGAAAATCTAGCAACTAGCAAATCTACTTGGGTTGCAATCTCTTGCTACATTGCGTAGACGAGGACTGGTGGGCATGCCAAGCTCGTTTACTCATAGACTCAAGGAGAACTTAGTGAAGACTTTGTTAGGGTCAAACACATCCCATCTATCCAGATCATTCAACAATATGGGTAATTGTTTAGGCCATTGCTTATAGGACTTCGGTTCAAAGACAATCATATTGTAACATGAGGCTTTTTATTTCTTGTTCTCATGGGTTCACTGTATATTTTTGTTTCTTTTTTTGCGATGGGGGACTATAGCCCGTGTTTCATTTAGAGGATTACGAGAAAATAGTTTCTTCGGAAAATACATGATATAGCTATGTGAGAACCCTTGTAATATATTTTTATTTTCAGCAGATATGTCTTTCAATCACTAGAGCGGTTGCTTGTTCTGATTCCTGAATAATCGCTATCACAAGGTCTGTACATTCAGACCGATTAACTTGTACAACCATGTGTTGGAACGGTTGTTTAGTTAGCGAGTAATAGGATAATGCGATCAGACGGCTTGGAAGGAGGAGTTGTCTGCATGGTGGAAAAGAAGTCCTCATCAAGGCTGTGGCACAGCGCTTCCCAACTACGTGATGAGTGTTTTCAAGCTGCCTTTAACTCTCTGATGACTTGATGAAGCATATAAGAGCATACTGGTGGGGCTCGAAAATGGACGTAGGAAGGTCCAATGGGTTCCATGGGAAAGAATGATCATGCCAAAAGGATTTGGAGGAATGGGTTTTAGGGATCTTCGGGCGATGAATCAAGCTCGGTAGCATGGCGGGCGTGGCGTTTGGTGTTCTACCCCGATAGCTTGTGTGCAAGGGTTCTAAAGGCCAAGTATTACCCAAGGGGAAATTTACTTGGACACGGTTCTTGGGGAGATGCCTCACCATCGTGGCGGGGAGTAGAGCACAGCTTGGCTCTACTCAAGCAAGGAATAATATATCGAGTGGGTGATGGGAAAAACATTCGTATTAGGCGCGATAATTGGCTTCCCAGGCAACATGGTTTGAAACCGATCGGGAGTGTCCGACAATGCAGATTAAGACGGGTCTCCAATTTGATAGATTCTCAATCTGGATCATGGGATGAAACGCTCGTGAGGCGGTACTTCTATGCCCGTGATGTTGAGGAGATCTTAAAGATAAAAATTCCTCATATTACCTGCCCGGATCATGTGGCCTGGAATTTTGAGAAGTCGGGTATTTTTACGTGAGAAGTGCATATCGGCTAGCCATGAGGAGTGAGCATGGTGAAGGAGAGATTAGTAGTAGTACTACTGCAGCTGATGGAAGGAAGGTTTGGAAATCCCCGTGGTCTGTAAAAGTTCTGAAAAGGTTAAAGTGTTTGCTTGGAAAATCGCCAATAATGGAATTCCGACTCAAGCTAACAAGTGCTATCGTCATATTACTCCTCGTGCAACTTTTGAGATGTGTGGTCATCCGTATGAGGACTGCTTCCATGCCATGCATACGGTGTCCCCATCTTTGTTGCCTTGCGCCATGCTATGAGGGATCATTGGGTACTTCCGCTGAGAAGGATCTTATGTATACTTGGACCGGACTGGCTACTAGTGCTCTTGAGTAATTTTTCAGCGAGGTTAATGCAAATTTACTTATGCTTCTATGGCGAATTTGGAGTGTGCGCAATAGCGTCTTGCGTGCTGGGCAGAAGATCTCGGTGGAGGGGTCTGTTGTTTTTCTAACAAGATACATGGACTCTCTTGTGCGGCATAGTCATAACACTTTGAAGCCCGGCAAGGGGAAAAAATGTGTGCTTTGGTGGGGTGCAAACGGTCTGGCGATGTGGTTCGGCAAGCCCCGCAAAAAAATGGATTCCTCCTCCGGCGGGTATGTTGAAGATTAATGTTGATGGAGCTTACATTTCTAGTTCGGGTACCGCGTGGGCGTGGTGATCGGGGATCATAATAGCCAAGTGAAAGTGGCCTCGTGGCGCCGCTCCATCACCGCAAAGATGCTTTGAGGAGGCTGAAGCTGTTACTGTTGTGAAGGGACTGCCCTTGCTTTGCACGCTGGCCGAATGTTCCTATGACTCTAGAAACTGATTCTCAACGGTGGTGGCTGCCAAGCTGAAAAGTAATGTGATGGATCGATCGGTGGGCTGGTCCCTTGTTCAAGAAGCACGGATGAATATGGAGGAGCTATTTAGTTTAGAGATTGTTAAGATAAGTAGGAGTCAGAATTATGTAGCGCTTGAGCTTGCTCATTTTGCAATTAGATCGGGTAGTAGTGAAGTCTTTTTTACTTCTTTCCCGAGTTTGTTTTGTCTCGAGTCTCGTAATGATACTACTTGATTTTTCTTTAAGTATTGTTCGCAAAAAAAAGTTATAGGGCGTGCTTTTCTTGCTTTTATTGTTAAATCTTGTAAGCACCCCGGATGTACCAAAACTTTCCTTCTTAATCAAAATACGCGTAAATCTTTTGCGTGATTGAGAAAAATTAACTTGTACAAGAACCGAAGCAAGTTTAGTTTGGCGGATGCATCCTGGAACTCGTGATGACGGAAAGTATAACCATGACATGCTGCACAAAACTCCACGAATTATAACCACCCTTCTACTAAAGTAACCAAAACTGAAATACCAGGTGCACAGTCCAAAGTATGAAGGTTGTATCGCAATCTCGCGGAGTTGTTCAACTGTTTTTAGGCGCATTTGTGCATGCACAAAAAAAAATGCTGAAAGAAACACCAGGGGCTCACCGTGAATCCAAGGAAGAACCTCCTGGCTTCAAGAGTGCCGGTCGCATGGACAGCCTCCGCGCTGGCGCCCGGACTCCAGCCGTCCACCCGCACGAACAGGCAGGATGTTGAACCCAATTGCGGGGAGCGCTCCCTGCTGCAGTGCTGCAGTGCTGCGAGCGCGGGCAGCCTACTATCGCATAGGTGAGAGGAGACCGGTTGAAGGGAGAATTGGCTAGAAGGCCTCAGAATCCAAATTGCTTAGGTATTGGACCTCTTTTTTTTGAATTTGGCTAGAAGGCCTCGGCGTAAAATTTTGTTAGCTTTTGGGCCTTCCGTCTGTTTGGGGCTGCTGACGGTGTTAAGTGAGGGGTAAAAAGACGATTTTGCCCCCGAGTCAAAAAAATGAAAAACATAGTTTCTATTGTTTATAATATTTTGAGTATATGTATATATTTATATTATTCAATATCTAATCACATATATATATTTTCAACACATCCGCACATGATTTGCACACACACAAACATAACAGCATGGAATTAGTAACACACAAATATATAATCATACATGTTCGCACACACATATATATCCATAGTTCAGTTCGCAGTTCACCATAGTAGAGTAGTCACATACAAAAGGTCACATGAAAGTGTCACATACATAGAGCGCATACATACTTGTTCTCACATGAAAGCGGTCACATTGGTCTCACATACATAAAGGGAATACATAACAAATCAAAGACTTAGCCTTCTTTTGCTTCTCGTGCTCATGGCAGGGCTGCTAGGAAGTGCCAGCTTGCTTCTTGTTCGCGTTGAGGGGCTGTCAAGTGGCACATTCTTGCTTTCATTTTGTACAGCTTTTTTCTTTGGAAGGCCTACCTTCTTCTTCTTGATGGCTATCCGCTTCTTTTTAACTTGAGCAAGTTGATTTTCAACAAGATCAATAGATAGTGTTTTGGGCTGATTTGACCCACTTCTTGACCTACAAATATTATACATTGACAATGGTTTACAAAAGAAAGAAAACAATTGAATGGTTGTATAGTTAGTAAACATACAATTTAGAACGCCCGAGTTGGAGTTAGTTTGATTTCCCTTTTGTTACTTGAAACCTCCAGTTTTGGTCACAATAGGCAAATGGTTTAGGATTGAAAACATGATGTAATGATACGTAAATTGCTGCAATATATGGAATACCTTTTAGAGACTTCGGTGTAGATTCATCACTTATCTTCCTTTTCTTATTAGATGTTGTTATCATATTTTCACTACGGTCACAAAGATGGTATTTAGAATCAATCATAGGTGCAAAAAACCATAAGACAAAGGCAAGAAGCCAAACCTAATGGGAAATGTCATGGTCGCCGATGGTGCGGCATCCTCCAAAGGAATGATGGAACTATGGGCACTTTTAGTGTTCTTTGCCTTCTTCTTCTTCTTCTTCCGTGCTTCCCCGAAATAAGAACGGGAATGAATACAAAGCACATACTTATAAAGGAAAAACAAAAATATTACAGAAATTGACACATTATTACTTGATGGCTTTCATAGCTTCAATATCCTCTGGTCTGCCCCTCTTGCAACTTTGCATGTGATGTCCATAGTCAAAGCAAATGGGGCATTGGTGCTGCCCTCTTTTCTTTTTCTTATCCCCAGTACCCTTGTGCCTTTCAGTCTTAGGCCTACCAGCAACCTTTGTCAATAAAGGTGGGTGCATGAAAAATCCATGGTCAGCTTCAGGCCATTGAGACTTGTCTGGCATAGCTGGAATAAGCTCACTATATGCAACTCTAAATCTCTCAATTGAGTAGTACAAGTCGACATAACTCTCTATTGATGCATCTTGGGAGGTGATGAATGCTAGTGCATGACTCGCAAGGAATCCCGAAACTTCCCATTCTCTACAAGTACAAGTCCTCTTCTCTAGGTCCACAAGAAACCGATATCCACTTCCTCCCATTATAGTAACTTCAGTTATATCTTCCAGCATTCTAGCACTTCCAAGTTTCCTTCTTTACTCTTAGCATTCAAACCCTTTATTATGTGGGGAAGAATCAAGCCCTGGAGTTTTCTACCTATTTTCCTTCTATTGTTCCACTTGGACATGAGCATTTGTCTAAGCTTGTCCATGAAATCATCCAAATTCAAGGACTTGTGAGGCTTCATCCAGTTGTTAAAGCTTTCTACAAGGTTGTTGGTTACATAGTCTACCTTGCAAATGGTTTGAAAATGACTCCTTGACCACAATTTTTTGTGTGTTCTAAGTAGCCATTCTATTGCCACTTTCTTTGCAGTGTGCATAGCAGTCATATGTTTTGTGTAACCATACATGTTCCATGAGTAAGCTCGCTGCCCACAAGTGGTCATCAAACACCTTACCACGATACCTTTTCTTGAAGTTGGTCACCAAGTGGTACATGCATTCTCTATGTTCAACGAGATGGAAATACCTCACCCACCCCCGCCATCACAGATCGTCCGAAAGATCGGTACATATGGTTAAGCCCGGTGGCGAACCTATGGCCTCTTTAAGGTGAGTCATGAACCAAACCCAGTTCTCAGTAGTCTCTGAATCAAAAATTCCAAAGCAGACTGGATACATCCACTTATGGCCATCAACAAGCAATTGCACTAGCTAGTTGCCCCTTGTACTTGCCTCGTCAAGAATGTACCGTCTATTGCAAGGTATGGCCTACAAGCGGCAAGGAACCCATCTATGCATGGTTTGAATGCTAGAAAAAATCTTCTAAATCGATCTTGTCATCTACCAAGTGATGGTCAATAATGACTAAGCTACCAGGGCAACTTTTCTCAACTTGTGCTTTAAACTTGAACAAATTATCAAAGTTGTTGTCCCAGTCACCATACAAGTGTTTGAGTGCTAAGTTCTTACCTTCAAACACTCTATGGTATGGTATAGTTGGCCCATGGTGTTCTTTCAATTTTGTCACCAATTCCTTTGCACCCAAAGTTGCATCCACTATGAGAAAGTCCTTCACCTTTTCACAGATCCAAAATTTTGTTGCATTCTTCACCTTCTTTGATAGTCTTCTATCAGAGCACGCATGATCGAAACGGTTTGTTTTCACCTACACATGTAGAGCAATATGAGAAACATGTAGTTAGCAAAATGAGACAAACATGTAGTGAGCAATATGAGACAAACACTTACCATTATAGTGCTGCCATCCTTGGTTACAGAAGCAAATATCCGCCATGGACACTTCTCTTTATCCCTCATTGAGCAATATGCCCTGTACCTCTTTGGTCCACTCTTTTCCCTATTGAATTCAAAACGGTGTTTGATTGCATGCTGAGAAAGTGCCACTTTGAAAGTGTACATGTTTGCATAAGTGGAGCCTTCTTCCATTGGTGGATCATTAGGATCATGCTCGCACTTGGAGTATAGCTTTGATCATTGCATTCCTCCTCATCCTCTGACTCACCTCCTCCACTTTCATCCTCATCATCATCAACAACATAGGATGTGTCTTTTTCAACTGTCCTCTGAACCACCTGTAGAGCTTTGGGTTGAACAACGTCAGCGTACAAGGCTTCATCATCAACACCTACATGTTCATTCTGTGGTTCAGGGTTCCTAAGGTACTCATCCTCTTCCTCGCATTGCCATCCTCTCGCCCTCAACATTGCCATCCTCTACCACAAATTGTCATCCTCTCTCGGTTTGGTACTCTCACCAAAATCCCACTCTATGACAAAACTCATATGGATCGGATGGACCTCGGTACACAACAAACATGGTGATAGCCTTTGTCTTCAGATGTCTCTCAAACATAGCCATCAAATCTTGATCGCTTTTACTTCGAGGGAAAGATTTCAATTCTTCATCATAATATTGAAAATGTGCCACTTCCAAATAATCAGGTGAGTACTTATCTACCACTGAATTATGAAGGTCCATCCAATTTGTTTTGTCTGAATCAATAACCATGTCAAAGCTATAACAAATGAATTCTTGTCTACACCTCTTACGGTTGCCTAACAATTTAATTTCCGGTTGGAAAGTGCTATTCGGATCCATGCTTTGTCATTTAAAATCAAATTAGTGTTACACAATGACATACATCTTCAATTACTTCTACTAGGAAAAAAAAAAAAAAACTCACTCTTCCTCGTGGCTCGCGGGGCTCGTCGGCGGAGGGCCTAGTGACTTCAATGGGTGCACCACGCCGCTTGAAGGAGCTTCCACGCCCCGGGCCGCTCGCGCGACAAAGCGCAGTTAGGCCGACGGACTCCTCCGCGGACTCACTCATGGCCGAGGCCTCCATGGTGGAGGATGCCGCGGGCCGGGGGCCAAGGCGGCCGAGCCGCCGGCAGCCAGTCCCAGCCGCGCGGACAGGTCCTCCTCGGCCCCCGGCCGCGCGCGCACGGCGAGGGCCGCGCCGGCCTCGCCTCGTCCGGCCGGGGGTGGTGGCCGCGCAGCCCCTGGGGCCGGCCCGCCTTAGCGCCGTCCTCGCGGGGTGGCTTGCCGCGGCCGCCTCGGCCGCCCGGACCCGCCCGCGTGCGCCACGATGCCGGCCGCGAGCGCGCGGGCCGGGCTCCGAACGCGAACACACCCGGGGCGCGGCGGATCCGGGGCGCGGGATTGGATCCGGTCTGGGTTCGCCGGCGGCCTTGCCTCGCCACCTTGGCGGCGGCGGCGCTGGAGTCCGCCATCGGCGCGTTTTTTTTTTTTTTTTTTTTTTTCACTTCGAGCGCTATCGAGACGAAACGAGGCCGGCGCCGCCTCTTCATGTCAATGGGAAGGGAGGGCACAATCGTCCTTTCGCGATAGATACGGGGCCAAAACTAACAGACGGGCTAACAGGCTGGGACGGAAGGCCCAAAACCAAAGGAATTTTAACTTGGAGGCGCTTATAACCAAATTCGAAAAAAAAAGGTCCAATACCTAAACGGTTTGATTCCTGAGGCCCTCCACCTAATTCTCCCGTTGAAGAAAGGCGAGAGTCGGAGAGGACGACGGGATTCGGATCCGGAAATCCCTTCCGTTTGACGTGAACTGCGGCCTGGTGCCACGCAATCGCAAGCCGCGCCAGGGATGAACCCACCACCCAGGCCCGAAACAAGTCACAGCCCAGGCCAAATGTAATGGGCCGAGGAAATTTCAGTCGACCCGAAACTACAGCTCAAGCAGCCCATGTGATGTTACCTGGCGTGTATTGGAGCAATTTCTCAGAAATTTACTCCCATCGACTTGATGTCGGCGTGGATAAAAAAAGTGCCGCAGAACCAAAATCCGAGAGAGATGCCGGCTGCCTATTTGCGTGTGTACTTTCGCTGCTCCTCCCCCTTCCGCTGCGGCTACTTCCCGTCCCCATCCGAGCCATCCGTCGCGGTCCGGCGCACGGGCGCGCGCATCTCGGCGGCACGGCAGGGCAGCCAAGCTGACCGCGGGAGGAAGAAACACATCGCACCCTAAAGCTCCTAATCCAAATACTATACTATACTCTCTCTTTCTCTCTCCGCTGTCTGCCCCCCTTTCTCCTCGCCCTCGCCCTCGCCGTGCGCTGCAGGAGAACCGCCGCCGCAGCTCCGCCTCGCCGGGGTCGCAGCTAGCCGCCGTGGTCGCAGGTATAGCTCTACTCCCTACGCTTCATCACAGGTGTAGTAGACCTGCTAGGCTACCAGCGTAGCGCGGCGCAGCCGAGCGGCTCTAGGCCGCCCGGTCCCTCTCATCCCTCTGAGGGTTCGATCCTAGGCCTGCCGCAGCTCAGTCCGCCGCCGCCTCCGTAGCGCCGCTCCCTTGTCGTGCTAGTGGTGTGGAGATCCATGCCGACGCGGATTTGGAAGTAGTCCTAAGCTTGCTCGGACGAGTTGGTTCCATCGCCAATCGAATCTTCGTATCCTCCCCCAATCTCCGTTAGGTTTGCTGCGAATTGACCTGTTGCTGCGTGGTGGCCGACTAATCCAGTCCATCATTATCGATCCGTGGATTTGGTTAAATTTAGCATCAGTTGCCCCCTTGACATCGCTTGACTTCTCGTTGCCGGAGTAAGTGCCAGTGCAGTTTGGTTTCCAAAAAAGGGTTTCCCGGGAAGCTCCACACCAAGTCCACCCCTGGCTGGAGTAACTTTAGCTTGATTCTCTACCCAGTTTACTCCTGTAAATAAAACTCAGTGGGCTTGCATATGAAACGGAAGCTCCTTTTATTAGCCTTGTTGTGAAATCCTATGCCACTTTTATGGGATGCTGCTGCTTAATTTGCAATTATGGAGCTGATTCGGTGTGGATTTTTAGAGGTCGTCATCATATATTTGAATTTGTTGATTTCAAACTGTAACTATACTATATTTAGTGTAAGTTTGTCCTTGTTGTCTTTGTATGCAGCTGTGACTTTAGGTGATTGTTGGAACATCGAGGATTTGCTGATGGCTGATGCTATCATAATGGATGATTCTGCTGCAAGCACCAGTGGGTTGGGGCACGAGGATCACAGTGTATCTGCTGAATCCCGTTCTGAGTGGCGCTCCTGTGAGCACGTTGATAATGGGATCCCTTCAACATCCCCTCCATTTTGGGACACCGATAGTGAAGACGATGATCCTGGTGCGTGATACCTGCCTTTTCTCATGTTACCTGTTGCTGCCATTATTACAGTCTAACATACTAAATCCAGAAAAAGTAGAATATCATCATCACAACAAAGAAAACAGATACCCTTCTCTGTACTGGAGTCTATACTGGTTGCTTATGATCCATTGATGCAGAGCTGAATCTTCAATTATGGTAGTGTGTCAGTATGGGCATAGATTCAAACCTCTGAACTGGAAGGTTTTTAAGTTTCTTGATGTTTGAAGAAAGCATAAACTAACTTCATGATTTACTTCTTTTGTTTGCAATTTGTTACTATGCTCCACTTCTAATGTCAAGAGTTTATCAGTACAATACAGTCTTCCCGTTGAGCATTGTACTTTGCGTTTTGGCACTGTCGCGATCTTAAGGGGTGTCTCAGGATAAATAACTAGGTTACCTATCCTAACTTAGCTAGGTTAACTTGGCCTATTTTATGCATCTCGCAGGAAGTATAGTTTGTATAAAGTACTGTTTACCCTTTTTGTGGGTCAGCTTAATCTTGGATTATGATATAACACTTCAACCTTAATTCAGTTAACTCTTTTGAATCCACAACTTTTGTTTGGTTAAGCATCTCATTCGTTCATAACACTGAATCAAACACAAAACTTAAATTTGAAATGTTTGATACCAGAACTTCAGATGGCAGAACAGGAAAGCTGCTGGCAAATCCTAAATGCTTAACTCTGTTCACTCCACTTCAATTTGGAGTTTTCTCATGCTACATCTTGAAATAGTGCACACTTTTCAATTCTATAATGTGTAAGATGGTAAATTAGCTACTCAGCACTTAGTGCTAGTTTAACATTAATCTTACATATCGCTGGAGCTTCTAAAGATGGCCATTCTCTTGGTTAAAACTGATACTGAATGCCCTAGAAATGATGCTGCAAAGTATATGTTTTAGATTGCTTTGTCGTTACGTTTATATTAGAGAGGTTTGGAAGTTACTGAATATTGTGTAATTGATTAGTGCCGGTCAAAACCTTGATGGGGCAGTACGCTATGGGATTTTGGTTTACAAGTGTTATTAGCATTATGCATTGTGCTTGTGCTCATGTACAGTTGTCTCAAATTGTAATCCTATGGGTACTAGCTTAAATATTTTATGCGGTAACGTGTATACCGTTTGGGTAATTGCTACATGCAGTTTTTTCCCATCCATGTGATGAAGAAATCACGAAGTTATTACATTTAACTTCCTGAGAACTCTTTTCCAATGCCATATACTCCATATAATCTAATTACATATTGATTTAGGATGTTGTTCCTTATAACGTGATCCCTTACATATAATCATGTCTGGATTAATCTTGTCATATAGGCATATTAGTGCTAGACATGCTTGTATAGGCCTAGATGTTTCCTGGATGAGAGCGCTACATGAAAACAGCAGCTCTGAAATTTCTAGTACTAGCTAGTTGTTAGTTGATTTAGTCAAATTGAAGGTTACCACTGCAGGAAGCAACAAGCAAACTTCTGGGGTTGAAAAATAGAGCAAATTGGCTTTTACTTCTAGCTGTAACAGCTGTTTGCTTAGCTAAGCAAGTAGAATTGTTTTAATTTACTAGTAAAGTGGATGTTGCAGCGTCATTTCATTTTGCGCATATCTGTATGATCTCAGGGCCTAGACCTTCAGATTTATTTGGGAGATATACTTGGAAAATTGAAAACTTTTCAAAGGAGAAGAAGAGAGAAATGAAAAGTGAACCGTTTGAAGCTGGTGGCTACAAATGGTAAGATTAAATATTCCCAATGCTGCTGTGGCATTCTGCATTTCTCATTTCTATTTTTCTTATTAGTCTGGTGATGAATGCACTTTGAAATATCTGTGTTTTAGCTTTGTTTTTATATGCTATTAGTCTATATTAACATGCTTTTCTTAGTTGTACTTCATTACATGTGGCCTATCATGTATCAGTCACTGCTATTATTGCAGTACAGCTCTCTCTGGCTCATACTTCACTGTTTTGTGCGATAATTTTTTTTTTTAGAGTTTTAGGGCATAGCCCCGATCTATTAAGCAAGGCCCAATAGACCAAGTAACCAAGTTTTACAGCTCAGGCAGATGGGTACTCCATCTGGTAACCAACACAGAAAACTATCACATGTTTTCATAATGGTTTTAAAGCTCTAGTGCCTGTGCTGTTAGTTTTAAACATTAAATTGTGATAGGAATCATGAATCTCTGCAAACTGGAAAGAATTGGCTGTATATAATTGTTATTTTGATTACCTTGTCTTATAGAAAATTCAAAAATGGTTCAGAACCTGCTTTATGATCTACAACATCATTACTGATAGCTGTCCTGTTACTTGAGTCATTCCTTATTGTTCAGTTTTTAGAGCTGTAATATAAAAATCAGTTATCACCGGATTTTATATTTGCTATTCTATGGGCCTAACTACTATACTGTGCAATTGGGTAAATCAGTGTCTTAAAATGCCATAGATTGCATTCCTTTATGACTTACTACAAAGCAAGCTAACACCATGTTCTCTTCCCACAACCTTTGAGGATGACATGGAAGTTCCATACTAACCATAAGCTAGCTTCATTCTGGTGATGTAACCAGGGCCTTGGCCATTTTATTATTTTTAAAATTTTGGTGATGGAACTATAGAGGTGTTAGCATGAGTTGTGTATACCATGTTGGCCCAGCCCACAAGGCCTTACAGGCCTGCTCACCCCAAAAGCCCGAGCTGTTGGGGGAGACGCACCCCGCCTTATAAGCTGGCCACTCCCCCCATCACTAACCGATGTGGGACTATCCCAACATACCACTATCCGCTGCTGTATTGCTTTTGTTCTGAGAAAGTGCTGCTATAAACTCAGAAGCCTAAGTTTCAGTCACTGTTAAGAAGGGATGTTTTTGCTATTAGTTATGTATTGTCACTACTTTTTGACCTTTATTGGCTTCCATGTTTTTTTTGGTTGCTTCTTCAACCTTTTATGAATAACACATCAATTCTTTTATTTATGATTTTTTTTTTCTATATTTGTCTTGTTGATATGTGATACGTTGACCTTTGCTGGAATATCGTGGATTCTCTACTTGGTTTTACTACATTCTGGGGTTCCTTCCATTGATTTTGTCTACTGGTTTAAAACTTAAATTAGGGCGCAGAGCATGCTATTAGGTCAGCTTTTATTCCCAATACCTTTTCTTCTGCACTCTAGTTCCATCATATTTCTATGATCCTTGAACCAGTTAGTCTATGTAAAAGTGCAAATTATCTTATTTCTGCATGCCATGCTGTTATCACTATCGTTTTCCAGTAGTTTTGTGTGCCTTTTCTGTATTTGGGATTATAAATTGTTGAACAGCTCAGTTTGTAATGCACACTGCTTGGATGTTCTATAAGTTGATCTCTTGCTCATTTTGCAGGTATATTCTAGTTTACCCTCAAGGATGTGATGTCTCCAATCACTTGTCATTGTTTCTTTGTGTTGCTGACCATGAAAAACTAAACCCAGGTTTGATGCTACTATGTTGCCTATGCTTTTTTTGTCATCCACATATCTTCTGCCTCCTAATCATGGTCTTGATGCTTCAAGGATGGAGCCATTTTGCACAGTTTACTATAGCTGTAGGCAACCTTGATCCAAAGAAAGTTAAATATTCAGGTGAGCTGAACTGATGTTTTCTTCCTTCTGAGAAAAACAGCCAGCTTCAGAAGTTGACTAAGTAACTTTGCAGACACCTTGCACAAATTCTGGAAGAAGGAACATGATTGGGGGTGGAAAAAGTTTATGGAGCTATCAAAGATTCAAGATGGTTTTCTTGTTGACGATGTTCTTGAAATCATAGCTCAAGTTCAAGTTATCAGGTAGTTAGTTTCATAACGATTCTTGAAGAAATCTGATTACCATGCTTTTAAAATACCAGTGATGTTCATATGGTGCACATGGAGTTGATTTGATCTTGTTGAGGGTAATTTGTGCTCTTCTCGATAATTCAAACATGGATTTCCTGTGTCATCTTGTCCTATTAAAAATTCTAAGTTCGCTACAAGGTGTTATTGCTCATTAGTAGAAACTTTCTTCCAAACTTTTTCTAGTCGCAATAAACTTTATTCTGTTGCATTTCATCCAGATTTGAGATTTCATTATGTTTGAGGCCCTCTCTTTACATGTTTACTATTGTTTAAACCTTTGCTTCTGGGTCTCCTATTATGTTCTCAGCTTTGAAAATTTTGCTTCTTGATACTGAGTTTTTTAAAAAAACTTTTGATATGAGATTATACTTCTCAAAGATCTTAAAAATAGAGATGTTGAGTTCTTTCAATTGATCACAAAAACAAATTGTAACTGTTATCTCTTTTGTTTTTGGATACTGGAGAGAGAAAGCAGATAGACCATTTCGTTGCCTTGACCGCCCTTATCGCCGAGAACTGCTCCGTGTCTACATGACAAACATAGAGCAAATTTACCGACGTTTTGTTCATGAGCGCAGAAGGAAACTTGTCAGGCTTATTGATGACGACATGAGGTGGTCCAGGTCAGTGGTCAGATGATGGGCCTTTGAATGTTGTGAGCGCAGAATGGTTTAATACTTGCCATTTTATTTTTTGGTATACAATCAATAATGTATGCTGACCCTTCTTTCTGTTGCAGTTTCCGTGCTTTCTGGCTTGCGATTGACCCAACAACAAGACATCGCATGTCCAGAGAGAAGAGCGACACCATATTGAAAATAGTGGTGAAGCATTTTTTTGTCGAGAAAGATGTGACCTCAACATTAGTTATGGATGCTCTGTATACAGGTTTGAAGGCACTTGAGTTCTGTAGCAATGGCAAGAAAGGAACGGTAACTTCAATGGACTTAGAGGAGCTGTCAGCACCTATGGTCCATGTTGATATGGACATGTTTGTTTTGGCTGGTGACTTCATAACTTTGCTTGAGAGGGCAGCTTTAGAGCCCTTGTCTTGTCAATCTCTGTCACCAAAAGATGAAAAATGTTCCCAAACCCGTGCTAAGGTAGGTATTGTTATATGATCAATCCGATCCCTTTGTTTGATCATTGAGATTGGATTTCTTCCCATCAGGTGAATTCTATCATGATTCCATAACATCAGCGTCTGTTTAGTTTCATCACATTGATATGAATCAACTTTGCTTTGCTCAAAATTTATCTGCCTATTTCTCATCCAGTATTTGATCTATTTTACTTGCTAGCTAGAACACCTGTCGCAAGTGTGGATGCACAGTTAGTTGTGATGTCTAATAAGTGTTCATAACTTAAGAGACTGGTGTCAATTGAAAGCATCGTAGTATAGTTTCTTGTATTATTAATTTTGATTTCTCAAAGCTAAATACTCACTTAAATTAGTTACTCTCCAGGTGGTTGCCCTTGAATAAAGCCAATAGTTGCTTCACAAATAGATTTGTTACAAGATTGCTTATTCCCCTTGAATTTTTCACTTTCTAAAACTCCAAAATCATGTAATCAACATTCCACAATCAGTCCTGGAAGTTCTACCTGTGATTGTGGAAGTCAAAATGAAACCATTTTCCACTATATGGAACTGTCAACTGTTCTGCTTGTGATCAAATGTCTTGAAATTGCTAGCATTATTTTGTACAATATAATTACTGTTTTGCTGCTTAGTATTTTTCCTTCTCATTTTCATCCTTCCAGGATGGTGGTACTGGAGAAATTAAAAAAGTTTCTATTGAGCGTGAGGAAAGGCGCCTAACTGAGTTTGGTCGGAAGATACTTGAAATATTTGTTCTTTCTCATATATATAGGTATTTTTTTTTACTATCTTCTTAGCTCCACATGGTTGGTTTATTGGGCAGACTATGAATGTTTTCAACCGTTTTGTTTCTTCTGGTATCATCTCATGTTTACATCGTCAACCAGAAGATTCATGCCAGCAATTATCTAAAAGTTGTGTGTGTTCTTACGTTATTTATTTACCAATGTTTTTATACACAAAATTCGATTCATTTGTTCCTGTTGGAGTATATACATGTATTAGGCCCATGAGGCTAGCCCATGAGGTCCATGTATGCAACTATATACATTACCCTTCTAGGGTTAGCAGTGATGGCAATAGAGTAATATTCAACATGGTATCGAGCTAGGTTTCTCCCTCCTCTCTCCCTCCCGATTCCAGCGCCGCTGTGAGCTCCCGCCGCCGCCGCGCCATGGGGGCCGGGCCGCCCGCCTCCCCCTCCACCTCCCACTACTTCCACGCATTCCCCGCTCTCTATTCACCTTCCCGGGCTGGCCGTAGCCGGGATCGAGCGGATCGGCGGGGCTCCGCCGGCGCACAGAGCCGCCGCCGCCGATTCCTCCTTCGACTCGCGCCTCCCCGCCATCGATGCGGCCACGGGCGCGCCCGCTCCCCGACCGCCGGGCTTCGGCCCCCCGCTTCCCAGCGCTGGCGCGTCCTCCCGCCCCGCCCTCGTGCTCGCGGCCGGCGGGGAGGTCCCGCCGGGCTTCGGCCCTCCGTTTCCCGCCGGCGCGTCTCCCGCCCGCCCCTGGTGCTCGCGGGCCGGGCGGGCGGTTCCCGGCGGGACCGATGGAGGCGCGGCCACGGAATGGAATGCGGACCCGCCCCGGCCGGACCGGCCGACGCCCGGTTCCGGACCCGACCTGCCGGACCGAGTGGTGAGGATGGGGGGACCATGCCGGACCCTACCATCCCGCCGCTGGGCCGCCGCCGCCGGGCCGCTATCCGAGCCGCCGCTTCGAGGGCTACGCCCTGGCTGGGTTCTGCAGCCGCGGCCGTGGCGCGCTACGCCGCGCCGCCGCCGCCCGGGAGAGGGCCTCGGAGTACGGGGGCGACGTCCTCACTTCCTGCGCCGAGTACCCGGGCTAGCCGACGTCCCCACTCTCCGAGACGCCGACGTGGGATCGCGCGGCAGGGCCACCGCACGGCGGCCGGGCGTCGGGTTCCTTCACCTTCCCCCGCCGGCCAACCACTACGCTCCTCGGCCCCGACTCCGCCCTCGCCGCCGCCCTTGTCTCCGCAGCGTGCCGCGCCGCAGCGGTGGTTGCGAGCGCCTGTGTCGCCGGCCCGGCGGGGCCGCGGAGCGGACGCAGCCGCCACCTTGCTCGCCGATTGCCGGAGGAGGCGCCTTCGCCAGCTCCTCCGCACCTTGCCCTAGGGCCCCTCCACCGGTTCGACGGCCACCGCACCACCTCCACCGTGGCGACCCTAAGACGACCCGCCGACCCTTCGTCGCGCAACTCCACTACCGTGTCGGGTGTCAGTAACATCAAGCAGCTCATCCGGCCGCTCCTTGACCCCGTCGACCTCTACGCCCTATTTGGAGGGACGTCATCTCACCCTCGGCCGCGCGCCTTGACGACCACGTCCTCGCCGAGCCGCCGGCCGGGTCCAGATCGTCGCGGCTATGCCTCGACAAAGATCGCCCTCTCCCTCTGGATCCTCAACACCGTCAACTCCGAGCTCCGGACATGCCCGCAACACACCCTCTCGCTCGTCGCCCGGGCCGGCAATCAAGGCGCTTGTGGCAATGCCGAGGCCCGGGCCCCGCAAATCGGCGGCCGTGCGGCTTCCGCACCTTCGAGCAGGGTGACCTCGCCAGTTGGGTACCGCCGCACGATGGCTGCGATGGCGGACTCCCGGCGACCTCGGCCGCCCGGTGGCGACCGCGCCTCGTCCCGGATCCTCCGCCGGGGCCGGCGACCGCTACGCCCACATCCGGCCGTTGATCGTTCGCGAGGCCGCTTCCCCTACCTCGGGGTTCGCGACGACCTCCTCGGAGAGAGATCACTGCAGGGCCTCGCCGGATCCACCTCCGCGGGTCTCTCTCTACCGCCGCAGTTCTTCGTTGTCTTCCCGCGCTCCGCCGCCACTCCACCGCCCGTACACCCCACTTTGGCCCCTCTTCCCACCGGCGGGGTGAGGGGCCGCGTGGTGGTACTAGGGGTGGCAAGAAGCGGCGGGCATGGGCGGTGGTGGTGGTGGGGGCGGGCCGTGGTGCTCCATGCCGGCCCACGTCCCTCCACCGCTCGGCCCTCCTACAACAACCCCCCGGTCCGGCGCACGCCATGTGGCCCTTCCGGCCCCCGGTGGCGAGCCTCGTCCACCGGGCCGCCATGTTCGCGGTGCCTCTCCCGACGTTCTTCCACCGGCGTTCCACCCGGCGACCCCGTGGGGGGCACACCTTCCGGCGCTCCGTCGCCGGGGGTCGGCCGGCCGGAGTCGGGAGGCTCGGCGCGCTCCTTCTCCACCTTGGGCTTGACACCTCCCGTCGGCCCGGAGCGGATCGCCGACTCGGTGCCACCTACCACACCACCGACCGGTATACTGCCCCTGCCTCTCCTCCTTCTTCCTCACACCCTTCGTCTATCATGGTCGCCAATGGCTCGTGTCTTCCCGTCACGTACGTGGGTACCGCCGGTGCCCATGGCTCTTTCGCCTTCTCGATGTTCTTGTTGCACCCAAGATGGTCCACAATCTTCTTTCTATTCGTCGTTTCAAACACAACTCGTATTCTGGGTGGAGTTTGACTCTTCTAGTCTTACGTGAAGGATTTGGCTACCCGGCGTCCTTCGGCTCCGATGTGACGGCTCGGGGCCCCTTTACACTCTCCGCTGCTTCTTCGCCATCTTCGTCAAATGCCGCCCGCCACCTCTACTTCCTCTACTTGGCACCGCTCACACCTGGACGTGATGCCCTGATGCAGCTTAGTCATAGCTCAGACATTCGTTGTACTCGAGTTCATGATGAGCAGTTGTGTCATGCGTGCCAGTTGGGCCGTCATGTTCGTCTTCCTTTTCTAGTTCCTCTTCTCATGCGGCTCACCGTTTTGATCTTGTACACTTGCGACTTGTGGACATCGCCTCGTACCGGTTTCCGGCTATAAATACTATCTTGTGGTGGTTGATGATTTTTCTCATTACTTGTGGACTTTTCCCTTGCGTGCAAAGTCCGATGCTTTCCCCGCGATTCACCACCCGCTTGTGTCCACACGCTCGGCCTCACTATCAAGGCCGTCGAACAGACAATGGTCGTGAGTTTGATAACTCCACCTCGCGTGCGTTCTTTCCTCTCTCACGGTCCAGCGCGCATGTCTTGCCCGTACACCTCCTCTCGAACGGCAAGGCCGAGCGCATGATTCGCACCATCAATCGACACCATGCGCACGCTCTTCTCCAGCCTCACTTCCTCGCCCGCTTCGCGAGTGCTGCACACCACCACATACCTCCTCAACCGCCTACCTTCCGCCGCCCGTCCAGCCTCCTACACCACACCACGCCTTTTCGCACTCCTCCCACGATCACCTTAGGGTCTTCGGGTGTGCGTGCTACCCGAACACCACCGCCACCGCCCCCACACAGCCGGCCTCGGTCCACCTTGTGTGTCTTCCTTGGGTACTCCCCGGATCACAAGCGGGTACCGGTGCTATGATCTCACCTCTCGTCGGGTTCTCATCTCTCGCCATGTGGTGTTCGATGAGTCGGTTTTCCCCTTCTCCTCCCCTCCTCCTACCACTTCCACTCCACAGGAGCTTGACATTTTCTCTGTGTTTCCCACTGACGCGGTGGTCGAGCCACCTTTCCAGTTGTCTCCTGCAGGTACTCCAGCACCGTACTCCTCGCCGGAGTCGTGCCCCAGCTCACCGGCGGCCAGTGTCTCTCCCGACCCTGCTCCCTACTCGACCATGGAGGGGCCGAGTGGGGGTGGGGGGCTGGAGCCACCGCCTCAGGAGCTGCCTCAGGCGCCACGAGCGCCACCTCAGGAGCCACCGGCTCGCTTCGCCCAGCCGGTGCACGTCTACCACCGTCGTGCCCGGCCTGAGCCACCACCACCGCCGCCTCCGCCGGTGGTGTCCTCCTCTCCGCCGGGGACACCATCGCCGCCGCCTCGACCGACGGGTGCCCGTGTCGCCACACCGGTCTACCACCCGCCGCTGCTTCACCGGGACCCTCGTCACACTCACCCTATGGTGACGAGGCAGGCGTCCGCCCGCAGCCCTCTCCGCCACTCGCCGTGAGACGGGATCTCTCCGGTACCTCTTCCGGGCCCGCGAGGCCTTGGCGGACCCTCACCGGCGCCGTGCGATGAAGAGAGTACGCGGCCCTCCTCGCCAACCGCACCGGGATCTGGTGCCCCGTCCGCGAGGTGCCAACGTCGTCACCGGCAAGTGGATCTGGACCCATAAGCGCCGGGCTGATGGTACACTTGAGAGGTACAAGGCTCGGTGGGTACTCCGGGGTTTCACTCAGCGCCCTGGGGTTGACTATGATGAGACCTTCAGTCCAGTGGTGAAGCCTGTTACTGTCCGCACCGTGCTCTCACTGGCTCTCACCCGCTCTTGGCCAGTACACCAGCTGGATGTGAAGAATGCCTTTCTGCATGGCCTTCTCACTGAGATAGTCTACTGCAGTCAGCCAGCTGGGTTTGTGGACTCCTCCAGCTCTGAGATGGTCTGCCGGCTCAACAAGTCTCTATATGGCCTCAAGCAGGCTCCCCGGGCATGGAACCACAGGTTTGCTGCTTTCCTCCTGGCCCTGGGTTTTGTGGCGGCCAGGTCAGACACGTCCCTGTACATCTATCACCATGGGGCCGAGACTGCGTATCTGCTGCTCTATGTGGATGACATTGTCCTTAGAGCCTCCAGTGAGTCACTTCTTCGTCGGATCATCACCTCTCTTCAGCCGGAGTTTGCGATGAAGGATTTGGGTGTACTTCACCACTTTCTTGGGGTCACTGCTGAGCCTCATCCAGCTGGGCTTCTTCTTCACCGCCGCATATACTGACACACTTGAGCGGCCGGGATGACGATTGCAACCCCGCGCCACCTCAGCTTGACACTCGAGCAAGCCGTCGAGGCGTAGGGCCCCCAGTGATCGATCCTACGACATACCGCAGCTTGCTGGTGCTCTTCGCACCTCACCTTCACTGCCCGACATCACATATGCAGTTCAGCAGGTGTGCCTTCATATGCATGATCCTCGGGAGCCTCATCTCACTGCTCTCAAGCGTCTCCTCAGGTACCTCCGAGGCACTGCTGATCATGGCCTGCTCCTGCACCGACGGTCCTCCTCTGCGTAGCCGGTTGTCTACACCGATGCCGACCGGGCCGGCTGTCCGACACTCGACGGTCCACCTCTCGGCTATGCCGTCTTCCTGAGGCAACCTCGGTGTCCCGGTCCAAAGGCCGAGTCCGAGTACCGCGCCCGCCGCAAATGGTGTGGCCGAGGCTTCCCGGCTTCGGCAGCCCCCCGGCCGAGCTCCATAGCCCCCTTCGCCGGCCACGCCTCGTCCTCATCGCGACAACGTCGCCGCGGTCTACCTCTCCACCAACCCGATCCAAAGACCCGGCGCACGAAGCATGTGGAGATTGACCTTCACTTCGTCCGTGATCGGGTGGCCATCGGCGAGGCGCGGGTCCTCCATGTACCGACCACCTCCCGGGATTCGCCGACATCTTCACCAAGGGCCTCCCGTCGTCGACCTTCACCGATTTCGCTCCAGCCTCAACATCACCAAAGGGGCTAGTTGTGGTCAGTGGGGGGCATGTGTGTGTGCTCTTTCTTTTTAGATGTCCCGTCTAGAACTCCGCCGCGCCGGTAGTTCGGACTCAGGGAGTGTTGGAGTATATACATGTATTAGGCCCATGAGGCTAGGCCCATGAGGCCCATGTATGCAACTATATACAGCTACCCTTCTAGGGTTAGCAGTGATGGCAATAGAGTAATATTCAACAGTTCCAGTATCTTGACATGCCCTGACTACTATTTTATGCATTTCTTTGTTACATTTTCCTTTCATTTTAGTGGGGTTGAGGTTGCCTATCAAGAAGCTGTTGCTTTGAAGAGGCAAGAGGAGCTTATTCGTGAAGAGGAGCTCCTTGAAAATGAGATGAAGGGGAAGCGTGGCAGTGCCACTGAAAAGGATAAGCGTTCAAAGAAAAACAGGTTGTGTTCTTGATGTGGTTCTGTGCACCCAGTCTTGTTTTTTAATTCCTGATTCAATATAATGTGGTTCAACCAGTCTTTTTTTTTAATTCCTGATTCAATATAATGTGGTTGGCATCAGGGTGACTTGATGAAATCATTACTGCTGACCTGCTGTAGTTTGCTTGAACAAGTTCTTGCATGTTGAGATAAATAGCTAGTGAGGTTTTGCTTTATAAGAATATAAGAATAAGACAAGATAAGAATTAAGATAAGATAAGTTCATGTGTGCATGCTGATCCAGCTTGCTAGTTCCTGGATGCGAGCTGCTTTTGGTTGGTGCACTGCTTCTGTATGCTGCTTCTACTTTGCCGTGTAGCCGATGGCTGGCCCATGGCCCCATAACACATCAAATACCATGTCATTTGGATGAAGTTTTTATTTGAATTTACATTAGCTCTAAATTCTGGCTCTCAAGGTCCTAAAAGTTACCCTGAGATGCTTCTATCAAGTTACTAAGCTTTGCATGCCAAGAACCCATTTTTTGGTGATACCATATTACATGTTGAACTAGTGATTTTTCGAGCGTCTACTTTACTAGCATCTTTCTTATTAATGCCCAGTTTGTCATTTCTTTTGCATTAAGTGATATTTATAAATTTGTTTGCTTACACTAACAATTTCAGGCCAAACAAAAAAAGAACAATCGTAAGGTTAAGGACAAGGAAAGAGAAGAGAAATCTGATTTAAATTTTCTAGAAAGGTGTCCAGATGGAAGCACAAATCATGACAAGGACTCCTCTAAGCAGGTAGGGCAATCTGCTGTAAAAGCTGATAACTTTGGAGAAGGTGCTTCAGATTTATCAGACAATCTAAGTGGATCAACAGAGGTATGCCAAACTGACACGTGTGACAAGATTACACAACCTGTGAATGCAATGAATGATGTTGGTATTGAGATGAACAATTCACAGACATGTAAAGATGACGATTCTGTGGACATCGAGACACTGGTAACATCTGTGTCTGCTGCTGTGAACAGCATACGAGGCAAAATAAATAATTTGCTAGACAGTACAAGTCTTATAACGCCTAACAGGTCAGTTAGCATTTCATTCGACTTCGCGATATTTATCTTGGCAGCTTGGATTTAATAATTTACCGTAACTGAATCACAATTTGGTGCGACAGAGGAAGAAGTCGGCGCAACAGGGGCATCAGCAGTATAATTATTTCCCAATATGACGATGACCTTCCCTCATCTAGCAGCTCAGACCGCAACATATCTGTCTGTAGTGCAGCTCCAAGGCGTGACCAGGAGACTGCTCTAATCACCTTAAAAGATCGGCTTCGTGAGCTTGGGCAACGACTACATGAGGTGAAGCAGCTTTTCTCAGAAAGTATTGGACACAATTTATAATTATGCTTTAATTATTATTGAATGTTCACTTTAATTTAGGGATGGATCTGCCTTACTCGAGCACTCTTTAAGTTTATTTTAGCTTTATCAGAATTTATACCCCTGAGTCTGATTTGCATTGTTGATATACTAAAGATATAGCTGTGAATTTCAATTTGGAGTTTTAGATCATCTTTTTTCTCTAAAAACTTTACTTCATGATTTCTAGTTAAGATTTTCATTGTATTTGACTAAATTATAGTACTTGTAGAAAACTCAAAGGATTTTTCTGGGAAATCTACAAAATGTAAGATGCAGATAAAATGTGATGCTATAAGTACAATGCTTTGGAATTTGATTGCGATTGCGATTGCTACATAGTTCAATTGCTGGGACAAACACCAGTGCTGTTGCTCTGATAGTGTGGATATGTTTTGGCGAGATAACACATATCACTTGATTATCATGATCTAATTGGCAGAGCAACAATTCCTCCCTTTTCTGTTGTATATGTACAGAAAGCACAGTCCACCTTCAGCTTTGTGAATACACCGTAGCTGGATACATGAAGATTGCATTCTAAATGTTTTGTTTCTTCCAAAAACGTATATCAGGCGACTATATGTGTAGCATATTACTTGGTAGATGTCCTACAAAAGAATTGGGT
Source organism: Themeda triandra (assembly GCA_018135685.1). Lineage (NCBI taxonomy): Eukaryota > Viridiplantae > Streptophyta > Magnoliopsida > Poales > Poaceae > Themeda > Themeda triandra. The sequence goes on along the minus strand of JAENPR010000759.1, from coordinate 110,295 downwards.
GATTCATTTCCTGAGTTCGAAGCTCATTTAATCTTATATTAAGATTATACATATTCAGTAGCACTCCTATCTATCAGCTATCCTGGTACTTTATTTAGCTGCCAGTAAAAAAGTTGATTAGCTTGTTTGCATTTACGTTTGTTTCAGAAAGAAATTGAAGGCAGGGAACTGCTCAAGGCCCATCTGGAAAAGAAGGAAAAGAAGGCAGCTGCTGAGGCCACAGCGGGTTCATCCTTAGCATCCCCATCTAACTCCATAGAAAAGACTCCCAGGTTCTGAAGGGGCCAGAGAAATCCTCGGAAATTGTTAGTGATGCAAATGTTAATGCACCACTTCCAAAGGCTGTACCTGTAGCCATAAGTGATGACAGCAATGGAGCTGTTCCAGCATCGGCAACATCCACCATGAACACCAAATCCATGCTTGTCAGTCCCACTCCAAGTAAGCCTGAGCAAGTTTTGTGTGAAGAAAATGTATCAAGTTCAAGCCAACAAATCAATAAAGCTCCTCTGACGCCCTCAAGATCACCACTAGTTGATAATAAGGCTAACCCAACTCCCCCAAAATCACCTGTGCCACAGGCTGATACAGTTGTTAAAGCTACTACAGCTCCACCCAAATCACCATTGCCACAGATTGATGCAGTTCCTAAAGTTACAGCAGCTCCCACAAAATCTTCTACATCACAGCTTGATAAAGTTGCTAACATCCAAGCCGCCCCCAAATCACCTGCGCCCCAGGCTGATGAAGTTGCCTCGCATAACTCAGTATCGCGGCAGATTCTGTCGACATCTATCTCCAAAACTCGAGAAGGTACAGTTTCTGAGAGGACTTCAGTCGTTGCTATACCTGGAACTCCTACGTCAATGTCAAGGCCTACAAGTGCACCTCTGCTACAGGTACCAAGATCAACTATGCCACCTACACCGTCAGTCCAAGTTTCTCCGTTGCTTTCACGTTCAATGACTGTGTCTGAACGGCCGAACAATGAGCCTTCACTTCCGGCCCCAGTTTATGTAACACAGACATATCGAAATGCAATCCTTGGTAAGTGCCATCTTGATACGACACCAGCAAGTCTTGAGCAATCAACTTCTGTTTGCCCAAATACTGCAGTTTCACAGCCAAGGTCAGCATATGCGATGGCAACATCGGTCATGGCTCCTCCTTTTGAAAGGAATGACCAATTACCTGCTAAGCAAGGCTTCATGTTTGGGCCTAGCAGGGCAGAAGCCCTTGATAACCGGCACTCATGGAAAGGTAACAGTGATGTTAACAGAAATACATGGAAAGATGAGGTTCCTAACCAGCAAATGACCAATGGTAATGTGCATTTGCACCAGTTGAAAGATATTTCTTATCAGCAATTAAGCAGCAGTGGGACAGAACAACGCAGATTGGGTGGACTACAGCGTAGGGAGCTCCAGAGGGAGATACCTACTGCAAGCTTTGTTTCACGCCAGCAGTATGGGTCAGTGGGCGAAGAATTCCCTCACATTGATATTATAAATGACTTGCTTGATGAAGACCAAAGCAGTGCGCATATGGCAGTCTCTCCCCTCCATGAGTATCACGCATTTGGTTTGCCATTTTCTTCAGGAGGCAATATGGCAGACTCAGAAATAGCTTCCGGAAGCAGTTCTGCCCGGTTTGACTTGACCGACCCTTACTATGACGAGGGTTACAGGATGGCCTATGACACACAGAATGCTCTGCATAGGTTGGATGCTTACCCCAACGGAAGGTTGGACTCAACTGCACCGCAGCGTTGGCCATATAACCATCTAAATCCAGCTGTGAACCTTGCAAACAATTCTAATGTATTTCCACAGCAGATGGGAGAGTATACTAATTTAGCTAGTGGGAGGGTGAATGGGGAATATTCAGATTATATGTATCGCCGTGCCAATGGGCAATGGTGATGCCTGTATACGACCCATAATAATACTTGTAACAAACCATGGTGCCAAGTCTAAAGTTCGCCATGTCCTTTAATTTGAATTGTTTTAAGTTCAAAATAGGAAAGAAGGAATACACCATGTAAAATTTTACCTGCATTCAGCCGATCTTGTGCTTGTATGTTATTTCTATGTTTCAAGAGCACATAACTGCAGCTAACAAGCCACATAACTGTATGTTATTTCTATGTTTTCGATTAATGTGTTTTGACATGTTATTAATTTTTCTTTTTGGCATAATGACATGATTGGCTTCTTGGGAAAGAAGTTTGATGTGATTATTTTTAAGGTATATACTTCTGATAACTACAGGACGAGACACTTTCAGTCCGCCTTTGCTGCAAAATTGGGAGGTTAGAGACGTTTTAAAACGTACAGGTTGTTATTGTGGTTTTGTCGTAAGTCAAACTTATTTAAATTCATTAATCACATTTATAAGTAACTTAATTAATACTCTCTATCTCTCTGTTCTAAATCATAGTTTTGACTTTTATAGATCCGCTTCTATTAGATACCATAGTGTATATCTATGCGTGTTAAAACATCTTATAATTTGGAATGGAGTATGTTTGTAATCTTTTATATAAACTCAGTTGCAGGTAGAGAGGTTAAAACAAACATCTTTTGTGAAAAGTAAAACAAACATCTTGGAACAAAGGATGCACCTACCGGTCTACCAAGTCATGTCCACTACCAGGTACTTACGGAACGTCTCAGCCTATCCGGTTTTGTTCGTAACACACACAATTATGATTGAAAAATTTATATGCCTTCTATGCATCAACGATTCCTTTCCGTGAATTTCCTTAAAGATATAATTACAACAATATCTGGTGTCTCAAGAAGAATTCCTTTTCATTTACAGGTTACACATGATGCACAATTCGATTTGGTATATATTGCACAAATAAGTTTTGAGAAAATGACTATTATACACATTTTGGTAAATTCTATTTCTTGTCAATAGCAATTGCTCGCAGCTCTCTGAGACTGCAAGCAATTTCCTGTATAAACATCAAACCTTCGTCGCCATTCCTGAGGGAGTTGATGCTATGTTCAAGAAAACTGCGATCCCCTTCTAGTGTCTTCAGTCTTCTGTTCAACTTTGCTATTTCTTCCTGCACTGCAACTAGATCAACCTCCCCATTAGTTGTTGATGAGTCAGCTTCCTTACTCTCTATCGAGCTTTTCTGGCGGTGTAACGAGGAGTCTTCTATGCCATATACTTTGTCGGAGAGGTCATCCTCAACATCTGGACTGGGTAAATCAACAGAAACACTATTGTTGGAGTAGAATTGGAGCTTTTGCTCCAATTCTCTCAAACCACTTGCAATATATGCCCTCTCCTCTTCCAAACTCACCAAGGAATTTATGCCCTGCTTTGTGTTAATCATAGGATCTTCAAGATCACCAACGTCAAGCACAGCTTTATCCCAATTTTCTTGCTTAAAAGCCGCTTGATTGCCTCGTTTCTCTATTGCTCCACCTTCATACTGTCTCCTATAGTTTTCGAGCTCAATTTCCAGTTCCTCTATTTGTTGTTCTCTTTCAGCGAGTAACTCGTTAGTTTTAGCTAGAGCTTCACTGTCATATTCAGCTTGCTCTTCCATCATCCTTTGGTAATGCGAAGCTTCCATCTGCATTGCAGCCTTCTCATCCTGCAACTTGGTGATCATAGCCAGAGCTTGACTTGCAGCAATGGCTGAGGCGTTCCTCTCTTCTTCAAGTTCCCTGCAGAGTAGGTGTATTGATTTCCGGTCAAGATCAATCTGTCGTCTCATCCGGTCAATGGTGCTTTCACCTTCCATCTCACTGATAATGCTTCCATCTAGAGACTCCAAACCGGAAGTATTCCTCTCAAGGGAAATTCTATTGGTAATGTTCTGCACGACCAACTCATCACCACGTCCATATGCACGTGGGCTAGGGCCTGGATCGACCCATGGTGCCTCAAGCCCCCTGGAAGCTGAGAGCTGTGATAACAGTAGCCTCAGTTCTTCATTTATGCTAGAAGTAGAATCCTTTCCAAGGATTACATCTGTCAAGGTAGGGGATGGCAAGCTACCCTTGTTGCCAATGGCAAGAGTATATGCTTCATTCATGCTAATCTGAGAGCTTAGAGATGGTCTCCTTTCAACAATGCTGTCACTTGTTTTTGGGTATTGCTCGGTGGCGCTATGATCTTGAGGTACTTCACCACTTGATCTTGCGGCAGTTGCTGATATATGAGGTTCGTCCACATAATCTGAGCAAAATAGCTTAATTTAAGGGTCAATTTTATTAATGTTTGTGTTGGACATAAAACCTTTTTTTACTAACCTTTATCTATTAAATTTTTGGGAGCACTATCAGAAGGATCTTGGACTATCAGTTCGTGGGCCCCCATGTCACCAGTGGGTTCAATTTTCTTAGTACAATCTTCAACTTCACCACACGTTTTGGAACCAGCACCAACTTGTGAAACATGGATATCCCCGCAATTATCTAACAGAGGAAACATGAAGTCCTTTATTAAGGTTTAATTATCAAAGGTGTATAAAGCCAAAGGGAATAAAAGCCAAACCTTTCTGATTTGCGTCTTCTGAAACACCATGATGAGCGTTGTCTACCACCAGTTCATTTGTATGCGGATCAGCTGCTGACACACTTCTCTGATGAAACTCACCACTTGATCTGCCAGTAATTTCTGGCACATGAGCTTGTTCCAGAATACCTAGCAATTTTTTGTTGTGTTAGGGTTAAGTGGAGAAATGTTAAACACCATTTCATTTGTAATCAAGAATCAAAAGAACATACATTTTATATTTCCTTCTTCCAAAACAGCATAGTGCTCCTCTAGTATTGTGAACTGAGATGTATATGGATCAGCGTTGCCTTCATTTGTGCTCTGAGATGGTTCAGTCTCACCAGGAACCTGTGGTAGCTCATCACTTGGCATAACTGGAATTTGTGAAATACCAGCATCTGCATGATTATTCACCCAATCATATAATCTATCATTTAAAAAGAAGTGGCAATAGAGGCAATTATTCCAGTTTGTGAAGCAAAATTTACCTTCTAAACCTGAATTTTCTATAACAAGTACAGGATCGTGCCGGGGTGCCCATTTTCTGGATAGGCTTTCTTTTCTTCCGCCTGGTCCACATCACCTCCATTATTTGAATGATCATCCACAGCAGGACACGCTGAAGATGTATTGTGGGTGTCTTCAACAGTGGGCTCCTTCTTGACAATTATTTCAGATTCCTTGATCACCACAGGGGAAGGAAGAACGGGTTGCTCACAAGCTGAATCTTCTTGTAAGTCTTCGTCCAGAATACTGGCTTCACGAGATTGTGAACTTTTCACATCATTGGCACAAGAGACCTCAATCTCAGAGTCAGATGTCATCTGTAGCAGACCGTCTCGCTCATTAAACCTGCAGTCAGTTTGGTGGTATATATCTTTAGGCTCCAAAGGCTCATCCACTTGACATACTACAGAGTACTCTGTGTAAATTTTTGGTGAACCAAGCGCTCCAGTAGGCTCTAGTTCTGCAGTGTTTCTAGAGGACAAAGCTACACTCCGTTGCTTAAAATGCTGTCCACAGCACGAACAAACCTTTTCACGAGGGGAATTCAAAGCATCATCAATTCTTTGTTTGCTATCAAGTACATTGGCATCCATCAGAGTCTCATCTGTTTTATCATCATCATCGGTGACTTGCCCACAGCACCCTTCACACATATTTTGGGCTCCCGCGAGCTTCTGGTGGAGGCTGCAGAAGGCCAAGGATGAAATCTCCGACTTGTGGGTTTTGCAGATCAACTCCCTATAGAAGCATGGCTTCTCGTTACCCAGGACGTGATCAAGCCTTGAGCAGAAAGGGCATGGGGCTGGTAATCTGCAGAGACGGGCGAATCTAGTGACCAAGAAGCTGTAAACCGCATCGATGAACAGCAGGAGCATCAAGATCCACTCCAGCAGCGCTGTGGACAGTGCACTCGATAGCCGGGGTAAGATTGGCATCCTTGTACCCATCTCCAACAGTGTTTCAGATCTTCAGAACAGCTGCTCCAAGCTTTCAAGACTGGTCAAAGACTCAGAGATGAGAGATGGCTGGAGTTGGAGTCAGATGGCTGCAAGGAACCGAACCAAGTTAATGAACAAATTTAAGTGTGCGGTATGATGTTAGAAGTAAGTATGTGACATCTACGGCATGAAAAAACTGGCAAGAACCTATGTAGGCAATCTGTATCAAAGCTCAGTACGGCTACCGCCTTGCGAATATTTTTGGTGAACTATTAAAGCTAATCATAGATGGATTAAAGGCAGGGAGCCCAAACACCAGGCTGGAAAACCACTAGATATACATAAACTAAAAGCGTCCCGCACTAAACTAAACTTAGAGGCAATTGACAGATACCGACCACCAAGAGAATATTGGAAAGCAACGCAAATTCATATAAACGCTCACCAATCATGCCACATGAATATTGAGTACTTGAACAGGAAGTAGTACCTAACGAACACATCAGAAGTTTGCTGCAAGGACAACGCCACGGAGCAAGAGAATTGGATTAAAGATGGCAGGGAATTCAACACTATTCTTTCCAATAACACAACCAACTAGACTCAGCTAACATAACCAGAACTAGAGCCCGGACGGTTCTAGCCAACATAATCAACAGGGACTCCGAGTCACCAACAAAAATTTCAAGTAGCTAATCAATAGCACGACCATGCAATCCGATCCATCAGCAAGAAGCTCACGAGCCGAGAGCTGACTCTGACCATGACACAGACGGGAGAATTAAAGGTTACAGAGCTGGCATGGAGTCAGTCAAGGATGAGCAAGAACGCACCTGGCGATTGGCGAACGAATCGCAGCCCCGCGAGATCCCGATCTGTGATGGCAGCAGGATGGCGGGCGGGCGGTCTTGTCGCGAGCGGCGAGCGTCCAAAAAGGTCGCTGAGCAAGCTAGCTTAACTAGTAGCAGGAGAGGCGGAAATTAAAGGTGGCGAGCACCGACCCGACCAGTTGCCTCCCGTCTTGTTCCCAGCTCTCTCTATATAAGAGGAGGAGTTTTTGATTGATTCCCTGGCCTCTCTGGTGGTGGCGAAAGGAGCCAAAAACGAAAGCGGGGCGAGGTGGTGGCGGCGCTGATGAGGGCAGGACGGTGGCGTCGCCACGCCGGTGGCGGAAACGGGGCCCGGACTGGAAATGGACAGCGACGCGAGCCGGCCTCGGCCGAAAGGCGGGCGGTGGTTGAGCTCTCCGTGCGTTTGCAGACGTGGATCGGCAGAGTAGGTTGAATGCTAACCAGTGCGTTGACGTCGTCTCGACGGATGGATGCGGCCATGCGGGATAAACAAAGGATTGAGCGAGTGATTAGCGTGCGTTTTTTGGAACTTAAAACGGACAGAAGGTGGAATACTGTGATTATTTTGCGAATGGAATTCCAGCATTCAATTCATTTAAACTTGATTCACTACTAATTTTGTTTATTGAGATTTAGGTTCCGTTTGGCACGTTTTTGACATGGCTTCACTTCATCAATCAAGCCGTTATTTTTAGCCTCCATGGACATCGCCGTCAATAAAACTAGAGCCGTTTTGATAAAATTGTTTGGCGACACGGCTCTACATGTAGAGTTTTTAAAAACACGTGTAAAACTCTCTTCTACTTAATACAACGATGATCAAACCTTTTGCGTATTCGAAAAAAAAATAGGACCACTAGTGAAGCCGGGCGAAGCCATTATTTTTAGCCCCACACTCCATATATATTTTAAGAGAGCATGATTTAACGGATTCCTTGGATAAATCTGATTGGTCTTACTCTGTTTGGCACAAAGTGACTCTACTAAATGGCTTCAGGAGGAGTTGATGGAGAAGTCTTGCCAAACGAAGTCTTATAATGTTTTAGAACGATATGTATTGTTATGTCACTGTGTGGGTTTATCTGAGGAAAGTACTTTTGAAGAAATGGTGAGTGCTAATATTCTAAGATAGTTTGAAAAAAGGTACTTGTCGAGAAATGGTTATTGTCATTGTTCCAACGTAGTGTTTGGTTAGGAGGATCAAGTGGGATAGGATGATATTAACCCATCATTACGGTGCTTGGTTGGCTTCTCCACCGGCCCTGAGTAACAATGGATGCAACTAATAGTGAAAAAAAGATAATATATCAATGAAGTAACCGTCAAGGCAGATAGATCCATCTATAAGGTAAAACCCGAACAATCAGTCACAACGGTGTTTGTGTTGATAAAATTAGGGTTTCATACTTAAAGAGCTTGAACACTTGGATTACAAATAGATTGAGAAAATGTGATCCTAAAAAACTAGCCCAGCCGATTCTAAGAATTGGCCTAGGCAATTTTTCTGGGTTTAGAAAAAAGTAACTATCACACTTATGAGTAAATCAACAAAGGGCACTTATCACACTTCCATAATGATGAACATATAGTTTCAAGGCGTACTACTACAAAGAAACCGTCAAAACTCATGATTTGCGAGTACCTATGAAGGTGTAGACATCACCAAGTTGACATATATTGGCCATCAAGCCTAGAGCAACATCTCTGGTCATCGGATATGAACAAGTACGGGATTAGAAAAGTAGTGCAAATGAGAAGACGTGATAAAAACTAATATCATAGACTGATTTGTGCTAATTCAATTGACCATAACCCTTTTATATAGAGGCGGGGCTTATCTCATGAGGATCTGCATTCTAAAATTAGCCAACGTGGTAGAACTTTTGCTAATCCCTCTGTTTCAAATTATAAGTTGTTTTGACTTTTTGTTTATTCATTTGGCTATGTATTTAGACATATTATTTATATAATTCTATAGCAAAACAGATGTACCGAAAAAATCAAAGTGACTTATCGTTTGGAACGGAATGAATATATCGTAGCTTCCTCTACTCTAGTCTAGACTCCAAATTGGATCTATATATGCATTTTGATTATTTAAACGAGACGAACGTCATTGTGAAGTCCATATTGCATTTTGATAAAGTTACCTAAGCTAGTTTTGGAAGACCTGTTAGGCCGTCTAGGCTAGCTTTTCAAGATCAGTCTTGATCAAGTTTCTCTCTCTTTCATACACATGATTTTTTAGAAAAGGCCCTACACATAATTTCAGTTGTCAAAAGATACTTTTAAGAGCGACGTCTCTGCCAAACGGAGCCTACTATTGGTGGTGCCATTTCCAAAACGGAAAGAGAGAGGTCCAGCCGCGGTGTTCCTCTCTATCCTCTCTATCCTCTCATGATGATTCCAGCTCGATCCTCTCTCCCTCGCCGCCATCAGCCATCGCATTCCCAGCCCAAGTGCCCAGCCCAACCCAATCCGGCAATCCCATTCCGATCCTAATCCTCCCCGTGTCGCGCGACCCCACCACGAGACGGACAGGTCATCAAGGCCCGCTGCCTCCGCACGGCACCCCGATCCGGCCTCCGGCTGCTGCCGTTCGTGGATCCACCGCCGCGACGCGCCACAGCCATCCATCATCCGGCATTACGGTCCACGGCACGGCCCACAGCAGAGGCCACAGAAGGAAAGGGAGAGGCCAGAGGCGCGGCGCCGCTCCGGGTATGCCGAACCCCCTCTCCCCCATACACCGGTAGACCCAGCGCACGGGCGCCTGTGTCCCGCGCGGCCTCTACGTGGGGCGCCCTCCGCCTCATGTCCCGCCTCCCACGCATCGCATGCAACAAAGTCTTCTGGGGGCCTCACTCATTGGCTGTGCGGACATGCTGCGCCCCTGGCCCTGCCTGCACTCCCTCTGCCGCCGCTCCCAGATTCACCGCGCCAGCCGGACGCTCGACGGCGGACCGGGTGCCCGCCGCCCCCTGGCCGCCCTTCTTCGCCGCCCCGATCCCCACCGCCTGCTGAAACCCTGTAGCTGTAGGCTCGGCGCAGTCGAAAGCAGCTGCGCGATCGAGAAGAGTTCTCCGCCGGCTTCTCTCTGGTGCCGGTGCGGTGTGGTGTCTCTAAGGCCCGGCGCGCCGCGATGGGGCGAATGCAGTGAGATGAGATGGTAGTGATTCGCTACTCCCAGAGGTGCGGACGGTGCTGCCTGTCTCACACATCATGCATATTTTTTATTTATTTATTATATATATGCGGTCTCTTATATATTCGGCTTTCTGGCGAAGTTTTCTTCTGTGTTGTATTTTAGCAAAAACAAGCACGATCGGGTGTAGATGGTGCTTTCCTTTTTTAGGTGGGTGCGTGTGTTTTCTCACGTCATGATCCATGTACCATGCACCCCCGTTGGGGTTTCCTAGTACACCATATTGTTCATTTGATGGCACTCACTGATGCTGTCAATATGTGCTTTTGGACAAAAGAAATCAAGCAGACAGAAGTTTTGCAGATACTTCGTCGAATAGTTTCTAATCAGATGCATATACCAGGAGTGTTTTTGCAACAAACATATATGCCTTTGCTACACGCAAGGAAAAGGAATTACATCATGTGCCTTATATAGAGATCAGTCATGCTTCCTTGCACTCTGTACCTCCAGTCATGTGCTGTCTTGCTTTCCCGGCTCTTCTATGCACAAGCAAGCTATAAATTATATTATACAATATGCAGAGGACTATTCATATATTATATAATTTTGTGAAGGCCCATTGTATTTATCTACATTCAGGTGCAGGTGTAAATGCAGTCCAAAAATTCGGCATGAGCCCCTCTCTGAGCTGGTGTGGTCTCCGGATGAAGGCTTGAGCATTAAAATTGCGGCGTCCAGTCTAAGCACAAGGAAGGCTTCTCTTCGTTGGAATGCGGACACGTTGAGCATACTAATATCTTCACCTCAACAGAGTGGTTCTGGTCCAGCTGTGGTGACCGGTGACACCATATGTGATAACGTAGAGGTGTCAGAAAAGATGCCATCACAACTACGGATTCGTAGTGACAGCTCTGTGAGAGTAACCATGGATAGCCCCAATAGAGTAACAAATGTTGATGTGCTACAATCTACGTCTATGAGATCGCAGGAGCAAGATTCAAGTAAGTCTAAAAGACATAATTTAATTCAGACTTGTACAGAAAATTCATTCACCTTAATAACTGAGCGGCAGAGCTCCCGCCATTGTTAAAAAAAAAATCAGAGAGCTGGTAGTTTGAAGACAATTTTTTTTCTTTTTTCTGAGAGAGATGAATTTGCCAATTCTTTATTGGTCTAGTTAGCTGTTCATCATGTTAGAAGGGTTTAATACAATCAATATAAAGAGCACTGTGTTAACATAATCAGAACAAATTACACCTCAAAATCAAGCAAGTCTCTTCTCTCTTTTAAGGTTTGTTGGGGAACTCTGCTGCCTGTCATTTGTTATATTAGATTTTGAAGTTTTATCTGCCACGTAATACATATGTACTCCCTCCATTCCAAATTATAAGTCGTTTTGACTTTTCTAGATACATTGCTTTTGCTATGTACCAAGACATAACACATATCTAGGTGGATAGCAAGATCTATGTATCTAGAAAAGCCAAAACAACTTATAATTTGGAACCAACGGAATATGTAATTGCCATTAGCTCAACTTCTTTGGCCAAATAGAATTAAAAAGTTAACAAGTTTTCTTTTCTATTACTGACTTAACTTTGTTTAAAGCTAAACTTGTAGAGTGCTGTGAAGGGATTAATGTCATGAACGAAGGGAAAGAAGAGTTGGAAAACCGTTGCTTGGATAAGCTGGAGGACATGGAAGTGGGGAATTGTCCCACAAGATGTTGCAAGGATGCTTCCAATAGTAATACTTAAATGTTTTGGAAAGTCAATTAAGACAATTTTATTATTATTTTTGCTTGTAACAAATATTTATCATGGCTTTTTTTTTCAGGTTCAGATTCCAGAAAAGAAGTCATGCCTGGTATTTCAGAAAATCAGGTTTGCTGTGCAACCACTGTCTGCAATGAAAGATCTTGGGCAACTAATGCATGGCGTGCTCGGTTAGTAAAAGCAGTTTGTCAGAAAGAATCTATGATGCCAATGAACACAGAGAATCCGATATTACCTTCTTCCTTGGGAATTTCATGTGATGCAGTAGAGGTCTCAGGCAAATTGGTAGGTTCCCAAGGCAATAGAAATGTTCAAAGCCTGGTCAGTGACAACAATGTAATTATTAATGTTCCAGAAATTCACTCTCATGACAATCTCCAAGAACCGTTTCTGCAGGAAAGCCATAATGATGAGCCTGTTGTTGTGAGAGGTGAGTCAGCATCTGGTGTTAATGCTGTTGCAAGATGCGAGTCAGCACCTGGAGTTAATTCCAGAAAGCTTGAGAAAGGCAAAGAAAAAGTTGTGTACAATGACAGCAACTGTGGTAATGATACAAGGGAGGGTGATGGCAGCAATGAGAGCATCGAGAGCTGTACAAGTACAAAAGCCCCAAAGAGGAAGCATGCACAGTTTTGTGCAGCCACAATGCCTTCTTCTGGAAACAAAAGGTTTAGAAGAGAAGACAATGAGAGTTCTTGCTCAGGATTATTGCAAAAATGTGGTACATCTTTCTTCAACTGGATGTCATCACTCACGAATGGGTTACCCATGCTTGATGGAGCCACTGCTGCTGTTCCACTTGATCAGAAGTTTTCAGCGAGTACAGGAGAGGGATCTGCAGCACCTTCCCAGCCACTTCAGAACAACAGCGCCTTTCCTATACAATCTGCTGGCTTCAATTCGCTCTTCCAGTCCCTGTATACTCATAATGTTATGATAACTTCAGGAGATAATTGTCGTCAACCAGAAAGCAACTGTGCTGGGCATGTGTTCAATAGACTGACCCTGGAATTAAATGATAACAATTCTATGTTGGACAAACAAATTGGCATGGGTACAGAAACTCTTGATGTGGCTACTGAGACTTCAGCTACTGAACGCTTTCAGATGATTTCTGGTGGCTGTAGAGGAAATGTTCAGAGTAAAATTGATATTTTCCAAATGAGACCAGAAAGAAATACGAAACTGCCCAGTTCCAGTAAGTTTAGCTCTAGACCTCTAGAAGAAAAACAAAATCAGTGCACAGCTGTCTGTTCAAATGATGCAACACAAAATAAAGGTGGTTTGAGGGAAAGCTTGTGGGTAACTCGGCTTTTGCCAAAAGCATCAGTGGAATTGATGGAGGCAACACCATGCAATGTAGAGAATACTGTTGATCCACAGGATGTGGGTGACAAGTTGTGTTGTCCACCTCTTCAGAATTTTAATTTGGAGAAGGAACTGGACAATATACAACACTTAACTGGCAGAGGAAGCAGCGATGGTGTAACAAGTAGTAAATGTCCAGCAACGCCTCCAGAGGAACCTAAGCAATCTGAAACAATGGCTTCTGTTTTTGCAAAGAGATTGGACGCACTTAGACATGCAAACACCTCTGCAGTAAGGTTGGCTATCGCATGTGAGCATGGAAGTCCCAAACTGAGAAACCACAAAACTAACTCTTTTGTTGTTAGTTACAGCAGCAATGATAAAGTAGAGGAACACGAAAATCAGAAATCTTCTAGCGGAAACGGAAGAATAGTTTTGTGGGTAGGTGACAAAGGCAAGGAACAGTTGTGTCTAAGCAACGAAGAATTAAGAGGAAACTTTGTATCTGAGCGTGAGCATCAGCATCATGGAGGGAACACAGCTGCAAAATCTGCAACTCAGCCTAATTTAGAACTAAACACATTGGCTGAAGATACTGACAGAATCCAAGTAGAATTTAAGGGAGGTGTCTCAGATTCTATGGTGGGTCCATCAGATATCAAGCAAATTGTACCTTATGGCACTATGTCTAATGATGTCTGTGATGAACCAAGTGTTGTTTTTGGTGCCTTACATAGGCTTCGCCTGTCTCGCTCAGATATCATAAGGTACTCTACTGGATTTCTGGATCATTTGAATTCCATGCCTTCTAGGAAGCATGTGTATTTTTTTTATGAAAGGGGGACATGTAAAAATGATTTCTTAGACATTTCGGTGGACAAATATATTCTGTTAGATACTACCTCCGTCCCAAAATGCAAGTCATTCTAGTTTTGTCCAAAGTCAAACCATCTTAAGCTTGCCAAGTTTGTAGAATTGAGTTATCAATGTTTATGACACCGAGTAGGCATACTAAATATATTTCATGGTGAATCTGATGATACTTATTTGGTATCATAAGTCAAACTTAGGATATTTTTTTTCTTCGAGCTCGCAAGAGAGGTCTGCATAATCGATTAAGAAGAGTAAAAGGGTTTAGAATCCAGTACAACACCCGAAAGAAAGAGCTTATGATGGTTTGACTTAGGACAAAACTATCTTCGATCACAGGGGGGAAGAAGCCCCCGGGCATATTGAAATAAGAAGCTGCACCAGGATTCAAACAGACTGGTAAGGGGAGACCCCTTGAGCACACTGCTCTAACCAGTATAGCCGTGAGAAGCTGGTACTTAGGACAAAACTATAATGACTTCCTTTTTGGGATTGAGGGAATACCTTGTGTGGTTATGGTTAGTTCTTTGTTTGCTACTGCCTGGTTCATAGAGACTAGTGTGCCATAAAAATGACAAGAACTTGCATTATCTCTGAGTACATAAAGCCATGGTTTCTTTTTTCCATTTTGACATAAGCATTTTGATATTTTTTCATGAGAAATAGCACCTATTTTGTCCATATTGGAAACTTAGCTCAAGTTACAGACGATCCTAAAAACTAAAAGCTCAGGTTTGATTTTGTTGTGTTTGTTATTCAATTCAGATGGCTGAGATCACCGATCATGCACACTACATTAGATGGCTTTTTTGTCCGACTGCGATTTGGTAAATGGGAGGAAGCATTGGGTGGCACAGGGTACCATGTTGCCCGGCTGAATGGTAAATGACTAAAAAGTTGACTTAATTTGGTGATTGAATTTGGAAAATCCTTCTTCCATGCAGAGCATTTGCTCATTGTTTAAAAAAAATGAAAAACAGTTGTTAAATTCAAAAAGAAAGTAAATGGTATGCATATGTCTTACAGGAGCACTGGATAGGAGTCGCCTTTCTGTAACCATCAGAAATTCAACCTGTCAAGTAGATTCTCGCTTTGTATCCAACCATGACTTCCATGAGGTATGTTAATACAAGTTTTATGTTTTGACCAACTTAGTTGGGTGATAACTGAAAGTTTACCAAACACAGTGGCACCACATTAAAAATGAACCAGTTTGTATCCAGTTCATGGCAGTGAACAGGGTAAAGCTAATTATTGCCTGTTGTGTTGTGCCTTGAGAGCTGTGAAATATTGTTCCAACAGTTCTTGTGGTGGATGGCTTCTTACTTTATAATCTGGACAAAGTGTGGCAGTTACTTTTTTTTGTAGATTGTTTCTGGAATTTGTACACAGCAAATGATATTATTCAAAGTAATATTATTGTAGTTGAATCTGTATTGAAACATGTTTAAGAAAATCAGTGAAATACATTTATTCTGTCGGAACACTAATAAATATTAATTTTTTTATGCACCGAGACATTAATATAATGCATACCTAGAAATTGTGGATAAATAATGGAAAAGGCACGTGTTTTACAATAGACACTATATCAAATGCTCCTTTACAATTCTCCCAAATCTCTTTGCTTCCATTCTCAAAGCAATACAATTTTAACCACCTTTTCCAATAGCTGCTATTTAGACTAATATGATTTCGTTTCCTAGGATGAGCTGAAGGCATGGTGGTCTGCTGCTATGAAGGGTGAGTGGAAGCTGCCGTCAAAGGAAGAACTGAGTGTGAAACTAAGAGAAAGAGAGCTACTTCGTTCGTAGGAGTCATGGCAACCTACTAGTTAACTTAATGGAAAGTTATGAGCCATTTGATAAGACATGTATTATTCTTAAACCACGATAAGTTGTATAGTGTTGGTCTTTTTGCGGTGTCATGGCAACCGCTTGGTTGCGGTTAGTCTGAAAAGGTGACGCTGCTTGGTATGTCCCCTTCTCCAGATATAAGGATTATCATATTTACGGGTTGCAACATCAGCTTCGTGTATTAGCATATGGTTTGACTTCTTTTTTTGATGATGGGATGATGTCCTGTGTGATATCCTATCTGTAAATAGGAAGGCACTGACAGATTTGTACAATTGTAAAACTTTTTTGGGGACGAAACTTGAAATAAGATTTATTGTTAACCACTGCTAATTCCTTTATCTGGGTCGTTCGCAGATATAGAGTGTTTATTTGCTTGTAAATATAAGCAAACGCAACCAGTAATCCAGTATAGATGGATGCAAAAATACACCATCGACGGCCGCGACCTCTGTGCTTGTGGGTCCTGTGTGTGTTGAATAAACAAAACTGTTGTTGCATGCTTGCAACTGTTTGCTCCCAATTGGAAAATAGTAAAAAATTAGACCCCATTTGGCACAACTTATTTTTTTCTAAAAGAAACTTTATAGTAACTCTCTAGATGAAGCCGAGCTGTTTTGTAAAAAAAAAAACTATTTAACAAAACAGCTTAGCCAATAACTTCATGCGTGGATAATTTCGTGCATAGACGAGGGAGAGAAATGAGAGAGAGCTTAAAGAAACAGCTGCGCCAACACATGCCTTTAATTTCGTCCTTAATTTGTCTCATGCTTTCCCGCACAAGCAGAGCAGAGCAGCACATGATCTTGGCTTCGTTTTTAAAATAATCCGCACGAGTTCATTCTCAAACGTGAGTCGGCTGTTTTCTTTCGTCCAGAGAATCGGCTGCCTCACAGGTAACTAATGGATTCATGAGTACCACAGAGGAGAAGCACTGAATGTGTTCGTGCGAGCAACATTGTTGCATTCACTGGTCGCGTTGCAGCAGAAACGTATCTTCTCTGCTGCTACAACGGACGAAGCGTGGGAGGGCCGAGGCGAGGCGCGCCATGCCGTCATCCCAGCAGGTCCTCAAACGCAGTCGTCCTCACGGTAACCGACCGACTGCCCGTGCCCATCCCATGCATGCACTCGTTTCGCTCTTGCACACCTCCGCACCCTTTGGATCTCCGTCACCGCCTCGAGGCCCTCTCTTTCTCTCTCTCTCGATCGATTCTAGCCTCAAGCTTGCATCTCAGGGAGAGCAGGACGCACATTTCCCCAGACGCCGATCGCAGGCGACGCCGCGCGCGCGTAGCTCCTCCCGGTAGATGGGCTCATGATGTTGCGCGCGGCTGTGCCCGATCGCCTCGACCGCGTCGCGCAACCGACGGACAATGGCGGCGGGAACGAGGAAGCCGCGGTGAAGGACACAAGCAGCCCGAAGCCGGTGGTGCCGCTGCTCAACGTGTCCGCCGGCGGCCGTGTCCACGAGATCCAGACGTTCGCGCACTACGTCGGTACGCCTGTTAGCTAACGTTTTTCATTGTTGTTTTTCCCTGATCGGTTAATTGCATACATTTCCATTTGTTCTTAATAACCGATCGGAATTGTTGTTTGTTTCCAGCGACGCAAATCGGTTTCGAAGATCTGAACGAGTGCCCGCACCTGTGCACGCTATCGTACGACTACCTGAAGAAGACGGAGGGCTACGAGCAAAATCTGCTGGCCTTTTTCCACAACAAGATGAACCCGGACGCCCTGCTCGTGCAGCTCATCGAGGAGCTGGACAAGTGCATCCTCGGCTACTTCTCCTTCCACTGGAAATTTACAACCCACATAATCACGCAGGTATCCTACGAAGGAAGGGCTCTCTCCTGGTGATTTATACAATTGAGATCATTTTTTGTGCCATGCATAGACTAATGTCGTTGGATTCACTTGCTCCATATAAATAGGTTCTGACCCACGAGCAGCCTAGAAGAAAACTCAGAAGAATGGTAATGGAGGCCACTAGGTAATTACAGTACGCCTATCCGATCCGGCACAAAATTAATGTGAAATGAACATCGTATCGATGTTTCTTTTCCTTTTGATTCAATTCCTTTTCCTGAGAATATGGAATGGATGAAATTAGTAACCTCTATTTTGTGTTGTGTCTCTTCGGATTATTAGTTAGAAATGAATTTTGCTGGTGGTTCCATCTTACACAGGAAGATGAGGTTTGAGAGGGTGACGAGAGAACTCAAGGTTACCAGGCTGTTCACCACGCTGGTGGAGGAGCTCAAGGTCATCGGCATACACTGCCACAACGACCAATGCCGGGCGGCCACGGACGTGATGGTCCCGGCTGCGCACAGCGACCGCAGCCCGGTGCTGCTGCTCATGGGCGGCGGCATGGGCGCTGGCAAGAGCACCGTGCTCAAGCAAATCATGAAGGAGTGAGTCGTCGTTCCTTTCAAAGCATATAGAGAGAGAGGGTCAGGGACGTACGTTCTCTGTCTCTGACTCCCCTGCGAATCTGCAATGCATAATGCAGGGTGTTCTGGACTGAGGCGGCGAAGAACGCCGTGGTTGTGGAGGCCGACGCGTTCAAGGAGTCGGACGTGATCTACCAAGCCATCAGCTCGCGGGGCAACCACACCGACATGCTGCAGACTGCCGAGCTGGTGCACCAGTCGTCGACGGACGCGGCGGCGTCGCTGCTGGTGACGGCGCTGAACGAGGGGCGGGACGTGATCATGGACGGCACCCTGTCGTGGGAGCCGTTCGTGCGGCAGACCATCGCCATGGCGCGGTCCGTGCACCGGCAGCGGTACCGGATGGGGGTCGGCTACAAGGTCGCCGCCGACGGGACGACCACGGAGAAGTACTGGGAGCCCGTGGAGGAGGGGGAGGACGGGCGGCCCCCCAGCAGGATGTCGAGGAAGCCGTACCGCATCGAGCTCGTCGGCATCATCTGCGACGCCTACCTCGCCGTTGTCAGGGGCATCCGGCGAGCCATCATATCCGGGAGAGCCGTGCGAGTGAACTCGCAGCTCAAGTCGCACAAGCGCTTCGCCGGCGCGTTCCGCAAGTACTGCGACCTCGTCGACAACGCCAGGCTCTACAGCACCAACACCATCGCCGGCGCAAAGGTACGGTCCGTCCGCTCCTTATTTCCACACAAGTCGATTTCGATGTTCGAGGCGCTTGATCAATGTAAGTCAAATGCTTCAATTGACTGCGTGCATGACATGATGCAGCTGATCGGGTGGAAGGACAAGGACAGCCGGCTCCTGGTGGACGTGGAGGAGATCGAGCTGCTGGACCGGGTGAGCCGGATCAACGAGGACGCCAACTGCGTGCACGAGCTGTACCCGGACGGCCACCCCACGGACGGCGCTTGCTCGGTGTGGGACGACCTGGTGGCGTCGACGGTGAGGGCGTCCATACAGAGGGAGCTCAAGGAGGCCATCTACGACAGCGAGGCGTGCTTCCCGTCGCCGTAGTAGCCGCGCACGCCCAACTGATTGGCTGGACTTAGGTTTGTAATTAAGCTAGTTATTATATCATCTCTTTTTGTACCCAAGTTTTGAACGCCCAAATAACAGAAATATACTCCCTCAGTGTCATGTTTTAATACCTTATAAATTTGATCAATTATAAACAAAAAATAATATTTATAATATCAAGAAATATCATTAGATTAAGTATAAATTTTATTTTTTTATAATAAATTAATTTACAGGCATAAAAGTGAATACAATTCATTAGAAACTTGTCTGACAGTGCGTGGCATACAACCCATAATTACACTATAAACCTAAAACAATCTTTTTAGTGGTAAATTTTGTCTAGTTCCATTGCACTCACCCAGGGGTGGATCAGGGGGGTTGCCCGGGCTGTAGCCCGCAGAAGCCTTAATTTACATGTAAACTATTGTCCATTAGCCCTTAAATTACCATTGTTTTCTTAACTTAGCCCTAATTTTTATGGTTTAGCCCCCCTAGGAGCTTTTCCTGGACCTGCCCCTACACTCATCTAAGGCGAGTACCGTCTGGCCTTGTTTGCTTGTTGTATCAGCTCTTATCAGCCAACCATTCGAAAATAATTCTCTCATAACAAATCAGTATCAGCCAAAAACAACTAGCCAAACATGGGTGGTGATCGTGAGACTGAGCGCAGGCCAAACTACGAGCTTTCCACGGACCAGTCCGATCGCTATCCCTCCTCTTGTACTCACATACGCCGCGGTGTATTGTGTGCCAGACGTGGTGACCACAAGGGCGGACAACAAGGTGACCACGGACACAAGCATGGTCGAGACAAGGAGAGGCACGTGTAACCGAAGCGCCAGCGTTCTGACCCGTGGGCCGGAATGGGTGTGAATCATAGGACTTGGCATGGTTGCGCCCGCGCGGCTCACACCCCGCTCAACATGCATTAAAGAGAGCATGTGAGAAGGAAAGGGCGTCAACTATCAAACAACAGAACTACGGTCGACTCTTTTCTCTCCGAGTATTGTCATTTCACTAGTATCAGGGCGCGCGCTTCCGCGCGCCCGTGCAAACATACATGGAGGCACGTGCCATACATTTGCATCAGATATTACATAAGTTTAAACATAGAAGAGCCTGAGTTAAATTATATATGCAATAGTGGGCAGAATTTGATTTACATATTCACATATAGGTGTACAACAATATTAGCTTTTACTAATTTGGTTATAGCTTCGATTAGGTGCAGGAACCTTTGTTTGATCCAAGTGCCCATGGTAGATCATGTCACTCATCTGATATTTCAATAATCCAGTTCCAACGGGTGCCATCTAAATTGGCTGTTTTAGTTTGGAACTTTGTTGACATGTAGTATGTCTGCAAGTGTAGGCACGAGATGAATTAATATTTAGGGATTAAATGGTCATAGTTATGATAGATATCGAGTTTTTGGTGATGTTACCTTGTTATTTTCGGAGTCCATACAAAGGTTCTGAATGTTGATGCGGTACTCTAATGATAGCAACAAGCCTTTGTACTGGAACAGATACTGCCTTTGTATTGGAACAAATACCTGTGCATTCAACAATAATAGCGATGTAGGTAAGGATGTCAAAGCCCACATGTGCATTCAACGATAATAGCGATGTAGGTAAGGATGTCAAAGCCCACATGTTTTATAGATATGGCAAAACTTAGATGGGCAACCTTCAGTTCCAAGTACCTGGAAACAGTATTGGAGCCATTGCAGTTTATGCAGCTATAGGAATGATCAGGTTGCTTAGTGGTTTGCACTACAAATGTTATTGTCACTACAAACTTATAAGTTCCATCCTGATAAAACAGGTCAACAGTTTTAGATTCAACACTTATTAAACTCATATGTAGCTTGCTGTTCATCGAACAAGGGGTGTCAGATATAAGCCTGAACATGTTGTATGTCATAGGGCAAGTGTGTACCTCGAACTCAAATGGACCTAGAATAGCATTCAAGTCTGCTACAGTTCTCAACTGGAGTGGATTTTTTTCCACTTGTATAGGCACCGGGTTGTCTGTTGGGGGTGGTTGTTCGATGAAATTAGGAGTGTCTTTGAGCCTGTGTTCAACCAAAGTGTGTAAGCACTGTAACTAAACTATACAAATCAAACTAAGCCATGTAACTATCAATCGAGCAGCAGCAGTGAACCAAATGAGTTGTGTCAATCAAGTTAAAGCGGTGACAATGCAAAGCCAATAATAGAGGGCATTAGGACAAGGGAGACCATACCGGCAGCAGCCATTGATTTGAAACCAGTTGCTTGTCTCGCGTTCACAGCCAAGATCCTTGATTCAATTGGCTTAAGCCATGGACCTATCAATTTAGAGATTAAAAAACATAAGCACAAGGAGAGCGAGGCTTCCCCTTAGCATTGTCAAGAGAGGGCAAAGATCATGTCCTTTAGGGAGGTGCTCATTGTATAGCCTTGAGTGTGGACCAAACAAAAATATCCGGCAAACATCATATATGAGGCTAAGATGAACTGAAACACTGTATCCAGCGTATGGAAAAGGAAAAAGGTATATGGTAAGGGCAACAAAGCAGCAGCACAGCACTAACCAAGTCTTTTTTTTTTTGTGAGCATGCATTTCGTGTGATGGGTGCAGCCGTCCTGTGAGAATTTGAGTAGTCAATAATAATGGATAGATTAGTAAGGCACAAATTTGTACATCTGAATAACCGTACCTTATCCCTGAGAGCAGCATCTCCAAATAGGGGACTACAACTGTTTAGTCCTTCTATTGATGGCCTGCAACATATGGAAATAATGGTAAGGCTTTTCAATGGACATTATTATAAAGGCAAAATGTGGTGCAGTCAACTGACTATGCATTCTAGCCAGCTAATCTATATTGGTGGATTATCATATCTGAGCAATGAAGTTTCACATTAGCTTTAGACTGATCCATCGAGAACATATGTATGTGAGAATATATGACCATTGCGCAGAACAACAGAATCGAGTAATAATGCTTCCTCTAACACAGTACCTAACCTTATCAGAGTTCTGAGGCACAAAAGTAAAAAGGTCAGGGAAAAACAAAATTTTGCACTCAGAAGTATTTACCTCAACCCGTTGACAAATGGATTGATAGACACTATCTTTTCTCTTTGATCCTTGGAAGCACATTGTGAATCTAACACTGTGCTGAAGCATAACTTGGGATGTTGTTCACCTTGCACCTGCTACATATCCTTAATTCAATGCATATCATGAGTATGAATATTCAATCAAGCATGAAGAAATTTCCAAGAATCTAAGCATGAAGAAATTTCTAGGAATCTAACCATGAAGAAATTTCTAGAAATCTAGAACAGGGAACCTAAATAAATCAAGGCAGCAGAACAGGTAATGGAAAGGTCCTCACTTTGATTTCATAAGGTGGTCACAAATAACTGTATTAATGTAAAAATCATTGTAACATTAATCATCACACATGGACCCCTACAATGGATGGAGATTGATTTAGCTAAATCAAATATGGTAGCATCACGTGGAAAGCAATCACAAGAATCATATCATTTTTTATCATAATCTAATGCTACCTAAGACAATGTATTTAGCCAAATTGACTGTAGAGAAAGTTCAATAAAATATATTGACACTCTTGTAAACCTAAATGCAACAACATAATGTTTTGAAAATGTTGCATGGAAATATTTAGAACAATTACGTGTCCAAATAGTTTCCCTGTTCATGCCTACAAATAATAAATTATGAGTGCACTCTGCCTTATCTCTTTATGTCAATTGATACAGATCAGGACTTGTAATCCTCGGTTGATAGAAGAATGAATATGTATTTTATGAACATGAGATCTAAGAAATAGGATACCTTAGAATGGGCTACAAATATCATCAACCCGAGAATCTGATGAGGAAAAGAACCTGCATATCATCAGCCATGTATAGGATCAAGTCACTATATTTAGTCCCAGAAATACAGTAGTCACTACACCATATTCAATGATAAAACTGATAGAAAAGCATGCCATTTTTATCTGTATGGGCACTTTAGCTACTTAATGGAAAGCAGAAACAAAACTAAAATGCAATTAACCCATAGAAGCACATGTGTCATTTGAGGATTTTCAATTTGGTACTGAGACAACCTCCAACACCACCTTGTTATAAAAAAGCTCTTATTTATCAACTACGCCTTCAACCTTTGGGAGAAGCCACAAAATAAGCACAATTAGTAGATACATGTATATGTAGAAAGGGGTAGAGAACTTCAAATCTATTTCGATCCAAAGGTAAAATAGAGAGGGTGCAGATCAATAGGACTATAAGAAATGTGACTATCCAATTGAGATTTTAACTTCTAAGAACAATGAGTAATTGTATTCAGTTAACCATGTACAGAGCAAGAATATGTTTTTTCTTATTTGAGACAGTGATGCTAAGCTGATGGAATAGATCATGTCGAAGAGCACCCCAAAGCGATTTTATTCCCACAAGATAAGACATATGGGCCCAGAAAAGGCATCTGAGATTGAAAAACCAGCCCGGGTTTTCTTTTTTGTTTTTGCTAGGAATGAGTTAGTATAGAGCCATGTCTGTAAACCCTAAACCCTAAGCTGCGAGTTCTAAACATGTGCCTCTAAACCAATGGAGTGCTAGCTGAGAAGACTTGCTGATTATATATGGATTTGAAATAGCATTTACAGGTAGGGTAAAATATATTGGACCAAATACATATATTTTCAGAAATCAATTTTCTGGACACGTCCATACCATGCCAAGTTGACCTTCCAGTTTGTGTCCCATGTATGTTCGACAATCTCCCACGCACTTTGGACAGGCACAAGATGAGAAGCAACTTTTATTCCAAGGCACAGGATGAAGAGCAATTTTAGATATTTGTGGTCAAAATTCGACGATCTCCCACGCAGTTTGGACAGGCACAGTACCTTAAAAATTTGCAGTCACAATATAAGCAAAATATGAATACAGGTAATCAAAAGACACGAGGAAGCACTATCCCAAGGAAGAGCAAGCAGTATCCCAAAGGGCCAATTTTCCGTATGAACTAAATAAGTGTGGTAACAAACATCTTTGGGGATCAATTAAATTAAATAGTAACAAACATCTTAATACTTAGCCAAGTTGGAAGCTTAGAAAGATAGTCTATGGGAGGTGACCACTGATAGGGATCAGGCGCAATAGTCGCCAGGTAATATCATGAACCTCAGGACATCATAGAAATAAATAAGTCTTCGAAAATCCAAACTCACAGGAACTTTTGTCTAACACACAAAGGCGTGGAATGATGCTAAAGAATTAAAAAATGTGCAAGTATTGCAGAAGCAAGCAGTAGTCACAGAAAGTAATAATCAAATAGTACCTTAGGAATTGTCTGAATTCCTCTTCTTTCTTCAAATAGGCTGGGAACCCAAACCAGCAAACCTACAAGGGACAACACATAGTTAAGTGCAGTATGCAAGGTTTAACTGAGAAATAGATCTATCAACACAACAAAAGTGCGAAGCAAATTTTTCTACCTGTACTGCTGGAACAAAAGGTTTGCAATTATTTATTAGAAGAAAGGTCTTCAAATGCTACCTCTCAACTTTAGCAGGACAAAATAAAAGCACCATCCATGGTTTTGGTTGAACCATGAAGGAACTCAAAGGAACATGTATCGTATTCTCTTGTAGGATGGTTAAAAACGTACCTATTGTTTTATCACATAGTCGACATGAACCTCTTTAGAAACATCTGTTGCCAAGGTAATGGACTTGCCTCTAAATGGTATATACATCGATTCACCCAAAAACAAAAAATTGCAACGAAATCCACAGAACAGGGGCATCCCAAGAGGCTAGCAGACTGCAGAGGAGGGGACAGAGGCACCGCGCGTGGCTGCTGCCGTCCGCTGTGGCGAGGTTGACAGCCATGGCAGAAGAGTTTCTTACTGTTGGGAGGAGGCAGTGCCAGGGGAAGCCGCGCCGACGGCCACCGGCGGGGCGAGGTAACGCCACTTCGTCGCCGACGACGGACACCGCCGGATCCCACGCAGGGCGGTGCGCCGCAGGCCGGGGGAGGCGCCACCGACCCGTACGGACGAACCCTAGGGTTTCGTCACCCAAAGGAGAGCGGACGGGAGCCATCCAAAGAGGCATGGAGGAGTCCAACAGGATGGGGAAGAGGAAGGGTGCCGCAGGGCCCAGCCGTGCCGCGCCGGCGTGCCATCCGCCGTCGCTGCTGCTCACCAGTGCTGCAGCCCCTCCCACCGCCGTTGCCGCCCCGGGGGAAGAGGAGGAGGAGAACGGAAAGGAGGCGGAGGTGGAGGACATGGGGACGGGGGCCGCCGCCGCCGCTGCACGCCATGCGCGGCCGCCGCCGCCGCCGCCCGTGCCGCCGAGAAGGGAGGGGGCCACTGCGTCGCCGTCGCCGCCGCGCCGGCCGCCCAAGCGCCGCGTCCGCGCCCCGCAGCGGCGGTCGCCCACGCCGACCGGCCGAGCCCCGCAGGACGCCGCCTCCGCCGCGGGCCGCCGCCTCCGTCGCGCCGTGCGGGCGACCGCCTCCGCTCGCCGCCACCGCCGCTGCGCTCCCGCGCTGCTTGGCCCATGCCGCCACGGCACCTGGCCGCCGCGCCGCTGCGCCCCCTCGCCGGCGACGCTGCCGCGCCGCCGCGGCGGGCCAGCCCACGCCGGCCGCTGCCCTTGCCGCGCTGGGCCAGCGCCCCCTCGCCAGCGACACCGCCGCGCCGCCCTTGCCGCACTGGGCCTGGCCAGGCGCGCCGCCGCGCCCGTGCCTCCCCGCGCGCTTGCTGCCCGCCGCCGCCGCTCGCTTTCTTTTACGGGAGGAGAGGTGGTGGAGAGAGACGGGAAGTGAAACCCTAAGGAGAAGCTGAGGAGGAGCTCTATTTATTTGTTGAGGTAGATTCTAGGAGAAGCTGAAGCTGGGGGCAAGAAGTTGAGTAAAATTAGCTAGAAGCCGCTTCGGATTACCACCTCTGAAAACAGCTTCGCAACGTGGACCATCCGATCAAAGATCCAACGGCTGAAACAATTCGGGTGACGTGGCCAAGGCTCCCCTCCGGGGAGCTGTCCTGCCTTATATTGTCCCTTCACATCACTTGCTTGGGGGACAAGTAGGTCTTCTTCAGGGGGAGTGTTAACGATGACAAGAGCAGGGAGAGTGTTAACGACGACAAGAGCACGACATCAGGAGCTGCACAAGATGGGGCATGGACGCATGGTGACCACAAGGGTGGACGATACGGTGACCGCAACAAAAGCATGCCCAAGCCAAGAAGGGACACACGTACCAAGCGCGTGGAATGAGTGTGAGCTATAGGACTCGACACGGCTGCGCCCGCGTGGCTTACACCAAGCTCGACATGTATTAAAGAGAGCATACGAGAAAGAGAGGGCATCAACTATCAAACAACAGAACTATAATCAGATCTTTCCTCTGTCTGGCTACTCTTCTCGTCTCAAACCTACTCTGCTATCAACTTGTTTCCCAATTCTCCTCTCCTTTTCCCCGATCTGATCCAGCTGCTAATAGACTCGTGTGTGATCGAGCAAGCGGACATACGTCAAGCAAGCGCACGTGCTACACACGAGGGAAATGTGGCGCTGTCGCGTATAAATTTATTGCCTAATTTAGCATATTGCTGGATGCATGGGTGAGTGGTGACTAGTAGTATGCCTTATGCTTATTTGGCAAATGCCCTAAGAAAAATCATCTCTGGCAGCTGCTCGATGTGATCGACAACCAACAACATCAACCCATCTGGCCAGCACTTTCGACTAAACAACTGAAGCTTGGCTTGCTGCTTCTTGGATCGTTCGCCTCAAGCTCCATCAAAGCGTTTGTTATTGCCGTGTCCACCTCACCAGTGGAGACCTTCATGTACAAGACATATCAAAATTAGTAAACAAGCGGCCACAGTAAAAAGGACACATCTAGAGTGCATTGACTTGTCATGGAGCTGAACGTTTCTTGGGTCAACAACAAGTTCACATGGGTTTTGACGACCTAGAGCAAACGTACGTTTAATAATGTCCAATTTCGGGAGAATAGTTCACATCCAACGTATACTCCCTCCGTTTTTTTTAAAAAAAAACGATGTTTTAATTTTTATGCCACACGTTTGACTTGATTGTAGAAAATGTGTTCAATATCTATATCTCTAAATAATTTTGTTAAAAAACTAGATTTAAAGATCTTTCCGCTGATACTAATTAGTTAACATAAATATTAATATATTTTAATATAAAATTGTCGCTGCGGTAATTTCTCGAGAAGCAAATAACGTCGGGCCTACTTGGTTGGGTTCCAATTCTTGCCCAACCAAAATGATGGCAAGCCAAAACGCATGGACAAATCCATTTGCCAAAGTTAGGGCAAAAAACATAGACTATACTACCAAAATAAAAGCATATCAATTTTCCTATTTCTACATTCTATAAGAACTTTCTAGAATATTGCCAAAATTTTGATCATTAAAATTGGTATATGAACCAATTGATGACAACTAATTATGCCATGGTTTTGGTTTGGCAAGAATTGAAACCCAACCAAGTAGACCCATCATTTTTTTTAAATGGAGGGAGTAAGTTACATTACATCTACAACGAGTGATGATCCACACGACAAATTAAACATCTACAGCGAGTGATGGTCCACATGACAAATTAAACACGTACCTGGCCTTGCACTCCGACGTTCATCCACATGCCTCCGGCGGAGAACCGCGACCGGATCGCCGTCACCTGCAGCTCCTCCATGGCCTTGAGCCGCTGGAGCACCCTCTCGAACGCGTCAACCACCGTGGAATGGTCCTGGCTCTCAGCTCGCAACTTCACCACCATGCCCCGCCGGCCGACGACGCTACTCGTTCCTCCTTCCCTCCAGCGGGTTGCCGCGGCGGCTCTCTGTAGGAGCGCCTCGTTCCTGGCGCTGAGCCACTCCTTCCTTGCCCCCAGCTCCCTGATGTAGCCCACCGCCGCGCCGACGATGTCGTTCTTGCCACCCTGCATTCATGCGTGCACAGAATATGTCACTCATGGCGCAGCTGAGCTGAGAACGAAGCCGAAAAGCACTCGTGCGTGACGTTCGTGTGTTTTTGTGACTAACTCTTGAGGACGCGCCGGGGGGCAGAAGCGCGTGGAGGTCGGCGAATCCCTGGCTGAGGCGCTCCCGCCGCAGCCGCTCGCGCATGATGTGCCGGAACCGCGAGCTTGGCGGTGGCGCCTGCGCCCCAACGGTAGTCGTGGTCTCGTCTGCGGGCGCCGGGAACGCTGGGGCCACACCCACGGCGGCCCCCGTGGAGGCCGTGGCGGCGGCGTCATGAGCGACGCGTCTCAGGTAACTGAACATCCTCCGGTGCAAGTTCTGCTCTCCGGTGTACCGCGTTCGGCTCGTCGTCAGGGCGTAGTGCTCCAGCAACGCCGGCACACGCCGCTGGTACGCCTGAAATGCGCCGCCGGGCAAGGGCAACGCCGCTGGTGGCGGCTCCGCCGGCGAGAGGACCAGGCCGAGGCTCGTCAGGTAGTCGTCCGCGTCGACGGCAGCGGCGCCGGCGTCCAGCTGCTGGTCCGGCCCGAAGTAGAACGGATCCATGCTCGCGGCGCTTGCATGGCGTTGTGTTGGTGCCACGCGCGTCCGCGCTTATATACGTTCCGAGCCGTGGCGCGAACACGAAACTGACCGGAGAATCGAGTGCGAGATTTTTCTGCGACAAGTCAAGGTGTCAAACTGGCGTTACGCGCGCGGCTTGTTTGACCGATCTCGGCGAACGCGATCGACGCGGGCACGTTGAAAGCGTGGGACGATTTTAGTAGTAGCTGCAGCAGAGATTGGAGAGGATCTAACCGAAGTAGCACTCGAAAGCTGCTTGTGCTGCTCCGGTGGTATTGTAACAATGTAGTGGTGCCTTTTATAAATATATTATGCAAAGTGAATTCCGCGTATTACCGTGCATGCACGGTGAAAAGAACGGCATATATTAAGAACTCGCGCGTCGAGTGCAGGCGTCTTTGTCGCCGAAGCCGTGTGCAACATATATTTATTGATTGATTTATCGACCGTTGATCGGTCACGAGCTACGCAGGTGTGGTTCCACTCGCTTTCGCTGGCCCCGTCGCATCCTCACGTGTTCGCATGCGTCATCCGGCTTTGATTTCTCCAAAAAGTACTAACATAATCAGCGCCTGGCTCCGCCAAATGGGTCAGGCCCAATGGACCGACATTGGCACGGCCTTAGCCCGACTCGATACAGTGCCAGCCAGTGTTAGCACGATCGTGCCCGGACCACGTTTTAGGCCTGCAATGCCGACAAGGCATGACACGGCTAAATGGGCTGACGCTATATTGGGCCAGTCTCTATTAGCTGTTGGATGTCTTTTGCTCAAAAGTTATTGGATGCCTTGTATCTTTTCTCAACCGTCAACCCTTACTCAAAAAAAAAAAAAAAAAAAACCCTCAACCTTACTGCATGATAAAAACCATACAGAGGATCGGGATTGCGAAAGGGAAATGGATTGGGATAAAAGGATTTTTCATATCCCTATCTTCATTCCCACCATTATCCAAACACGAATTAAATCTATCACACCACATGTTCCTATCACAACCCCTATTTTCTATTTCCCAAACGCCACCTAAACCACTCCTCTTACCCTCCCCATCCAAGTTGCTTGTCATTCCCTAGCCCTGAGTCCCTCTCTCTTGCTTGCTCCTCCAGAGTCCAAAGTTTAGACTTGGTCCCTCTCCCCTGCTCCCTTACTCTCTTTCTTACTTGTGAACTTCTGCCCTCTCTGCTACCCCTCATTGAGCACTACCGGTAGTGGCCATCTATAGCTCCAATCGGCTGATTAGCGAATGGTGGAGGTTGCACGGCGCGAGGATAGTGTGCAGCATTCGGCACAACTAGCAGTGAGGTAGCATATGCTAGGGGCGATGGAGAAGGAGGCGACAGTAGTAGAGCAATGGGGATTCAGGGTTAGGGACTTAGGGTTTTCTGGGTTTTCAAAGGGAGAAGAAGGGCCTTCATGCTTGCCGGCCCCAGAGAGGAGTGGCGACGGGCCGATGGCGAGGGTCAAATCGACGGTGGTGGCGATTCGATGAGCCGCATATGAGCGCGATAGAGGTGTTGCCGCTTGCTCATAGGGTAGCCGATGCGTAGAGCCGACAACGTGGGCAAAAGAGAGATCACTTCTAAAACTGATCTACAAAAGAACCAACCGTCCATTGAATTGCCAAGAATAGAAATGTGTCCCAATTTCAATCTAATATATATGGGATTGAAAATTTTCATAATTTATGTTCTGGACCCATTTCGTCGAACAGGTGGTGGGTGTCGATGCGTCATCTGCCTACGATCTAGGAGAGAAGAACCAGGTCACCTTCACCTTCACCTTATCTGCTTTTCGTCCTTTGAATTTTAATCCAAAAGCAACTTGACACGAGGCTGGAGTCTTTCAAACATGTCGATTTAGTTCCAAAGGGCTTACCCAAACGTGGTGGCTTTAGTAGTAGCCATAGGTTCTAGATTGGTTCGGATGGCACGTTATATAAAGGCAGGCACTTTGTAGTTGTCACAATTAACGGGAAGCATGTATGTACTTAAGGGCTATTTGAGACTAGTTTGCTCTATGTTTTTCAGCCAAAAAGATATAGCTTCACAAACTCTGCTCTAGAAAGGTGGGATCGTGGGATCACCTAAAAGGGTGTTCTAGAAATTCTAGTTTTTTGTGGATTTGCTACAAGGTAGAGTTTATATTGCAGTCTTAAACAGGCCCAGGTTCTTAGAGAGAACAGAGAATGTGATCTTTGCATGAGAATAAATAGTGACCCATGGTTAAAGCCTTAAAGGAGATAGCATTGTGGAGACCACTAAAAATACCATTAATGGTCTGCATTTTTCTGCAAAAAAAAAAAAAAAAATAGTGGTCTGCATTGTGTGAATAATGTCTCAACGTCTTCTTGTCTATTTTGAACCACTTTATTTGAACTGAAACCGTTAGCCAACATTGCACTTAGCCAGCAGGCACCAGCCGACCTGGCTACCCTGAATTCCACGTCCACATGTCCATGGACGGGTCCAGTTGGCTCAACCCGATTGGGTGCGAGTGGATAGGCCGTGGGTGCAAGGATAGCCAATCCCGTGCCTCACCCAATCCCCGCGGCGGCAGACGATTTGCAGCCACATCAGTTCGTGATAATTTCGTATTCGCCTTTTTAAAAAGGAAACGCCGCCAACTGGCGCACGGGAGCCACAGAGCAAAGGCACCACTTTCTTCCACTATCCAGCAAAAGAGATCCAGAGGCAGCAGTCATGGCCACCGTCAGCGCCGCCGCGGCGACCACCGTCGTTGCCCGCGCCGCGATCACCAGGCCCAACGGTACGACGGCACTGCCAGTATATATATTACTATACAGCTCGTTTTGCCGCGTTTCACGCTTGCATATATGCTCACCGCTAACGGCGGAGCTCGGTGTCTGCAGGGCTGCCCCAGCTGAGGACAAGGAGCGAGAGGGTGCGGTGCAGCTATGCCAAGGACGCCAAGAACGCGGCCGCCGTCAGCGCCAAGGCCGCTGGCGCGTCGCTGCTCGCCGCCGCGGGCGCGGTGACCGCGTCGGCGGGGCCGGCGCTGGCGCTCGTGGACGAGCGGATGTCCACGGAGGGCACCGGGCTGAGCCTTGGGCTCAGCAACAACCTGCTGGGGTGGATCCTCCTGGGGGTCTTCGGCCTCATCTGGTCCCTCTACACAGTCTACACCTCTGACCTCGACGAGGACGAGGAGTCCGGCCTCTCGCTCTAGATCGATCGACCCTCTCGATCTCCTGCTGTTAAATGATTGATCTGGATGTAAACATGGTGGCGGTCATTGGTGTAATTTCAGACATGGCTATTTGTATCTACTATAAGCTTCACTTTTGCCAGATGTTAGCAGCTGAATGAAGTAATAATAATATTTTGATCCGGCGGCCGTGGTGATTTACGCACACGCACTTAGAGTAGCAACTCTGCGAGAAAACTTGCCGCACAGATTTTTCTGTGCTTTGAGTGAAGTTGTGTGCAACCATTCTCATAGCCCCACAAGACCACACTTCTTCCACAGCAGCATCCGTTGCTGCTCCCACCACCCTTCCGGCGAAGCGGCGATGACGACCGACTCCATCGTTGTCGACCCTGCCCAATCTAAACCGAGTAGCCTTTCACCAGCGGACCCAGCCCAACCAGTGGCAGTGGACCTCACGTCCATCGGTCCACGTCAACACCCATGCCTAATCAAGATTCAAGAGCACGTTAGCTTCAAATCCCTGATTTCGAATCTAAAATCCTGTAAACTTACACACTAAAACTCGTTTGATGTTTATGATGTGTTCTGCAACTAAACAGATCCCATGATGTATGCATTGTCTCTTCATATGCATCTGGTGTACAAAATTTGTACCTTCTCTATTAATCAAAAGAATATCTATGTAACTGATACAGAAAAAAGAACAAATTAGTGAATGTCCACCCTGTAATATATCCTATCTGAAAGTAAACATCAATTCTCGATGTTAAAAGTCACTGTCCTCGACGCAACAATAATGGTGCCCAATCATCTGAACTCCTTTCAGATCGTTGAGAAGCGGATAAGATACTGAAGCGTCTACCAGGCATTTGCTTGCTTGCTAACTTGTTCTGCATTCGGCAAGCTACTGACCCTGAAGATTCCACAGAAATAGGTTGCTACATGAACAAAGGGTCAGCTGATATCTTCGACTCGATACTCTGAGCAACCTCTTCATCTTTTGTCCTGTCCAGAGGTGCCCTCAGTGTCCTCCATAAGTTCTTCAGTGTTCGCTCCAACAGTATCAATGTCCTCCACAAGTTCTTCAGTGTTCGCTCCAACAGTATCAATGTCCTCCATAAGTTCTTCAGTGTTCGCTCCAACAATATTATCACGGCTTGTGGAATCAGAATCAGAAGTTACAACAATATTTGCATGATCTTGACTTTCAGACCCGCTCTCCAAAGCCTCATCCTGTTGGCTTGTGACTGGGTGAGAGATTAATATAATAGAACTTGATTGGTCTTGGATGCTAGATTCTACTGCAGATTCACCATGATGCTCACGACTTTCAGAAGTCTGCTCTAAGTTATCTTCTTCATCAGAGTATGATATCCCAAGTTTCTGTGCATGAGTCAATCCTGGACAAACTCCCTATCAAAAAGGCTATGTTAAAGTTGGAAAAAATAAGAATAAACATAATTTAATAGCATGCATGTAGTGTTAATCTATTAGATGACGAGGCAAAAACATAGAAGATTCTCTTAGCAATACTAGCATTCAATAAAAAAATAATAAAACCAGGAAAACAGGATGCTTGTTCATGTAACAAAATAATAAATACACTGGATCAAGGTAGAAAACTAGCTTCAGATGTCATCTACACCACATTGAGACAGAAAGCAAACTACACCCTCATTGTATATTCATCGCTTTCTAACTCCGATTAATTGGTAACTGCAGCCTGTTGGATGCCATATGCATTATTCTATGTCCCATGGATCACATCAATAGACTCTTTAAAATAACTTAAGACTTTACATAATGTAATTCACTATTGTCCGGTTTCTATCAATAAAGGTTACACATGCAGTTACCAAGAAATAAAAAATATTAACCAGGAACAACATCAGAGTTACCTTGATGTAACCTCCTGTCGTAAACAACAGGTTGGATGTTGAATAGTGACTGGAAGGGGTTTGAATATCATTTAGTTGGGTATAGTTTCCATTTTGATGCTTAGTAGAACTTGCACTAGCACCATATCCATGGTCGGCACCGCCATTACAGAATGCTCCAAAATATGAACAATGTTCATCTACCAAGGCTATCTCAGGAGTAACAGGTAGCAAATGCCCCTCTGTACTAAATATGTACCTGCAGAGCCGATGATACACTGTAACTATGAATTCTAAGTCTGAATAAACACCTGAACTTACTGGATTCTGGTGTCATACTTACCTATATGGTCCATTTTCAACAATATTGTCAGGGCCAGCAGCTAAATCAAAAAGAAGCCAGAGATATTTGACCTAGTATGTGCTGGTAGTTAGATTTCAGCAATAGAGAATAAATGAAGGAAAATGGCATGTATTTACGCTCTATGTCCAAAAAAGAGTGCACTTCTAATTTGGGTCTAACTGTCTAAGTCAAGTTTATATAAAATAGTATCAACATTTTTGTCAGCAATAGAGAATAAATGAAGGAAAATGGCATGTATTTACGCTCGCTGTCCGAAAAAAGAGTGCACTTCTAATTTGGGTCTAACTGTCCAAGTCAAGTTTATATAAAATAGTATCAACATTTTTGTCTCCAAATAGGTTTACTGTGAAAATATATAACATGATTTGTTGAATATTACACTATTGCCATTACTGCTAACCCTAGAAGGGTAGCTGGTATATAGTTGCATACATGGGCCTCATGGGCCTAATACACATGTACTCCAACACTCCCCCGCAGTCTGAACTACCGGTGCAGCGGAGTTCTAGACTGGACATCTAAAAGAAAGAGCACACACACATGCCCCCCACAACCCACGCTAGCCACGGTGATGTTGAGGCCGGAGCGGAAGTCGGTGAAGGTCGACGACGGAGGCCCTTGGTGAAGATGTCTCGAACCGGGAGGTGGTCGGTACATGGAGGACCCGCCTCGCCGATGGCCACCCGATCACGAACAAAGTGAAGGTCGGTCTCCACATGCTTCGTGCGTCGGTGTTGGACGGGGTTGGTGGAGAGGTAGACCGCACCGACGTTGTCGCGGGACGAGCGCGTGGCCCGGCGAAGGGGCTATGGAGCTCGGCCGGGAGCCGCCGGAGCCGGGAAGCCTCGGCCACACCATTGGCGACGGCGCGGTACTCGGACTCGCCGGAGCGGGAGGCCACTGGCCGGCGCTTGGAGGACCAGGACACCAGGTTGCCTCCGAGGAAGACGGCGTAGCCAGAGGTGGACCGTCGAGTGTCTGGACAGCCGGCCCAGTCGGCATCAGTGTAGACAACCATCTCTGTAGAGGAGGACCGTCGGTGCAGGAGCAGGCCATAATCAGCAGTGCCGCGGAGGTATCTGAGGAGACGCTTGAGAGCAGTGAGATGAGGCTCCCGAGGATCATGCATATGAAGGCACAACTGCTGAACTGCATAGGTGATGTCAGGCCGAGTGAAGGTGAGGTGCGAAGAGCACCGGCAAGACTAACGGTATGCCGTAGGATCGATCCACGGGGCCCTCTCGCCTCGATGGCTTGCTTCGAGTGTCAACTGAGTGGTGCGGGGGTTGCACCGTCATCCCGCCCCGCTCAAGTATGTCCAGGAGTATCTTGGCGCCGTGAAGAAGAAGCCCACTGGATGAGGCTCAACAAAGGACCCCAAGAAAGTGGTGAAGCACACCCAAATCCTTCATCGCAAACTCCCGCCGAAGAGAGGTGATGATCCGGCGAAGAAGTGACTCACCGCAGTCGTAAGGACTATGTCATCCACATAGAGTAAGCGAGATATGCGCCTCGGCCCCATGGTGATAGATGTACGGGACGTGTCCGACTCCGGCCTCCACAAAACCCAGGGTCAGGAGGAAAGCAGCAAACCTGTGGTTCCATGCCCGGGGAGCCTGCTTGAGGCCATATAGAGACTTGTTGAGCCGGCAGACCATCTCAGAACTGGAGGAGTCAACAAACCCAGTGGCCGACCGCAGACTTGTCTCGGTGAGAAGACCATGCAAAAGCATTCTTCACATCCACTGGTGCACCGGCCGGGAAGAGGGGTGGCCGGTGAGAAAGACGGTGCGGACGAGTGTGCTTCACCACCGGATCAAGGTCTCATCATAGTCAACTCCGGGGCGGCGAGTGAAACCCCCGGAGTACCGAACGAGCCTTGTACCTCTCAAGTGTACCATCGGCCGGCGCTTGTGTGTCCGGATCCACTTGCCGGTGACGACGTTGGAGCCTCGCGGACGAGGCACCGATCCCGAATGTCCGGTTGGCGGAGTGCCGCGTACTCTCTTCCATCGCACGGCGCCGGTGAGGGTCCGCCAAGGCCTCGCGGACGGAAGAGGGTATCGGAGAGATCCCCGTCTCGCGAGACGGTGGCGGAGAGGGCTGCGGGCGGACGCTGCCTCGTCACCATAGGGTGAGTGTGACGAGGTCCGGTGAAGAAGCGGCGGGTGGTAGACCGGTGTCGCGACACGGGCACCCGGCGGCCGAGGTGGCGGTGACGGTGTCCCCGGCGGAGAGGAGGACACCACCGGAGAGGGCAGGTGACCCGGCGAAGAAGGGGCCACCCGTGTAGGCGGCGCGGTGGCGGGCGCGCAGCCTGTGCACGGCACCGGTACACGTGCACCGGCGAGCGAAGCGCCGGTGGCGCGCCCCGAGACGCGCGCAGTGGCGCTGAGGCGGTTCGAGGCGGCGCGGTGGTGGCGGCGCGCCTCGTGCAAGCGGCCGGTAGACGTGCACCGGCTGGCAAAGCGCGCCGGTGGCTCTCCCGGGCGGCGGCTCGGAACCCCCACCCCCGCTCGGCCCCTCCATGGTCGAGCAGGGAGCAGGGTCGGGAGAGGCACTGGCCGCCGGTGAGCTGGGGCACGACTCCGGCGAGGAGCACGGTGCTGTAGTAGGTGGCTCGACCACCGCGTCAGTGGGAAACAAAGAGGAGAGGTCAAGCTCCGAGGCGGAAGTGGTGGTGGTGGTGGAGAAGGGGAAGACAGACTCATCAAACACCACTTGGCGAGAGATGAGGACCCGACGAGAGGTAAGATCATAGCACCGGTACCCCTTGTGATCTGGAGAGTACCCGAGGAAGACAAAGAGAGTCGAACGGGGTGCCAGCTTGTGGGAGCGGCGGCCGTGGTGTTAGGGTAACACGCACAACCAAAGACGCGAAGGTGGTCGTACCGGAGGGTGGGTACCGAAAGAGCGTGGTGTGGCGTGGGAGCCGGGCGGCGGCGGAAGGAAGGCGGTTGATGAGATAGGTGGCGGTGTGCAAGCTCTCGGCCCTAGAAGCGCGCGAAGCGACGCCTGGTAGGAGGTGCGAATGGTCTCGGTGGTGGTGCGAATCAGGCGCTCAGTCTTGCCGTTCTGGGAGGAGGTGTACGGACAAGACATGCGCAACTGGACCCCGTGAGAGAGAAAGAAGGCACGGGAGGCGGAGTTATCAAACTCACGACCATTGTCGCACTGGACAGCCTTGATGGTGAGGCCGAACTGTGTGGACACCCAAGCGAAGAAGTGGAGAATGGCGGGGAAAGCTTCAGACTTCGCACGGAGAGGAAAAGTCCAGGAGTAATGAGAGAAATCATCAAGCACCACAAGATAGAACTTGTAGCCAGAGATGCTGGGGACAGGAGAAGTCCATAGGCCGCAATGTACAAGATCAAAGATGTGGGCCGCCCGGGAGGAAGAACTCTGAAAAGGAAGGCGAACATGACGGCCCAGCTGACACGCATGGCACAACTGCTCATCGTGAGTCCGAGGGCACCGAATGTCGGAACTACGACTAAGCTGTATCAGGGCATCACGACCAGGATGGCCGAGGCGCCGGTGCCAAGTGGTGGAGGAAGTAGTGGTGGCGAAAGCAGCTGACACGGGGGCCGGCAAAAAAGGCGAAGGCGGCGAAGAAGACGTCGGGAAGCGAAGGGTGTAAAGGGGGCCCGTGCTATCACACCGAAGCAGTGGACACCGGGAGGCCAAATCCTTGATAGTGAGACCGGAAGAGTCAAACTCCACGGAACAGGAATTGTCAGCTGTAAATCGACGAATAGAAAGAAGGTTGTGAACCATAGAAGGTGCCACAAGAACATCAGGAAGACGAAAGGAGCCATGAGCGCCGGCGACACCCACGGATGTAACAGGAAGGCACGAACCATTGGCGACCATGATGGACGAAGGGTGAGAGGAAGAAGGGGGGTGAAGGGAGGAGAGTATACCGGGGTTGGGGGTGGTGTGGTAGGTGGCACCCGAATCGGCGATCCACTGTGGGTCGACAGGAGTCGTTGAGCCCAAAGTGCTGAAGGAGTGTGCCAAAGCCGCCGAGTCCCAACTGGCCGGCCCGGGCGAGGCGCCGAAAGATGTGGCCCACGCGGACGCTGCTCGGTGAAACCCTGGAGAAGCAGCAGCGAGCATGGCGGTGGCCGGCGGGCGAGCTGGAGGCGCACCGTCGAGAGCCTGGAGAGGCGCACCGCCGAGAGCCTGGAGAGGCCACGGAGAGAGGTGCCCCAACCATGGGTCGTGGAAGCCAGAACCCCCACCAGGTTCCCGTCCACGACGACAGCGGCCGCCATCGGACGGCCGCGGAGCGGCGATAGGGGCAGGCGCAGTGCCCCAGTGCCAAGGAGAGGTGGTTCCACGGGCGTTGGGGTAGACGGGGTGGAGGAGCGGCGCTGTCTCAGTGACCTGAGAGGTCCAGAGAAGGGCCGCATCACGCTCGAGCTCACGGGTTTGGTCCCCCGCACGGAGGCGTGGCGGGCCCGCCGCAACTGCAGCGGCTGCGGCTGCGCCGGGAGAAGCGGCAGCGGCCGCGCTCGCGCAGGGGGCCATCGCGGCGCCGGACGAACCGGGTTGCTGCTGCGCCACAGCGATATGGCGAGCCAGGGCAGCGTCCGCGCAGAGAGAGGCGTCAGGACCACCCACACCGGGGTCAGCCTCCAACGCGCCTGCGGCACCCGTGCCTGCCGCCAGGAAGAAAACAGAGGCAGCGGCGCTGAGGGCGCCCGTGATTGGGGCTGGACCCGCGCTGGGCAGAGGAGGCGCCAGAGGAGGGCCACCCACGCCGGGCTTGCTCGCGCTGGGCAGAGGAGGCACCCCCGCACCTGCGCCAGGTAGAGGAGGGCCGCCTGCATCGCCCGCGGCCTCTCCGGCTGGGGAATGGCCACCCGCGGCCGCCACCATGAGGAGGGAGGCGGCGGCGGCGCGGAAGCCCGCGGGGGGCGGCCGCCGCGCGGCGGCGACGCAGAGCCCCCGCCCGGGCGGCGCTGGCCACACGGCACGCAACTGGGAGGAGGAAGGGAGGGGAAACCGGGCGGCGGCGGTCGCGCGCTCGACACCGTCCGCTGGAGGCCGAGCGCCGCGTCGGGGCCGTCCCCGCCCGCTGGACCCACGAGGAGGCGGGCGGGGAGGGAAGGAAGGAGGTGGAAGAGGCCGCCCGGCCATGGCCGTGACGGCGGCGCCGGCCGGGCGGCGCGCGGCGCCGGGATCGAGCTGGGAAGGGGATCGATCCAGTATGCTGATACCATGTTGAATATTACACTATTGCCATTACTGCTAACCCTAGAAGGGTAGCTGGTATATAGTTGCATACATGGGCCTCATGGGCCTAATACACATGTACTCCAACATGATTAATTAATCTAATGATACTTACAATTACCTTTCTGCATAGACTTAGTCAGACTTCAAACAAACGAGAAGTGCACTATTTTGGGACAGAGGGAGTAAATTTAGCAGCAATTAGCAGGGCATTGCTGGAATTTGAAACAAAAATATTCTGAGCTGGGATATCAGTCCAGCACTCAAAATGGAAACAATCAAGGAGTTTGTTTCATCATAATAGGATACTTACTGAATTTATGGGAAAACTGTAAAAGTAGGGGTACATTGCAATTATGTAAACCTAGAGATATTTTGTACAAACTCACAGTAAACCCTTAAATTGACATCTGACATCTTTATGCAAAATACTAAAGCTAATCTGATCCCATCTGTTTTAAACTATGGTCTTATAGATCTGAGTTCCTCACCACATGTCCCACATACTCCCACTGCCAGAAACATTATAGGCATACTAGCATCATAGCAGCAAAGGTAAAATTGGAAGCAGCATTTGCTGTAGAGATGCTCACCGTTTCTGCAAGGAAAAAACTCTCCATGTGATCATCCTGCTTGTGGGTTTCCACATCTGATATATGGCAGTAGCCACAAGGGCATTTAGCACCATATTGAAGGCTTGCTAATATGTCCCTTCCAACATCAAGGTATCTGCATTAATACAAAGATAAAACATTAAAGCTAAGGCATAGAATATAGGTAGGATACAACCGAGTGAAGTGACTTTTGTATTTATAGGCAAAAATCAAATGGATCAGACACCAATAATACTAAAGAAATTACACAAGGAATTTTCAGCTTACGATAATCAATCGAAACAACAGCCAATGAACTGGCAATGTAAGTGCTGCGACTTAATCACCATATGCTTATATTGGACTTGACTTTTGACATAGTCATATAGCAGACATTGGTCAAGGGTAATCACAATTGCAGGATTATCTTGGGTTGTACGAGCAGGACATAGGTAGAAAGTGACAGATTAAAATGTCATTGAATGTTTAGGGCAAATTTGCCCAAGTTTGAAGAAACAACCTAAACAAAATCTAAAAATTTAGTGAATCTTGCACTGACAGCAATTCTCCTTTTCTTTCTAACAGTAAGGAAGATTAACTAAGACAATAAATTTCTTATACAACAAAATAAGTTATATCTTCACCTTGTAAAGAAAGACACACCTATGATCTCTGGTAGCCTTGAACAACCAATATGTGCTTTCAATCAACTCTGGCCGTAGCGGGTAGCTCCTTTGTCCATTCTATGAAATGTTGAAAATGGCAATATTAGTGCAAGTATACATCACTAAGTCTCTTCTGTCCTTCAACTTTTGTGCACCCAACAGGCCAACAGGAAAAAAATTAACCCTTCTATTAAACATGTATAGTCTAGTCCTGTATATGCTGTATGTAGAGAGACAGAGAGACAGGGAAACACCACACACCCTTTTAGGGGGGTGAGCTTTCATATATATAGCCCAATGGGCTTGGGGTACAACATGTCCAAATACAACGTATACAGGACTAGACTATACATGTCTAATACATTCAATCGATTCATACAATTTTGCTACAATACTTTTCCTGTAGTAAGGTCCAATATGAGACCTGCCACAAGGTTTGTTTGTTTTTTTTTTCTTTTTTGGCTAGGAATAATGAGTGGCAATTGGCAAACCTTAGATAGGAGATTATGCTAATACCCTTGACTATTATGGCTTAAAAGTTTCATTACCTGGACAGTGGATGTAGCAAGATTAAAACCTTCAGGGGTAAAACCATACTTTTTCCAGACGCTGAAGAAGGCCGCATGCGTGCGAATAGCAGGGTCAACATCTCCAGCTAAAACCTTAAATCTAAGCAGCATAAGTAATCATCTAGAACATGTGCAACAAAGCCACAGCAATTATCAGAAATGTATGTAACCAAACCTGAAGCCCTGGCCAGAATGCCTGCAGACTATTGAAGAGTGGCCAAACAGTAGCACCGGAGTTCATATTGACCTCCACGTACCTGTGGTGGAATTTTCATTTTTGGTTTTAAACAGGGGCGGGGGCATCACCACAGAGCTAAAAAACATAATCACTGATATGTAGGTACACCTTTTTTTATGCTACAGATATAAAATACCCCCACCTTTTTAAAACATAAGGCACAGTTTGACCAGATGTAGTCATCAAAGGCTCAAAGCCCTACTTGACCATCATCACCTTTCATACTACATTGTTTATGACCATAAATTTATATCATATAAAGTACCTTTTAAATGTGAATCCAACAGTACCAGATTTATATCCTATTACCCAACTGTAATGAATAGAAATTAACGAATTAGGATATTTACCAAGGATCATGATGGAGATAGTGCATGGCAGCTTTGTAAGCCTCCTGAAATATATACAGGTATTCTTCATCTCCAAACAATAAATATGCCTGTTGAACGTTGACATACAAAATTAACTGTTGAAATGCTTGATAGTAAAAGAAAAGGAAGAATGAACAGCCTAGTTTTGTCCAAGCTCTAGCAACGAATAATTATTATCAGGGATAACTTAAATAATTTAATCTGAGACTACTGAGAGCAGATTATGTTGGGGTCCTTAAAATTTGCATGCTATGTTCAAGTAAGAAACCTGGGAATCGTGCATTTATAGCAACAGATTTGTTTAGTGCACACTGTACTCCCTGGAGTTGTGTCGAACTGTTAGTAGCGTAACAATCTTGGCTATAAGTAAACTCTCAGGCTCATTAACTTTGGCATATCGCACAAGTTTTAAGAACCTGCGGTGTAACTCATTTTATGACATTTATCATTCAGCACAGCATACCTTGAATACTTTGTAAGGATGTGAAGTTTTTTTTTAAAAATAAAGAGGAAAATATGATTCAAGGCGCCAGGATAAACAAATATGAACACAAAAAATAATAAACATGGTGGCCTTCCTTGCCTTTAGAAGATATTCATAGAATGAATCAATGCTTGTGCCAATTCCTGCATCCTGCAATCAGGGAAAAAACTAACATCATAAGCAATAGTTCATGACGATCAATCAACTTAAAATTTAAGCATTGCAGAAAATAAAAACATTTAATAAAATATCAATATACTTATGTGTCATGAAACAACAATTACGTTAGTTAAATAGTCATGTACCAGTCAGGAAGAAAACTCAAACATCTTGGATACATAAAAAAATGGTTTACGGGGTTATCATGTCTGTCTGAAAAGGTGAAGCCTAGTTGGCAGGTGGAGATTCGTGGCAGGCACTAAGTGGAGCAAAATCGCCTTGCACAACACCTAGGCATTTTTCTCATCTAAAGGGGTCTAGAACTTGATCTACTTACAAAACTGGGACAAATGAGAGGTGAAGAACAGCAGACTATAGCCGCAGAACTCATGGATGCATGATATTGTCATATTCTTAATTTTAATATGCCTTTTGAACAAGACATTACCCCAGATGCATTCAAAAAGTACAACAGCCCTAGGCCACGACAAAACTCTAGGCCAAGCATCACTGCCTGCCTAGCACCTAGTGCTTTCTTGAAATATTGGTCTTATCAATTACATGTCAACTTAACAGACAGAAAAAACAGGTCATCATCTCAACATGATATTCATCACTGACAGTATGCTGCATGGCTCCAAAAAATAATGAAATACACAGTTAAAATATAATAGCAGGTCATCATCTCAACATGATATTCATCACTGACAGTATGCTGCATGGCTCCAAAAACATAATGAAATACACAGAGTTAAAAATATTAACAAGAAAACGCTAGCAGTTGCTTTAAAACTACCACTGAAAGGACAAAACCAAACCTTCTGTGTCCATTCACCAGTGAAGACATTTATATGGGCACCAACAAGATTGAGTTTTGATCTGCGTGACCATATTCCACGCACTGATTTCTTTGTAACTCGCTCAAAAACTGCAAGACAGAAGTAGATGACTTCAAAATTATGGTACAACAGATGAATAATGAGTACCAAAATCACTGTTCAGAGGCCACCTTCTTCTGTTTAAGTATGATACATGACCAATGTAAATGAAGCATGAAATTAACAGACCAAGAAGCATAACCACTTATCTAAGTTGTACACTGTAGATGACATTTTATGTTAAGCATGATAACTTATCTTTGGTTGTAAAGTTTGTTCATGGTCAATGGTCAAAGGTATGCAGAATTGTGTTCTAATCATCTAATACAGAGTATTCTGACAGATACACATGTGCATTTTTAAGTCTACACTCACGCATTGCCAACTGGTCAACATAAGCCACAAAAAAAGGACAGTCCTAGATCCTTGTACATGTGGAAAATGTATGGTATATCAGTGCCGTCGTCAAAACAGTGCACAATTACACATATTAAGACTTACCAGTATTATTAGTCAAGCGACTCAATATGCCAAATTCCAGTGTCAAAGTACCACCACCAGCCGTTGATGTTATCTGGAATAACAGTGTCAGCCCTCAGCAGTGGAACTCAAAACTGCTTATGCTCATTTGAGCACAAATGGAAAAGTGGAAAACTAGGTGAGATTGACAGACTGATGTTTATTGCAATGAACGGAAAAACAAATGTGAGACAGGTGTCTCAAAACTTC
Organism: Themeda triandra; assembly: GCA_018135685.1. Lineage (NCBI taxonomy): Eukaryota > Viridiplantae > Streptophyta > Magnoliopsida > Poales > Poaceae > Themeda > Themeda triandra. The sequence goes on along the minus strand of JAENPR010000759.1, from coordinate 66,091 downwards.
AGTTCTATATTTCTATATTCTTTTAGTTGTTTCAGCACTGGGTAGTGGGTACCCCCTGGCGCACTGGTAATCTCTCCATTCAGCCTCCTTATAAAATAAACAAGAGAAAGGAAACCTAGAAACTACCTTCCCCAGACCCTATCTTGTGTGGAAGCTTTCAGCACTGGATACATTCTTTATGTTCTTTTAGTGGCTCCAAAATCAATACTCAGAGGTATGCAGAACTATTTCCGTTTGCCAAGCTCTACAGCTAACAATAAGGAGGAAAAAAGAAGCTTGCCTTGCTTTCATTTTCATCGACTCCGTACATTAAATTAACAGATCCAAATGGAATGCCTGCGAAGACAACACTAGTCAGGAAAGACACAGGAAATTAAGAACATAACATAATGCTAAAAAGGTAAAATGGCATTTTGTTCAAGTTAGACTGTAAAGCAAATGACCGGAACAAAACTGGCCTGGCCCAAACCCAGCCCATGGCTGCTCTATGGCCAGAACTGAGCAGAGGAAACCAGGCCCATGAAAAAATGGGCCAGATCGAAATAATTTCTACAATTATTTTCTGCTGGAAAATAGCAATCAGGCCATCCAGACCCAGCACAAAATCACCACGCCGACTCTGCCAGGGCCATTAATGAGCACAACAATTGGAATCAAATGTCTGATGTAAGATTAAACCCAATCATTCCAGAAAGATTATAATAATAGAAAAGGTAATGAACCTGTAGGAGTGTCAAATGCGGGCAACAACCTCTGAGCTAAGTCAGCAGCTAAATGAAGTAACTGGTCATCATAAGATTGGATTCTCATACCCTGTCAATGAGAAGCTACAGTAAGAATTGGACCACTTGAACTGTATTGGGCTTCAAAAAGCTTTTTGCCCAAGAAGCACTCCTAATACACAAGAATAGCAATTAGGATCCAAGTAACAAGAAGCAAAAAAATTCAGTTCATGGTATTTTTTTGGTTTTGATCCCCCATAGGCATTATGCTAATTTTATTGATAACTCTGAAATCTTATCAAGCCTTAGGCATGCATAAACTACGAAGGCTGAAACACTCAAATTACATTTTTGATATCTGTTGGTTTAACCCTGTTAAGTTTTAGGGATTTAGAAACATGTCTTATTCATATATGCACACACAATAGTTGGCATGATACTGAGGGTAAGGTAGCTTGCAGTATTATAGCTCACTTTTGAGTACCAATGGACCTGCCTACCATTCAACCATTAATACAACCACATTCACAATGATAATAGATGTTGACATATCAATATCATCTGAGTGATAGCTCAGTTGGTAGAGCCTCCAGTTGAGAGGCTGCCAACCTGAAATCAAACCCAGGTACTCACAGGTTGCATGAGTACTCCCTTACAGGGTCTCAAACTCCTTTGTATTAACTATATAAGACAAAGCCAGAGCCCAGGGGGATGACTACTTTCCATGGACAATTTGTTTCCCAATATCATCTTACATTAGCTTTCTTTTTGCAGTGCAACTGCAGTAATGATTTCTTGTCGCAGCAGTACCAAAAAAAAAAGGAAAAAGTATAAAGCACCCAGTGAACAAGAAGTCGGTTAAAGAGATAACGAGCAAAAGAAAAAGAATGCACATGATAGAACAGACGTACAGTGGCATAATCACTGGCAATCAGGTGAGCTGATAGCAGACCCCCAAGTATACGTATGTTGGTTTCAAAAACAGAGACGGTTTTATTCTGCATACACAGTAAGGAAACATGATTTTTCAAGCAAATATACTCCAAAAAAAAGTGGTGTTAATAGGCTGCTAATTGTTGTAGCCAAAAGGTAGCATTCTAAGTTCTAACCTATACACTTAACCTTTAATCAAGTAGTAAAACAGCTACATTGCAATAAACTAAAAATACCAAAACAAAAGAATATTTGCATAAATATAATAGCATGTTTAGTACAGGTTTCGATATAGAAGAAAAGACACATGAAAATTGGTACCAAGAGAATCTTTCAAATGAGATTCAATGGCACATACTTCAATTTTCTCAATACATACAAAGCAATTTTATTTGAGTACTCCCTTCTTTCCAAATTGTACATCATTTAGTTTTGTCTTAAGTCAAACTTGTTTGTCTTTGACCAAATTTATAAAAAGAAGCATAGACATCTTCAACATCAAACTAGATTCATTAGATTAGATGCACCATGACATTTATTTTAATAGTGCATTTATTTGATATTGTACATGCTGATATAATTTTCTATAAACTTGGTCGATGTTAGACAAGTTGACTTAGTATATAAATCTAAAGGGACTTACAGTTCGAACAGAGGGACTAGATTAGAAGCTACAGTGATAATATTTCAAGAATACCATTTGATTACTAGCAAATGCATGCATAATTTTTAATTAGCATCTACCCGTTCACATTAGATGCATGTATCGGCAAAATAAATCCAACGCAGTTACTTGATTCTAGTGAATATTCAGTCTGAAATATCTGGTTAGTAAAACCAAATTCACTTATGGTTCACATGTTTACTTACAATGTCAAAGCGGACATTCTTACCAACCCACTCCACAGCAGCACCAAATTTCTCGTTATCACCCAGTAAAGCCAAGGTATCTAAAGAATCGATCTGTCCAATGAAGCAAATGATTATGAATGATAACAGGTCCATGATGGTGACACAGATTGTATGAAATGTGCAAATCTCAGTGTCTTACAAGAGTGAGCGCGTAACCACCAAGGGAGTCTTCACCTTGGCAACTTAAGGGTCGCAGCTCATCGAGTGGGAATGCATACTTCATGTACCCATCAAACGCATGATAGAACATATCCTTCACCTACATGAAAGATGCTATTTTTGAGCCAGTGTTTTAAGCAAATAAATCTTTCCATAAAATAAGGGGTCAACAACAAGGCTAGCTTGTCCTTGTAGGTATGAGTTAATCCAAGACAAGAATACGAATATAATCGGTTGCCAAAGTAACACATGCTATCGTAAGAACTACTTGGTTTTGTGCAGCCCGCCATATAGTTAAGTTACGCATGGAGTTCAATTATCATCCCAACTGGGAAATTCCCCTTCATTTTGCTATTTTCCGATATTGGTAACTAGCAGCCTACTCAAATGAGCGTGAACTTGAAACAAATACAATTGAGACACGCCTACAAGCTTAATACATGACCGAGTAGAACCATTTAACCACACAAGCATGAACAAAAGCAAATGTGCAATAGAAGAATAACAAAGCCACGATCTGAGTCATCTGACCAACTCGCATCGGGCATTAAAACAGACAATCAATCTAAGCAAGCTAGAAAAATCGTTCAATCATCAACCGAACTTCCAAAATCAGCTCCCTAAGCAAGCAGGCTGACACATCCACACTTGCAATCAGCACCATACTACTCACACAGTCACACCTCCAAGCTAAACGCTAAATCACCACTCAAGCACTCACTTGGCGCGCGAACTAGCAATGCGTAGAAGTGTTAGGAGCGGCGGATCTGAGGTGCCGGCCATACCTCATCGCGGAGCCGGCGCGCCTCCGAGGGCGTCACGCCCTCGGCGACGGCGGCGCCGGGGAGGAGAGTGGCGGCAGCGAGGAAGGCGGCGGAGAGACAGAGGAGTGGAAAGCCTCGGTGCCGCCGCCGGATCGGCTGCATCGAGCTCGGGGGCGACCTCAGGACGGGCGGGCCCGAGGCGGAAGGAGGAATGTACGAGCTTTGAGCTAGATCGGTTCCGTAATTCCAGAAGGCAAACGTGTCAGAGTCCGAGACTTTAGATTTCAACTGACCACACATGCCGAGAAATGTATTAAAAAAAACTTACTACTACTTTTCTACTGCCCTTGTTTACTTCCCGATTCCGGGCACCAAATCGGAACGTCGCTACAGTAATTTTTTGTTTTTTTAATTATTGTCCAAATATTGATTAATTGGCTTAAAATATTCGTCTCGCAAAAAGACAATAAAATCGTGTAATTAGTTTTTAATTTCATCTATATTTGGTATTCCACGCACGCGCTGACATTTCGATGTGATGGGGAATAGGAATTCTGCATAGTGAAATTTGGGGGTAAAATTTGGGAAGAGAAAAGGCCTATGAATTTAGATGACCTTTCAAGATCTTTTTTTAAAGCATTTGTTGGAGCTTAACCAAAAATAAAAAATATAACATATGACTGCAAGTTATGATAGCATATCCAAACAAAATAAATCATGTTTGATTTTAACAACACTGTCTAAGACTTTTGGAGCTCATGTAACTTTTCAAGATCACTACCAAGACTTGTAGGGAGACCATATGCTAAGATACAGATGACACTGTCTAAGAAATTTAAAAACGCGTCTACCAATGTAGGATTGAGGAGGCCAACTAGAGGGATGGTGATTTAAAGAAATAAATCAAATAGGAGAGCCACCAATATATTGAAAAGAAGACACCTAAATTATGTAAAATAACACATAATAACTTGAAGGGTTGGGTACCAAAGCAATACAAACAAAATAAACATATAGGCAATGTTTGCCAAATGAGGTAGGAAAATGATATCTCGCCCTCAAAAGATAATATTGTATCCTAGCTATTCATTCTTCAACTAATGTAACCATGTCATTCATCCATTTCTCTTTCCCAATCCACCCTCTCATAACTCATTCGCCAAACATCTCCATATATAGACAATGGCGGAGCAAAATGAGACTTCAACATGTGACAAAAATATAATCTTGTACTTAGCTTCTGCTATACACTATTGGTATGTCACTTTATAAACTCCCCAATAGTAGCCAGCATTAGCACGCTGCACATTGTGATCAAAATTGTAAGAAAAAAGAAACCCAAGTGCACCCTTTGTGCCATTGTTATCGATGGTGGCCTAAATTGAGTCGATTTGTCAAGCAAGGCTAGTCATTGCAAGTCGTTGCAACCGGTGTATGGTAGGTTAAATTTACTCCGGGTGCATATGCTCCCATGTTGTGGTCCGTTGATCTACATTGGAGCACAAATATGCGTGGGAGCATATGCACTGGGAGTAAAAAACCCGCCTTCGACTAGTGTAATGTCATGTAATCGATATGGTTGTGCATCACAATGTTGTCCCATACTTGGACTAGTTCCTACCGTATAGGACTAGCCACCATAATCGCTCATTGAAATGTGATGGCTCAACAACCTAGCGTCTCACCAAAGACAACATAAAAGCACGAGAATCTCCAACAATTGTTGCAATGATTAGACATGTTTAGAACTTAACTGCTAATCCTAGTTTATATATATCACAATAAAACTAACAACCGGATAATGACTTCACTCTCTTCATAACAGTCAAAAGACCCTAGGCACAAGATAAACAACATGACAACTAGAGTACTAACAAGAGCTCCTACACAAGTCTATTATACAATGTCAATCAACTAAGAGACTGGAACAAAAGTAAAAGCAACAAAACCCCCTTTTCACAAAAAAGTGATTTGAAGATAATCAACATGGCTACACTGGTACAAGCAACCACACTAACAAAAGCATGTAAGGAGCTAGTGTGTGGAACTAAAACAACGTGGAGACAAGGACAACCACGTACTCCTCATTGAAGCGATTCCGAGGACCATCATTCCTCTACCAGTCTACCAAACCCTCTATCTTAGTCTACCCGCAATGGCTCTAACCTGAGAACCAGTCTTGTGTTGCTCAATAAAAGCACTATAACAATCCTCTAATCAAGTAGAGATGCTCTATGTCTCTCTCCGACAATGATGAGCATAAGAGCTCCAAACAAATCCTTCTTTGAAGCCATCAACACAATCACCTTATGGTACGAGGCACTACTCAACTGTTAAAGGAGGTGGCAACCTCAAGAATTACAAAATGAATTCATCTTTTATAGGTGGGATATTCAAGTCGAGGGGTCCGAACTCACAATGTTTCACACATGTTTGTTGTGTCAGCTAATATGAAATAAGTTACAATTGTAGATATAGATTTTCTTCAACGAGTGATAAATTGAAGAATAGATAGGGCATCCATGTGGACACGACGTATCATGTTTTGCGCCGTGCCCATTTTGACTACCTGCTGCCGATCAATTTTGTTGATTTGGTTCATGTGCCATTACTAATATTTTAGCAAACATGATTCCAGTCTTCCTTAAGAAAAACCGACCACCGCCTACCGGCCACATTTCTCCATGCCACTCTTTGCACCACCTTCCTGTTCCTCGCCCCATCCGTCCATCCGCACACGGTCGTTAGAATAAAAATCCGAGTTAGAAAATCTAAAGTTTAACTAGATTTACAGAAAAATATTAATATTTATAATTTTAGATTTAAATATATTTATTATAGCGATAAGTACTTAGTCTAAGAATACTTATTACGTATCATGGATATTATATTTTTTATATTTTGTTAAAAAATTGGCAGTGAAGGCGAGATTTTCACGAGGGATTCCTCATCCCATCACCATACCCATCACCGTAGCATTCTCCCCTAAAAAAACAACCGTAGCATCCAACCGGTCGTTCCTCGAGCCTGGTGGTTATTGCTGCCGCGAAGCGTGGTTGTCCACTGGCCCCCATATGAGCGCAGGGGTGCAGCGGCGGCGGAGGTTTTCGGCTTCGATTCAGCTCCACGCCCACGGGATCTTCAGGATCGATAGTTTTTCCCCTTTCTTTTCTCAGCTTCTTCGCTTCAGTCTGGGGACTCTGGAGACACCGTCCCATGGATTTGCCTTCAACGCGAATGCTGCCTGGTTACCAAATTCTCTGTCAGTTCTGTCATCTCTGACCCCAATGATGGACAGCTGGTGCAGTTCCTCAACTTCTGAGCCAATGCCTTCAGGTGCTCCGTGCTCCTTCACCCTCCTACTCTACAGTTGTCAATACAGGAAGATAGAGAGCGGCAGTGACAGATTTTTGTTCTCAGATGTAAGCCAGCCTGCCATTGCAATCCTTTATTGTGTTCACTCTACTGTACTTACTTAGATTCTCATCACATTCTAATTATTGGCCTCACCCAGCTTTGTTTTGTGCCAAATTTGACAAAGAGGGATACATAAATATGGTAACATCAGTAGTACCTGCTCCTAACTGACCACAGAGAACATTCCCACTAAAGAGAGCATAAGCGAGGTGTGTTCTATTGTGAGTTCTTCTGATCTGGTTACACAGTATCAGTCAGTTTAAATTAACGTGTATCGATTTTAGCTTCATTCTCTGTCACAGTTCCTCCGTCACCTAACACTATCCACAGACCACAGCTAATTCCATAGCATGGCTGTTAACCTTGTGAGCTGAATCCTGATAGCTAGTGTCAGTGTCCTAGTTCACAGTCTTTAGTGTTACTTTCTTTCTCAATAGCTTGGTACATAGCTATGTAGGTTAATTTCATATTGCTTCTTACACCATCTACATGAGCTTTACTAATTCTTAGCAACTGAGTACATTAGTATGAAATTTAGGCTGTTCTGCTTTTATTTCTACCTATTTCTTATCAGCTCTTGCTAGCTGCATGTTGTCCACTGATAGGTCTATGTACATGGCAGTAAAGCAAGAACATACAGTAGGGCTTCAGTTATGGTTGTTGATTGCAGTAATCTATCATTTTGTTAATGTTAATGAGAGCATCCTTGTCCCTCTTGGCTCGGTTCCATCATCTGTAACAATTTAAGGCCCTGTTTCTTCAAAAAAAAAAAAAAAAAAATTCAAAACAAAATAAAAGTAAGGCTCTGTTGCTGAACCCCTCAACAGCCAACAGTGTCTTAAGCTATTTTCAATGGTTATTACATCCTTGTCCCTCTGTTCATGTTTTCAGTTCTATTTCCATGACTCCAGCTCCAGCTGATATGCAGTTATTATGTATGTTAATTTAGCTTTGATAACCAACCTTTACCTTTTATGTTGTTGTCATGGCTACTGCTTATCTTGTGGCTTCTAATTTAGGTCTTTTTCGTTTATGTCTATTTCGGATAAAATTCGTGGTGCTCTGCAAAATGTTGGAAATTTGTTGATAGGCCACCCTTACACAGGATGCTCGTCCTATATGATTTTGGTTTGTGGGCTCCTGATTACTGACTATAGCTTGAAGGTAAAAGAACACTCACAGACCATACTTTTCAGTTTTCACTGCTCTTTTACCTGAGATTTCATCTATAGTAACAGTTATAAAACCATGTTATTGTGCCATGTTAATAAGCCAATGTTATTTACATAGCAGTGCTAACAAATGGTACATTAATATATTGATGTGCCAGGAAGGAGAACAATTTTTCCTACATTGTGGATTGTTCCATATATATTTAAGATGTGACTTCCTGTTAAGGAAATGGTCTACATTGTTAGGGTACCTAACTGTTTTATGTATGTCAATTTTTTATTTTATTATTTCTATTGTTCTAAAACCCTTGTGACTTTATACATTATCCAGGGTTAATTCCATTACAAGCCTATTTGCAAATTGAATTAGCATGTGCCCTGTGTTCTTAGAGATCTAATATCTATATTCGCAACTGTGTTCTCTACATTTTTAACTCACTAAAAAATATGGTCTCATTATGACTAGAACTGAATATGTTACAGAGCACCTGCAGCTGCAACGAATGTACAACCAGTATGGATAGGATTGTCTCTATATTAGGATACATGTTCAGTTCTTTTGTATATGCTAGACTATGATATATGTCTGTTATTATATGGTCTCTCTTATATCACCATATTATTTTGACCGTTCAAATTTGTCATGAATGCACGGCAAAATCATCATGATCATGGTGCAGGAGCAATGTGTGTTATCTTGCAATGGTATTCATGGTAAAGGTCAACACAATAATACTGATAGAAGGAAGGCTAACAGACTTATTGTTGAACTGATTCACTCTCTATTGATTTTGGTTAACCCTAGAAGGGTAGCTATAATGTGTAGCATACATGGGCCTCATGGGCCTAGCCTCATGGGCCTAATACATATATACTCCAACACTCCCCCGCAGTCTGAACTACCGGCGCAGCGGAGTTCTAGACTGGACATCTAAAAGAAAGAGCACACACACATGCCCCCCATAGCCACAACTAGCCACTGGTGATGTTGAGGCTGGAGCGGAAGTCGGTGAAGGTCGACGACGAGAGGCCCTTGGTGAAGATGTCTGCGAACTGGGAGGTGGTCGGTACATGGAGGACCCGCACCTCGCCGATGGCCACCCGATCACGAACAAAGTAAAGGTCGATCTCCACATGCTTCGTGCGCGCGAGCCGGACGGGGTTGAAGGGAGAGGTAGACCGCACCGACGTTGTCGCAGACGAGCGTGGCCCGGCGAAGGGGGCTATGGAGCTCGGCCATGAGCCGCGCGGAGCCGAAGCCTCGGCCACACCATTGGCGACGGCGCGGTACTCGGACTCGACTGAGCGGGAGGCCACTGGCGGCGCTTGGAGGACCAGACACAAGGTTGCCTCCGAGGAAGACGGCGTAGCCGAGAGGTGGACCGTTGAGTGTCCGGACATGCCCGGCCGGGCCAACAAGCAGTAGACAACCGGCTACGCAGGCGAGGACCGACGGGTGCGAGAGCGAGGCCATAATCGCGGTGCCGCGGAGGTATCTCGAGAAGACGCTTGAGAGCGGTGAGATGAGGCTCCCGAGGATCATGCATATGAAGGCACAACCGCTGAACCGCATAGGTGATGTCGAGCCGAGCGAAGGTGAGGTACTAAAGAGCACCCGCAAGACCGCGGTATGCCGTAGGATGAGTCACCTGGGGGCCTCCGCCTCGACTTGCTCGAGTGTCAACCGGAGTGGTGCGGGGGTTGCAATCTGTCATCCCAGCCCGCTCAAGTATGTCCAGAGTATACTGACGCTGGTGAAGAAGAAGCCCAGCTGGATGAGGCTCAACAGTGACCCCAAGAAAGTGGTGAAGCACACCCAAATCCTTCATTGCAAACTCCTGCTGAAGAGAGGTGATGATCCGGCGAATAAGTGACTCACTGGAGGCTGTAAGGACTATGTCATCCACATAGAGGAGCAGATATGCAGTCTCGGCCCCTTGGTGATAGATGTACAGGGACGTGTCTGACCTGGCCTCCACAAAACCAAGGGTCAGGAGGAAAGCAGCAAACCTGTGGTTCCATGCCCGGAGCCCGCTTTGAGGCCATATAGAGATTTGTTGAGCCGGCAGACCATCTCGAACCGGAGGAGTCCACAAACCCACCCGGCCGACCGCAGACCGTCTCGCATAAGAAGCCCGTGAAGAAAAGCATTCTTCACATCCACTGGTGCACCGGCCGAGCGGGTGAGAGCCGGTGAGAAAGACGGTGCGGACGAGCGTGCTTCACCACCGGACCGAAGGTCTCATCATAGTCAACCCCGGGCGTTGAGTGAAACCCCGAGTACCCACCGAGCCTTGTACCTCTCAAGTGTACCATCGCCCGGCGCTTGTGGGTCCGCATCCACTTGCCGTGACGACGTTAGCACCTCGCGGACGGGGCACCAGATCCCAGGTCTGGTTGGCGAGGAGTGCCGCGTACTCCTCTTCCATCGCACGGCGCCAGTGAGGGTCCGCCAAGGCCTCGCGGACGGAAGAGGGTACCGGAGAGATCCCCATCTCGCAGACAGTGGCGGAGAGGGCCTGCGGGCGGGACGCCTGCCTCGTCACCATAGGGTGAGTGTGACGAGGGTCCCGGTGAAGCAGCGGCGGGTGGTAGACCGGAGTAGTGACACGGGCACCCGGCGGTCGAGGCGGCGATGGTGTCCCGGCGGGGAGGGAGGACACCACCGGTGGTGCAGCACCCGGCGAAGAAGTGGTCACCGGCGGAGGCGGCGGTGGTGGCGGCTCAGGCCGGGCACGACGGCGGTAGACGTGCACCGGCTGGGCGAAGCGAGCCGGTGGCTCCTGAGGTGGCGCACGTGGCGCCTGAGGTAGCTCCTGAGGCGGCGGCTCCAGCCCCCCACCCCCACTCGGCCCCTCCATGGTCGAGTGGGGGCCTCGGGAGAGACACCGGCCGCCGGTGAGCGGGGCACGACTCCGGCGAGGAGCACGTTGCCGGAGTACCCGGCAGGAGACAACCGGAAGAATGGCTCGACCACCGCGTCGCCGGGAAACACGAGAAAATGTCAAGCTCCCCGTGGAGCCGAAGTGGTAGTAGGAGGGGTGGAGAAGGGAAACCGACTCGTCGAACACCACATGGCGAGAAATGAGAACCCGACGAGAGGCGAGATCATAGCACCGTAGCCCTTGTGATCCGGGGAGTACCCAAGGAAGACACACAAGGTGGACCGAGGAGCCGCTTGTGGGGAGCGGTGGCGGTGTTGTTCGGGTAGCACGCACACCCGAAGACCAAGGTGATCGTACCGGAGGAAGTGTACCAAGAGAGCGTGGTGTGGTGTAGAGCCGGACAGCAAAAAGGTAAAGGTAGGCGGTTGAGGAGGTAGGTGGTGGTGTGCAGGCACTCAGCCCAGAAGCGAGCAGGAAGTGAGGCCTGGAGAAGAAGCGTGCGCATGGTTGAAAGTCCCTAGTTTGGTTTTGGCTAATTGATGAAACCTAGGACTAACCTTGTTTATCTAAGTGGTTGATTTAGAGAAAGGTTGTCCTTATGATGAGCATATTGAATATGAAGCATGACACGTGTCATGTGATCAAAGATGAAGATCAAGATGATGCTTGGCTCCATGGACCGGTGTTGAAGGTGAAGGGCTAGTCAAGACTTCGGAGTGAAGGACCATGCGATGGTGAAACTCGGGCAAGACTAGGCGCCGATGGACCGATGCACGGTGAAGGGCAAGTAAAGTCGAGGTCGATGGATCGAGACGGTCACATGATGGTGTGAAGCGTTCATATCATTTGGAGGAACAAAATGGGCTCAAGGCAAAGGTATAACTGTTAGGGCCATTTTGTTTTGCACTCAAGACACCATAGAGGGTGTGAGTGGTTTAGGTTCGATAGCCGCACTATTAAGATGGGAAGTTTTATCGGCTATTCGACGCACGGGTGCCACTAGGTGAATTCATGAAGTGCATTGCATGTAGGGCCTAGTGAGCTAACCTAACCTTTGGGAAATGATTGTGAAAAGCTAACACACAAGCACATGGAGATGTACACTTGGTTGTGTTGGCACATTTTCAAAGGTGGCGTTTGGGCGCGCTGGTTTGCGAGGAAGAGTTGGGTTTGGGTTCCTCTCTTCCTCCCGCCGAGCCCGTGAGGCGGGATTCGGCGCTTTCGGGAAAAATGGATGCATATTTTCTATTGCGCCGATGCAAAATTTGGTTGAAATAATGCTATCTCCGTTGTTCAAGTTGGTATACTTGTTGGATAGCATGTCTGAGAACTTGGATCGACGACACGGCGAAAGGCAGCATCTGCAGGAGGCGCCAGACGCGCCTTGGGCAGGCGCCGGACGCGTCCGGCGCATTGTGGCTCGGCTCCGTGCCGCGGCCGACATGGTCGGAGCGGCGGACGCGCGCAGACGCACGCGGCGGACGAGGGCTATTCACCGTGGCCGAGTCCGGCGAGCGCCGAGCCTCGGCATGGCGCCGGGCGGGCGGGCGGCGGCGGCGGACGCGCAGTGTCGCGTCCGGCGCGCGCCGGACGCCGAACAGAAAGTTCCAGGGCGCGGCTCTGGAACCGGACGCGAGCGCCGGACGTGCGATGGCGCGCGCCGGACGCCGCGCCGTACGCACACGTGGCGGGACGAGATTGAACGCGGAGCCAACGGTCGACTTGGCTCGCGCGAAGAAGCGCCGGACGCGTCGTCCGGCGGTTGGCGGCGGCAGACGCGTCCGGCGCGTGCCGCTCGGCTTCCCGAGGGTAACGGTCACATTTGTTTGAGGGGGTTATAAATAGAAGGTGGCCGGCCCTTGGGGAGGTCTCTTGGCCATTTCTCATCCCTTGTGCATTCTTTGAGCTAAGAGACTCTCTCCCACTCTTCTCCCTTGCTTGGTTGTTCATCCTAAGAGAGATCGAGTGAATCACCTAGTGCATTGCATTGCTTGAGGGCATCTAGTGGCACTTGTGGGTGGTTTAGCCGGTGGATTTCTTGTTACTCTTGGAGAGTACCACTCCTAGCCGGCTTGGAGATTGTTGGAGGCGTTGGCAAGAGAAGGTGATTGTTCTTGGCCACCTCCGGTTGCTTGTGAGAGGTTTGAGCTCACCTCGTGGGGATCACGAAGAGCATCCTAGTGGATTGCGCGTGTCGTTGAGTACCTCGCTTGAGAGTGGTGTCTTGCGGTGCCTTGAGGGGCTAGTGACTTGAGGGTCACACCGAGGAACCATCTAGGTGTTGGTCGACACAACGGGTGACGTAGCTTGGCGGTGCCCAAGTGAACATCCGGGGATAAATCATTGTGTTCATCTTGTCTCCCGGTGATTGGTCATCATCCTTTGTGTGTTGCCGATTGTGATTGATTGTTCATCTTATTGGTGATTGGCAACCTCGACTCTACGTTGGTATAACACGCTCCTACCTCTCTTGTATTACTTTGATTACTTTCTTGCAAAGTAGAATTGCTTGCGTGGTCGGTCGGGAACCACAACTTGTGTAGACTAAATCCCGTGGGTAGAATTGCTTGTGTGGTCGGTCGGGAACCACTCCTTGTGTAGATTAAATCCCGTGGGTAGAACTCTTGATCACTAGTGGTAGCTATTGTTTGTGCTAGTGATCACCTACTAGAATTGTTTGGATAGAGGCTTGCAACATCTAGTAGGCTAAGCAAAACTTGCTTTCCGCCGTTTGTGTATCTAACGAAGTTTGCTTAGTGAGTTTGTAGAAATTTTTATAAGCTATTCACCCCCCTCTAGCCATCTAGGACCTTACAATGGTGTCATTGATGGTGCGAATCATGCGCTCAACCTTGCCGTTCTGAGAGGAGGTGTACGAGCAAGACATGCGCAACTGGACACCGTGAGAGAGGAAGAACGCACGCGAGGTGGAGTTATCAAACTCACGACCATTGTCACACTGGACGGCCTTGACACCCAAGCGAACAAGTGGTGAATCGCAGGGAAAGCATCAGACTTCGCACGCAAGGGAAAAGTCCACAAGTAATAAGAAAAATCATCAACCACCACAAGATAGTATTTATAGCCAGAAATACTGAGTACAGGCGATGTCCACAAGTCGCAGTGTACAAGATCAAAACGGTGAGCCGCATGAGAAGAGGAACTAGAAAAAGGAAGACGAACATGACGGCCCAACTGGCACGCATGACACAACTGCTCATCATGAACTCGAGTACAACGAATGTAAGCTGCATCAGGGCATCACGTCCAGGATGTCCAAGACGCCGGTGCCAAGTAAAAGAAGTAGTGGTGGCGAGGGCAGCTGACGAAGATGGCGAAAAAGCCGGAAAGCGGAGAGTGTAAAGGGGCCCCGAGCTGTCACATCGGAGCAGAGGACGCCGGGTAGCCAAATCCTTCACAAGAAGACCGTAAGAGTCAAACTCCACGTAACAAGAGTTGTCACCGTAAAACGACGAATAGAAAGAAGATTGTGGACCATCGTGGGTGCAACAAGAACATCGAAGGGAAGGCGAAAAGAGCCATGGGCACCGGCGGTACCCACTACGTACGTGACAGAAGACACGAGCCATTGGCGACCATGATAGACGAAGGGTGTGAGGAAGGAGGAGGAGAGGCAGACGAGAGTATACCGGAGTCCGGGGTGGTGTGGTAGGTGGCACCCGAGTCGGCGATCCACTCCGGGCCGACAGGAGGTGTCAAGCCCAGGGTGGAGAAGGAGCGCGCCAGAGCCTCCTGGCTCCAGCCGGCCGGCCCCGGCGAGGCCCCGGAAGGTGTGCCCCACGGGGTCGCCTGTGGGTAGAACGTCGGAGGAGCTCCCGCGAACATGGCGGCCGGTGGACGAGGCTCGCCACCCGGGGCCTGGAAGGGCCACATGGCGATGCGCCCGGACCAGGGGTTGTTGTAGGAGGGCCAGGCAGCTGGTGGACGTGGCGGCTGAGGAGCGCCACGGCCGGTCCCCCCACCGCCACCACCCCCGTTGCCCTTGCCCTTGCCCTTGCCACCCCGGGGTTGCCGCCCGCCCGCGGCCTCCCCCCGCTCGGCCCGGTGGGAAGAGGGCCAACGGTGGGGTGTACGGAGCGGTGGACGGGCGGTGGAGTGGCGGCGAGGGCCGTCGAGGAAGCCGAAGAGCCTGCAGCAGTAGAGAGAGGCCCGGCGGAGGTGGATCCGCGCTGGCCCCCCTGAGTGAGCTCCTCCATGATGAGGTCGTCGCGGACCTGGAGGTAGGTGGGGAACGGCCTCTGGCGGATGATCAGTGCGCGGAGGGAGGCGTAGCGCTCGCTGACCCCGCGGAGGAGGTTGAGGACGAGTGTGTGGTCCTCCACGGTGTAGCCCAGGTCGTCGAGGGAGTCCGCCATGGCCTTCATCTGCCTGCAGTACTCGCCAACCGCGAGATCCCCGCTCGAAGGTGCGGAAGCGGAGGTCGAGCCGCGGGGCCCGGGTCTCGGCGTTGCCCGTAACCGGCCCTTGAGGGCAAGCCGGGCGTGTCGAGCCGGAGGAGGTGTTGGGCGAGGTCTGCAGCTCGGAGTTGACCGTGCCGAGGATCCACGAGAGCACGATGCTGTCGAGGCGGAGCCACGACGAAGTCGGGTCCCCGGCCGGCGGCTCGGCGAGGGGTGGTCGTCCAAGGCGTAGCGGCGCAGGGCGAGGATGACCTCGGTCCCTCCGCCGGGCGTAGGATGGCGACGCGGGTCAAGGACGGCCGGATGAGCCGGCCGATGTTCGACACCCCCTGCCCGGTAGTGGAGTTGCGCGACGGTGGGTCGGCCGGGTCGTGCCGGTCACCACGGTGGAGGTGGATCCACGCCGGCCCGTCGAACCGGGAGGAGGGCCCCGGGGCAGGGGCCGAGGCTCGAGCGAGGAGCGCCTCCGCCTCGGCAATCCGGGCGAGCCAAGGTGGCGGCGGCGTCCCCGCTTCCCGCCCAAGCCCGGCGGCAACAGAGACGCTCTCGCCCGCGCGGCGGCCGCCGCACGCGCGGAGACAAGAGGCAGCGAGGCGGAGTTGGGCCGGGGAGCGTAGTGGTTGGCCGGCGGTGGCGCCGGAAGGTGAAGGAGCCCGCCGCCCGCCACCGCAGCGTTGCCCCCGCCGCAGCCGCCCGGGCCGGGCATCGAGGCGAGGACGTCGGCTGCGGTGCTCGGCGCGGAAGTAGACGACGCCGCCGGGAAGAGGTTGGCATCCCGAGGCCCTCCAGGCAAGAAGAAGCGAGCCGGCGGCCGCGTAGCGTGCGTGCCACCGCGCCCGCAGCCCGAAGCCGGCCGCGTGGCCTCGCAGCCCCGCCCCGTAGGGGCAAATGGCTGCGGGCCGCAAAGATCAAGGCTGCGTGTGGGAGGAGGGTGGTGGGGGAGCACCGGGTCCTCGGCAGCGGGATCCTGCAGGACGGGGTCGAGATCCGCGCCGCCCCCCTCCGCTCCGCCCCCGGCCCCGGTGACCGTCCCGTCGGCCGCGAGGACCATGGCGGGCCGGGAGGTGGAGTCAGCGGCCAGGTGAAAGGTCACAATGGCTAGAGGGGGGGGGGTGAATAGCCTAATAAAATTTCTAGCAATAACACTAGACAACAAATTAGATGGCAAGGCGGCAAATGTGCAAAGCTAAAGCTTCGACTACTCTATGCAAGCCGTCCTAAACAAGCAAGGCTACTCAAATCAATGCACAACAACCACGGTGATCAAGCTACACAATGTCGGTTCACCGAAACCAACCAAGCAATTCTACCCACGGATTTACTCTACACAATGAGTGGTTCCCGACCGACCACAACAAGTAGTTCTACCCACGGGATTTAAACTACTCAAAGAGTGGTTCCCCGACCGACCACAACAAGCAATTCTACTTTGCGGAAAGTAAAGAGAGGATGGAAGGTTATACCGCCGCGAAGAGTAGAAGATAGCCAATCACCTAGAGATGCTCAAGCACACTCACAAGGAGGTCGATGCCTCGGCAATCACAAATCAACACAATGATTTTTTACCGAGATTCACTTGCTTCCCGGCAAGCTACTCCTCGTTGTGGCGATACACTTGCTTGGTGAGTTGCCCGCTCAATTGGCTCGGTGCCAAAGACCCCAATGGGAGCCGCAATCTCCACACAAGACAAGGATCCACAAGCCACGAGCAATCCACTAGAGTATCCTTTCGCGAACTCCCAGCGGGGAGGATCAAGAACCCTCACAAGAACCCAAAGGTGGCCTCGAACAACCTCCAACTCGAGCTCAACCACCATCCGCTGCTCCAAACCGTCTACGGTGACGGGAATCACCGAAGAGTAACAAGAATCCGCAGCTCACTCGATGAACAAGTGCCTATAGATGCAACTCTCAATGCAAATCACTTATTCTCACTCAAATCTCTCTCAAGATTAGCAAAGGAATCAAAGAGATGAGTGGGGGAGTGTCTCTCTTGCTCAAAGTATGCTCAGGTATGAAGAAATGGCGAAGAGAGCTCCCCAAGGCCGGCCAACTCTCTATTTATAGACCCAAGTCCGAAATAGAGCCGTTGCTCCTCTTGATAGTCGGTTATCGATCCTAAATGTGGTCACACTCGCTAAGTGTCTTGACCACCAAACCGGAAAGCCCTATCAAGTATACCTTCGCCTTGATCTCCATGGGCCTCCGTCGGAGCTTGATCACCTCACATGTCCACCATGCTCGTCACCGTGATCACCATGCTCCATCATCCACCGTCACGTTGCTATGTGTCTAACCACTTTACCAAAACCAAACCGGAGCTTTCACAAGGGTGAAGCCCGGCGGCGGCGGAGGCCGCGCGCCCACCGCGGCCCCGTGCGGATCGAGGGCGGCTGCGGCGTCGCGCGCCCGCGCGGCGGGGCGGCGAGCGCCCGGCGGCGTCGATCCGGCCACGATCCGCGCCCGGGAGGGAGAGAGAGCTCGGGGAAGGAGTAAATGGGGGAGAAGGAGGAGGGGGGCCGGCCGGCCCCCATGGCGGCGCCGGCGGCGACGGGCCGGCGGCGGCCCCGGATCGGGGTTGGGTCGGGACGGGAGAGAGGGAAGACCTAACCCTACCCCGCGATACCATGTTGAACTGATTCACTCTCTATTGATTTTGGCTAACCCTAGAAGGGTAGCTATAATGTGTAGCATACATGGGCCTCATGGGCCTAATACATATATACTCCAACATTTATTATTGCTTGATTAGAGTTTACAGAGGTATTTATCTAGATAACTGTTAAGATCATTGGCTATGTGTTTGACTGTTTGCTGATATGAACCTGGGTCATTCATTCTTATTATTTCATCACATATTTCTTTCAAAAATTATTTCATCACATACACCAGTCTAAATTTACAGATGCCCAATCAATCACAAACTGTGATATCTTAAAATTTATATCTTGGGGAACTGCAATACATCATTCACTATACCAACTCAATCATCAAGCATGTGGGACAAAACAATCAACCAAACACTGAAGAATAAAATAACTCGCACATGGAGCAATACATCAGTTCATTGCAGTGGTGCAACACATGCAACTGGTAAAAAGAGAGGATCTTGCCTTCTGCTTTTCTTTGCTTCTTGGTGAACTAACCATGGTATTACCCTTCGAGTTTGATTCTGGTTCCTTCAATGGAGACCACATACCAGCTTCGCCTTTCGTCAGCAAGCTCTGAAATGGTTTCTTAAATCTTGCAGAATGATTTGGTATTCTGAAGTCTCCTCCTGATGGTTCCCTGGGGCTTAACAGTGGGCTCCTCTCAGATTCTTCCTTAGCTTCAGCTTTAAAATGTATTACGGCAATGTCAGTTGTGGGGATTTCCACGTGTACTTGGCTATGCTGCTCAATAGAATTGGAAAAACCTATATTTTGCGCTTCCTGAAGTAATGGAGTCACTTCACTGGCTTCTCTCCCTGGAGTTGATGTCTGAAGAGGATGTTGTTCCTCAGTAGCCGTATCTACACTTGCTGTGACTTTCTCCTGATTGCATTGAGCAGTAAAGGCTGCAGCTGCAGTGCTTTCTGTGACTTCCTTCTGATAATGGTTGGCTTCAAAGGTAAAATCTGAAGATCTAGTGTTTGTATCTACTTTCTCAGGGTTGATACCATCAGTAGAGAGTATGGCTACATTTGAGCTATCTCCCACCAACTGCATACACTTTCTAAGAATCTCACCATTCTGCTGTGACTCGTCACCTTGTGGGCTTGTAATATCTTCTAGTGATTGAAGAGGAGTTGAAGGTATGGCCTTTGGTAAATCGGATAAGTCTCCTCCCTCCTCTGCCACTATGTGTGCATCAAAATGGAGACCTAGACCTTCCACATTATTGACCTTATCTTCTTCTAAAATTTCCTTTATGGTCTCTTTATCAAACTCTACTATTCCGGTTACTCCATTGATTTTTCTTTGTATCTCTTCATTCACAATATGATGATGATCTGACAAAGATGATTGTAAGCCTATGAATTCCTTTCCATTGACCTCAGTAATACTGACTAAGCTACCATAATATTCTTCAGGTTCCTTCTCTGCAGCAAAATTATCTTCTAGATTCCAAACCGTGATATTTTTCTCAACAATTCCTTCTTCCTTGTATATTGATTCTGTGCCATTATGCTTGATTTGTCCATTTCCCAGTTCTGGATCATTTGTTGCAATTGGATTTTTTAAATATGGTTGACACATTTCAACAACTTCATTATTATAGAGATTACCACATAATGTATTTATTGTGCTATCTTCATCCTGATTTCCCAATTCATGGATATTATTAACATCCTCAAGTACCTCATCTCTTTCAATCATAAGCTTTCCTTTTGCAGTTTTTCTTATTGCTCTGTTTTCTTCCTTGTCATGTGGTATTTGTATTTGCATGTTGTCATTCTTGGATGCCACTACGTTTGTGCCATCTAGTAGTTGCACATCTGGTCCACTCTCTCTTTGTCCAGGCTTATCTTCTATAACAACTTCCTTGATCTCAGAGTCATCAGCATCAAGATAAGTGCTGACAATTGATTGAGTTGATGATGTAGTTTCTCCTTGCATTGCCACCAATTTATCCTCTACTGTTGGCACCTCAATGTATCCTTGTTCTAAGTTCTCAGTTGTATCTTCACCAGCTAGACTAACACCCATGGGGGAATTGTCATGACTGCTAGTTTCTTCCTGTTCTTCTAGGGAACCTTCTAATTTTTCTTGTAACATTGATTTGTGGTTGTCTTGGATAGTTTCTTCATTTGTATCTCTAGTACCATGCATAAGTGGTACAATTTTTTCATTAGAGATTGAACTATCCTTGTAGCTTGTCACATCTTCAGTGGTACTGACAAGAGCAATTATTTCAGAAGAAAATACGGCTGTTTCAGTTTCTTCTTTCCTCAATGGTTCATCATCACCTGTACCAAATTGCTTGTTTTTGTTAAGAGAATTCAGAGCTGCAGAGGAACTAAAAGCAGTATAGTGCTTAGATTCTAAAGTTTATTCATTAAAAATAGTTTGTTGAAGATGCATGTTAAGGTGGATAGTACCTATATTTGTATTATTTTGGAGTCACTATATTTATCTTGCTGTTTTTCTTTCCTTTTTAGGGGGGCTATTCTTTATTTTTACCACTGACCTTATGAATCTTTACATCGAGCTTGTTTTTCATTTATTTGAAGGGACTATTTTTCATTTTTACCACTGACCTTATGAAATTTCCATGCTTCTTGACTAATTAGGGAATGGGGAGAAGTTTTCTGAACTTAAGGAAATGATATGGCAGGGTACCAAGTTAACTAGAAACTGAGTTGGAGAACTGAACTAACCTTTTTGTAAGTTACTACTCTGATCATCTCGTGTTGATGTGTTGTACTGAATTGAACTCCTGTTTTTCTCATCTAAGCCTTCAATCTTATCTGATGAAATATTTTGATATGACGCCACCTGCTTATCTTCAGCATTGGTAATGATGAGCTCCGTTGAGGATTTTGACCAGCTGACATCCTCAGTACCATCCTTGTCATTATCTAGCATAAACAGGCAGGTTAGTGGTGATTCATTAATACTGAATTTTGTGTAAATTAGTACCACTATCCATACTTGTCTTACTGTTTGTGCGGTTGGGCCTAGGTGAACTATTTGAAGGCTCAACGGTTTTGTCAGCTCCATTAGTGGCCTCTTCTGATACTTGAATTTACAAAAGATAACTAGTGAAACACTGAAAACCTCATTGTTAGGCAGCAGATTGTATTCAGCGAAATGCATACCTTGTTGTCCAGTGACATTGTTATTTCCCATGATCTCAGTTCCACACTTCACAGCTCAAGTTCTGAAACACTATGAGCAATTACAACAACATATTAGTTAGCTCAAGTCCTATCAGATATAATTGTATGGTAGACAAGGGGATGTGCAAGGGAGCACCACAGACCATGATGGATTGATGGTAGAAACTTCAAGATCAGTTAGAAAGAACGATAACAAGACATATTGTTACCTGTGAGCCTCATAGTATTTATAGTGCAGGGTGCTCATTATAAGAAACACACAAGCTTTGTGAGTCACTATCTCCTCTTAATAATAATTTTTGAAAAGTTAAGTAAAGTCGGTGATCTGATTGTATTATGACTACATCATTCATCAACATGACTGGATTTGTTTAGAATAGGGTCTACTGAAATTTAGTAGGAAAGCTGAACACTTTTTGTACAAAAGTCAGTCTCACAGAGGCTCTGCTATATATAAGAAAAAGGAATTAGTCACAAAGGCTTGGTCATATTGGAGCATGATTTAGCACAATGGCTCTATGCTTTACTTAACGAGGAACATGCTTATTTGCTTGCTGCGCTGTCCACTATATTTTGAGATTAGGGACATCATTTTTGCTTTTCTTTTAACTTTTTTTTTTTGTCACTAACAGATATACATGTTCATTGAAGTATGAGACATGGAGCTTGGATGCGTTTACATATAGCACTTAAAAAATATGGTTTTGTTCATGCTAAATATGTGATGAGCTGCTACCGAACTTTGACAGGATGTAACGGATCACATTTCTTTGAACCAATCAAGCTTTCGGCGCATGTTTTGGTTTTATTATGTCTGTGAACACATTTGATTCTTCCAATGTCACGCTCCCTGTCTCAGGGATTTTTTTGGAAGCATTATCATGGCTAGTTTCGTTGTTTGGCTCTAAAGCTGGATCCAGTTGAGTTGGAGGGAGACATCTTGTTATGTTTTTGGTGTAATCATGATCTACAACTCCCTTTTTGCTGCTAGCCTGCTTCACAGACTTTTGAAGGCCCTTCTGGTGGTGTTCCCCGGAAGTTGTTTTCCACCTCATGCTTTTTCCTAAGAAAATGTTTCGATTATGATTTCTATCACAAGCTCAATCTATCGCAGTGGCTGGTGGCGGTTCAAAGTTGAGCTCGTTTAGTTGTCAAAAAAAAAAAAAAAAAAGTTGAGCTTGTTTATTTGTTTGGCATTTTCTTTTTTATTAAACCAGGATTGCTTGAAACTTGAGCCTTCCGTGGTGGAACATAACTTGGCGAACCATTAGGCCACACTGAATACTACAACGGCACGTGTACACTGGTTCTGATTTTTTAAAAATCCATTTTATAGTACGAAAAATACAAAAAAAATATACCGTTTTGGTGGAAATCCAAAAATAATATGGCAGTCCCAACAGTGTCTTTCGAAAATCATTATTATAACCATAGAGTGACTCGTTATAACGTAAAACTATTTTGCATAAAGTCGTACTCCTATACAAAACAAAATTAATGAATTTTGTTTTATAGGCGATAGTTTTGTTTTTAAACTATTTTTAAAGTCATCCATCTGGCGAACAATATTTAGGGAAGTCGTTCTTCCATAGGACAATATTTTTCCTATCTCATCGTATGCGCCTTCTCTTGTCAATAATAATAAAAAAAAATACATAGTAGCCTCAAAAATCATATTATTTTTCAAGTAGATGCTGAAAATTAAGCACAACCTATTTTTCTTAGGTCTAGTATTATGACTTTTGTACTTTAAATTACAATTATATTTAGAATGCCATATCTATTATTTGGTTACGCTGTTCAGCTCTAAAATAGCTTCTAAAATATGGAAAAGTCATTTAGATTTATGATTCCAAAAGTAGTATTTTTTCATGTAATTACCCATCATATTTGCTTTGTTAAGGAACTTTGTCATCTAGTTTAGTATCCAACATCTATTTTTGAGCAGTGTATGCCTTGTTAAGGAACTTCGAATTTCGCTTGAGCATGTATGTATGCATGAAAATTACATGACAAAATAATACTTTTTGAACCATGAATCTAAATGATTTTTCTAGATTTTTTAAATGTGTTCCGTGCCAATCAAAAACTCAAATATAACATTCTAGGAAGAATTTTAGTTTAAGACTATAATAGCTATGGTGCTAGATCCAAGGAAAATGAATCATGCTTGAACCATTGTGGAGAGTCTTATGGTGAATATGACTCATACACTAACCAGGATTACACGCTAGACCCACAACTTGAGTGTCACAAGAATTAATCCCACAAGCCCTCCTTCTGTAGCAACATGTAGTTTTGCACTCCGCGAGGTGGGATCAAGAACCTCTTCACAATCAACTTGCTTTGGGAGTGAAACCAATCACCACTTTCCCTCACCAATCGTCAAAGCTCCAATCGTCTAGGTGCCGACAACCACAAGAAGAGTAACATAAGAACACCCAAGTTTCAACAATCACCAGTGCTTTGCAATAATCCAACAATGCAATGCACTAGTGACGAATCAATCTCTCTCTCTCTCTCTCTCTCTCTCTCTCTCTCTCTCTCTCTCTCTCTCTCTCTCTCTCATTGTGTTTGCAAGCTAGTACACACAAGTGAACACGAGATAGTGGGAAGGTTTGTTCCGATTCTAGAGTGAAGGAGGCTCCTCCGTCCCAAGAAAGAGGTACCCAAACTGTCACTCCTATTAGAGTAAAGGCCAAGGCATGGTCGTTAACCCCCTTCAAATAGGTCATTGCGTGACTTGACGTCCCATCGCCAGACACAATAGTCACTTGTCAGAGCTCCCAACTGCTAGTTTTAAAACCCTAGCATATGCTCTGATGTGAACAATATGCTCTCACTCCGATGACTAATATAATCTGTTATGCCGAGATGACCCTGGCGGTCCCGTTGTCTTGCTTGGTGGTCCCATCACAAGGTGGGGTGACGTTGCCCTGTGCATGAATAGTGCACACAACGCACATAATCCGATGCCTCCGTGCCACGTGCCATCAGATCATACGCTTATGGGCTTCTTGCACGCCTTCTGAAGCTTGGCAGTCCCACCGCCGTGCAAACAAACCTTGGTTTTTTCTCTAATTGTGCACAAGCCCTTTGTAGCATATACTACTATGATGTTATCTCTTAGCATACCATCAGAACAATTGATGGTTGGCCAAATACAACCCAAAAATTGCATGACCTGGGAATTGCGACAGCGCTGTTGTGCTGCTGTGTGGTTGTCTGGTGGTGTTTTTCTAGGATTAAAATCATTTTTTTGCTATTTCTTATTAGTCGATTTGAGAATTCTAGAAAATAAGATTTGTGGAGGCGCTTGGATAGGGGCGACCGGGGAAACCACTCCTAGAGAGACTCACGAACCGCCTCTAAAAACCCCCATACATACTAGCGAAGCAATACTTGAGTAATAAGGAAAATAAATAAAAAAATAAGGAGTATATAGGCCATTTTTAGCTCTTCTAGTTGTTCACCGATCTGCCATCCAACCGTGAGTCCGTGACGTGGAGTAGTGTAAGGACCGTTGACTGCCTTGATGTTTGTGCAAACGAATTTCAGTAGTACTCCTTAGGGCAGTCCCAATGCAAGACTCTATCACAGAGTTCAAAACTATTTATTACCCTCCTATTTATTGTATTTTGCTGATGTGGCGGTATATTTACCTCAAAGATTGTAGACTTAGAGTCTAAATAAGACTTGGAGTCTTAGTTTTTCTGTCTCTCTCTTCAATAAATATACCGCCACATCAGCAAAACACAATAAATAGGAGAGTAATAAATGGTCTTAGACTCCGTGGTAGAGTCTACACTGTGAATGCCCTTACCGTTCTTTACTCCACGCTAAGCCTCGTAGTGCATATCAGTGACATCTTTACGACTGATCGTACGAGCGTTAAGTTGCTTTTCGTTGCATGCCTACATGCCGGCAGATCATGCGGCGCACTACCGAATACCGACGCGTGGTAGACCAGGACCACCAACATTTTTGAAGCCCCATTCATTTTTTTTTGAGTCATTGGTTGAGACGACATCTAAGGTGCCTAGTTTTTTTTTTTCTTTTCCTATTCAGTTTTGGCCCCAACCAGCTTCGTGAATTACTAGACCCATTTGACTACTTTACGAATATTTTTCTTTGTTTTAAAACTCAACATCACAATCTACGTTGTGATATTGTAGGTAAAACAACAACCACATGAAACGTCCATAAATAAATACGTCCATGTCAAATTATGAGTTATTTTAACTTTCTTGATATCTTAAATTTGACTAAAGCTATATAATAAAATAATAACATCTATGATACCAGCTATTAAGCATAATTATATTTTTATTAGATATATTTTCATAATATTATTTATTTGATGTCATAAATCTTCATAATATGTCTATAATTTTGGTCAAACTTGAAATGCATTTTTTTGAATTTAAAGACTATCTAGAAAAAATTAGAATGACTTATAATTTAGAGTCGAAGGGGCGCCGGACTGGATGGCTAACATAATTTGCCATACTAATTTTTTTTTTAAAGAGGGCCACTTGACCCGGCCTTCTTTGGAGGCCATTGTAGGAATCAGGGATTGATCCCTGACCAGCTAGCTCCCTCAAGTTAAGCAAAAAACTTGTCAAAGATTTAACAAGAGATGTTGATAAATTTGGGTAGTCAACCAAATACTAGCTAAAATCATGTTTGCCAGATCTTTGACGTGGTAAGTTTTAGTAACCAACCAATCAAAAGCCCGTAGTCTCTCACTCATATTTTGCGCCCCGAGGTGGGAACGAACGTCAGGGAGTGTTTATGTAAGTTTGTTCCTTTGAACTATAGTGTCCACTTTAATTACATTTGTTCAAAAGCCCTAATTTTGTAGTGCGAATTCGTTTTGCCATTCCTTTTGTTTTCTGAGACGATTCAAGATGGTATATAGCTAGGCCGGGTTGGACCACGGATGGAATGCACGCGCGCACATGAACCAGGCACGAGCGCGTGCTTGCATGTGATGTCATGTGTGCGCCCCTCCGATGGCTCTGGCGTACGCATTGACCGTGTGTGGATCTGGTAAGAATACTGAGTACGTACGCACGCCCCACCGTACCGGCCGGTGTGCCGCCGAGGCGCTAGCTAGCTGCTGACCGAAAGGTGGAGTACCGGCGTTTTGTATGGAGTACCGGCGTACCGCGTGTCGGTAAGTTGAACTTATAGCTTTGATTAGAGATTAAAAAAAAAGTTGAACTTAGCTAACACCTCCTGCACGAAAGGTGGAGAGGTCCACTAACCACGAAAGGTGGAGAGGTCCAATAACCACACGGAAGATTATATGAACTGCTTTATTTTACGTGTGCCTGTTTTTTCTCACCCACTTAGACGACGATTCAGAACCATTGGATCATCATGCTGTGGCTACAATGCCATCTTTAACATGACACTCGCCCTCACCTAACATGTCCTATTCGTCCTGGCCGATGCATCTAAAGAGACTAGAATGGGAAGCCACAATGCGGCGTCACGGTGGCCACGATAGTAAAATTATTTTACGGCGCGGGATGAAGATCGGACGATAGCCAATCTGCTCTTGCCATTTGTACGGTCTTAGTCGTTGTTGTCGATATCCGATTGGTTCGGTAAAAAATATCTGCCTCTTCTTCACGGTCGCTTCCCGGTGCTCTGCCCTCTCTCTCCCGAAGCTCTCTCACTCTCTCTCCCGAAGGGCACAAGGTGAGGGCGCCATGGAGCAGCACCGGCTAGGGCGGCCCGGTGTAAGGTCCTAGATGGCTAGAGGGGGGGTGAATAGCCTATAAAAATTTCTACAAACTCACTTAAGCAAACTTCGTTAGATACACAAACGGCGGAAAGCAAGTTATGCTTAGCCTACTAGATGTTGCAAGCTTCCTATCCAAGCAATTCTAGTAGGTGATCACTAGTACACACAAAAGCTACCACTAGTGATCAAGAGTTCTACCCACGGATTTAGTCTACACAAGAAGTGGTTCCCGACCGACCACACAAGCAATTCTACCCACGGGATTTAGTCTACACAAGATGTGGTTCCCGACCGACCACGCAAGCAATTCTACTTTGCAAGAATGTAAACAAAGTAATACAAGAGAGGATGAGACTTGTTATACCGACGCGTCGAGTCGAGGTTGCCAATCACCAAGAGAATGAGCAATCGATCACAATCGGCAACACACAATCGATGACAACCAATCACCGGGAGACAAGGATGAACACAAATATTTTTGTTCACCCGGTGTTCACTTGGGCACCGCCAAGCTACGTCACCGGTTGTGTCGACCAACACCTAGATGGTTCCTCGGTGTGACCCTCAAGTCACTAGCCCTCAAGGCTCGCCCCGCAAGGCACCGCAAGACACCACTCTCAAGCGAGGTACTCAACGACACGCGCAATCCACTAGGATGCTCTTCGTGATCCCCACGAGGTGAGCTCAACCTCTCACAATCAACCGGAGGTGGCCAAGAACAATCACCTTCTCTTGCCAACGCCTCCAACAATCTCCAAGCCGGCTAGGAGCGGTACTCTCCAAGAGTAACAAGAAATCCACCGGCGAAACCACCCACAAGTGCCACTAGATGCCCTCAAGCAATGCAATGCACTAGGTGATCTCTCAATCTCATTAGGATTCACAATCAAGTAAGAGAGATGAGAGGGAGAGTGTTTTTCTGCTCACAAAGATGAATGAATGAGTTGGGAAGTCAAGAGAGATGGCCAAGCCCCGGCCACCATCTATTTATAGGCCAACCTCAAACATCCAACCGTTACCCCCTCGGGGGCCTGAACAACAAGCGCCGGACGCCGCGTCCGGCGCCGGCCCGCGCGCGCCCTGTACGACCGTTGGCGCTGCGGCCAACCACGTGCCGCCACGTCGGCGTCCCGGCGCGGCGTCCGGCGCGCCGTTGCGCGTCCGGCGCCCGCGTCCGACGAGACCGGCGAAACTCGGGCTTCGTCCGCGTCCGCCGGCCGCACGACCGCGTCCGCCGCCCGGATGGCCCGAAGAAATTTCGCCGAAGTCCCAACGCGCCGGACTCTACACGTTGATCGCGCCGCGTCAAGCCGCCGCGCGTCCGGCCCGCGTCCGGTGCTCGCCGCAGCCACCGGCCCCGAGCCGAGCCAACACGCGCCGGGACGCGTCCGCGCCAAAGCCTGGGCCATGGTCCGGCGCCGCAAAACTTCGTTTTTCAGCCCGTCAAGACGCCAACGTCTCAGACATGCTAACCAACAAGTATACCAACTTGATCATCAGCGATAGCATGATTTCAACCAAATTTTGCATCCGGCGCAATAGAAAATATGCATCCATTTTTCCAAACCCAACTCTACCCTGCAAAACACAGCGCGCCCAAACGCCACCTTTGTAAATGTGCCAACACCACCAAGTGTACAACTCCATGTTCTTGTGTGTTAGCTTTTCACAATCATTTCCCAAAGGTTAGGTTAGCTCACTAGGCCCTACATGCAATGCACTTCATGAATTCACCTAGTGGCACCCGTGCGTCGAATAGCCGATAAGACTTCCCCTCTTAATAGTGCGGCTATCGATCCTAAACCACTCACACCCTCTATGGTGTCTTGAGTGCAAAACAAAATGGCCCTATCGGTTATACCTTTGCCTTGAGCCCATTTTGTTCCTCCAAATGATATGAACACTTCACACCATCATGTGACCGTCTCGATCCATCGACCTCGACTTCACTTGCCCTTCACCGTGCATCGGTCCATCGGCGCCTAGTCTTGCCCGAGCTTCACCATCGCATGGTCCTTCACTCAAGCCTCGACTAGCCCTTCACCTTCAACACCGGTCCATGGAGCCAAGCATCGTCTTGATCTTCATCTTTGATCACATGACACGTGTCATGCTTCATATTCCATATGCTCATCATGTGGACAACCTTTCTCTAAATCAACCACTTTAGATAAACAAGGTTAGTCCTAGGTTTCATCAATTAGCCAAAACCAAACTAGGGACTTTCAATCTCCCCTTTTTGGTAATTGATGACAACCTCAACAAAGATGGTTTTATAATAAAGATTTTGAACTTGTCATACTTGTCCAATCATTAAGCTCACAAGAGAAATTTGGACAACTATAGCAAGTTCGGTTTTGGTAGTATTGCTCCCCTACATATGTGCATAGAGTTTGGATTTGAAGCTTTGCACATATGCATGGATAAGATTGTGGGGAGAGTAATTCTACCAAAATGATGCTAAGGTGTAAGAAATGGACCTTTGAAGCGTGATACCAATCGGAGTTGCCTTTTACACGATCCTTAGCACCATGAAGTAACTAGACATCCATCAAAAACTCAAAAACCTCATGAGATCAACATTATAAGCAAAGTTCTTGAACCACTTGTAAGGTAAGGGGAGTCTAGTTACAACCTATGCATGCTAGTAGATCATTTCACCATTCAAGTCCTATACTAGCATTGCACCACACAAACAAGGAGACACCACTTGTATAAAACTTTGAAACTAGGTGCCATGAGCAAGTCATATGAAAATGCACAAACAAATGCAACAACATTGTTCATGAGCTTGCTCCCCCTTCTTGTGTGCATCAAAATTTTATTTACCCCTTTATCATGTTCAATCATCTTTTTCTCTCCCCTTTGTCAACAATTGCCCAAAAAACGGATCAAATTGTGGAGAGAAAAGAACTTTGATGGAGTAAACAAAATTTTAGTCAAATTTGGTTCAATCTAGACCAATTGCCAAAGATATTTAATTCGGTTTGAACCAAAGACAAGCTTCTTCACACCTCATGACAAGGGTTATCTTGCCTATGTTGAATTAAACACTTGTAGCAAATATTCTAGATTCAACACTTGGATTGCAAGCCCACAAACATGTCATATGTCACCACTAGATCAAGCAAAGCATAGAAGCAATAGTGGTAAACATATATACATCAAATACATTTGATTTATCATGAATGCTCCAAATGCACCTTGTATGTCTACATGTGCTACCACAAGTATAATCCTAAGCATGAATGACATGTCAACCAATGGTACCTTGCTTTGTCGAAGGAGAGGCATGTCAAGTAGTGGTGGGGTGCATTCAACACATGTTTGAGAAGTCAAGAATGTTCAACTCATTCCTTAGCTTGCAAAAACCTTCTTTCATCAAGTGGCTTGGTGAGGATGTCGGCAAGTTGATCATCGGTGCCCACACTTTCAATGGAAATGTCACCCTTTTGTTGATGATCCCTAATGAAATGATGCCTTATGTCAATGTGCTTTGTTCTTCCATGTTGAACCGGGTTTTGTGTCATCTTGATTGCACTCTCATTATCACAAAATAATGGCACATTCTTGAAATTGATGCCATAATCCTTCAAAGTTGACTTCATCCAAAGCAATTGTGCACAACAACTCCCGCACTAACATATTCGGCTTCGGCGGTAGAGATTGCCACACTATTTTGTTTCTTTGAGGACCATGACACAAGTGATCTTCCAAGAAGTTGACATGTACCACTTGTGCTCTTTCTATTGATCTTGCAACCACCATAGTCGGAGTCCGAATATCCAATCAATTCAAACTTTGACCCCTTAGGATACCACAATCCAACATCTCTTGTTTGCTTCAAGTACCTCAATATTCTCTTTGCGGCCGTGAGATGACTCTCTCTAGGTGAGGCTTGATATCTAGCACACATGCAAACACTAAACATGACATCCGGTCTTGATGCGGTGACATAGAGTAGGCTTCCAATCAAAGACCGATATTCCTTTTGATTCACCATATTGCCATCAAAATCACTATCAAGATTCCCATTGGTGCCCATTGGAGTTGAGATTGGCTTTGCATCTTGCATCCCAAACTTCTTCAACATGTCCCTTATGTATTTCCCTTGACTCACAAATGTCCCATTCTTCAATTGCTTGACTTGAAGACCAAGGAAATAGCTAAGTTCACCAATCATGGACATCTCAAACTCTTTTGCCATCATTTCACCAAATTCTTCACAATATGCTTGATTGGTTGATCCAAAGATGATATCATCAACATAGATTTGCACAATGAAGAGATCATTACCAATCTTCTTGGTGAATAGAGTAGTATCAACCTTGCCCATAATGAACCCCTTGGAGTGAAGAAAAGTCTTCAATCTCTCATACCATGCTCTAGGTGCTTGCTTCAAGCCATACAAAGCTTTCTTCAACTTGTACACATGGTTGGGCTTCTTCTCATCTTCAAAACCGGAGGTTGCTCAACATATACTAGCTCATTGATGATCCCATTGAGAAATGCACTCTTGACATCCATTTGATATAACTTGATGTTGTGGGCACATGCATAAGCCAATAGTATCCTTATTGCCTCCAATCTTGCCACGGAGCATATGTTTCATCATAGTCAAGACCTTCAACTTGAGTATAGCCTTGTGCAACTAGTCTTGCTTTGTTTCTAATCACAACACCATCTTGATCTTGCTTGTTCTTGAAAACCCATTTGGTTCCAATGACATTGTGATCCTCCGGCCTCTCAACTAACTCCCACACATCATTTCTTGTGAAGTTGTTGAGCTCTTCTTGCATTGCCATGATCCAATCGGCATCATCCAAGGCTTCCTCAACTTTCTTTGGCTCTTTGGTTGACACAAATGATGCATACTCACAAATCATAGCCACTCTTGATCTTGTTTGCACACCACTTCTAATATCACCAATAACACTATCAATTGGGTGATCTCTTGCAACGTGTTGTGGTTGTAGCACTTGCATTTGATTGCTTGAGCTTGGTTGATCACTTGACTTGTCTTCATTTGATGAACTAGCACCATGATCTTGCACTTGAGCATTGCTAGCTTGCCTCAATGGAGAATTGAGCACTTCATCTTTATCATCTTGTACATCAACCACTTGCTTTGCTCTTATGTCACCAATGTCCATGTTCTTCATAGCTTCAACCAATTGAGTTCCTCCAACATCTTCTAGATTCTCATCTTCATCTTGTGACCCATTGGTTTCATCAAATTGCACATCATGGACTTCCTCTAGAGTGCCACTTGAGTTGTTCCAAACTCTATAAGCCTTGCTTGTAGTTGAATAACCGAGTAGGAACCCTTCATCACATCTCTTTTCAAACTTCTCCATTCTAGTGCCCTTTCTCAAGATGTAGCATTTGCAACCAAACACTCTAAAATAGCCAATGTTGGGCTTTCTTCCATGAAGTAACTCATATGGGGTCTTCTCTAGCAAAGTATGACAATAGAGCCTATTGATGTAGTAACATGCCGTGTTGATTGCTTCATCCCAAAATGATTGACTAACATTGTACTCATGAAGCATTGATCTAGCCATATCAAGCAATGTTCTATTCTTCCTCTCAACTAGGCCATTTGATTGTGGAGTGTACTTGGCCGAGAATTGATGACCAATGCCATAGTGATCACACAATTCTTCCATTCTTGTATTCTTGAACTCACTCCCATTGTCACTTCTCACTTTCTTGATTCTCATGTCAAACTCATTGTGAACTCTAGTGAGAAAGGTCTTGAAGGTGTCATACACTTCACTCTTGTCACTAAGAAAGAATACCCATGTGAATCTTGTGAAGTCATCCACTATGACAAATCCATACTTGTTGCCACCAATACTTGTGTATGTAGTTGGGCCAAATAGATCCATGTGCAACAACTCAAATGCCTTGCATGTGCTCATTATGCTCTTCTTTGGATGTGAGTTTCCAACTTGCTTCCCGGCTTGACATGCACTACACAACTTGTCCTTCTCAAATACAACATCTTTCAAGCCTTCAACAAGATTGTGTTGTGTGAGCTTCTTCAATTGTTTCATGCCAACATGTCCAAGCCTTCTATGCCAAAGCCAACCCAAACTTGATTTTGATATCAAACATGTTGTCAAAGAAGCTTCACTAGTGTTGAAATCAACAAGATAGAGATTCTCATATCTAAAGCCTTTGAACACCAAGTTGGAACCATCAAGAGAAACTACCTCAACATCATTTGCTCCAAAGATACACTTGTAGCCTCGATCACAAATTTGTGCCACCGAGAGAAGATTGAAATCCAAGCTTTCAACTAGCATCACATTGGAGATACTCATGTCATTTGATATTGCAATCTTGCCCAAACCAACAACCTTGCCTTTCTTGTTATTTCCAAAAGTAATTGACTCAATGCCACTATCATTCTTCTCAATTGAATCAAACATTCTTGATGTGCCGGTCATGTGTTGAGAACACCCACTATCAATAATCCAATGCCTTCCTCCGGCTTTATAATTCACCTACAAGCAAATCAATGAAACTTAGGTACCCATTTTTGCTTGGGTCCTTGTAGGTTAGTGACTAAGCTCTTTGGTACCCAAATAGCCTTCTTCTTTGGGCCAACAATGGGTGTACCAACAAACTTAGCTTGCACACCTTTCACACCCTTGGTAAGCACATAACAAGAATCAAAAGGTTTAGCATTGTCAAATTTCTTGTTTTGTTGCTTCTTGTTGCAATTTTGCTCTAGGTGCCCAACTTGCTTGCATCTATAGCAAAACCGACCATTGCTCTTCACAAAGCTAGGCTTTGGAGTTGCAAAGGCCGACTTGCCCTTCTTGGGGGTATAGCCCAATCCCTCTTTGTTAAGAGAGAACCTTTGGCTACCCAAGCACTTTAGCAAGCGGGCCTCACCACCATAGGCTTTGCCTAAGGCATGAGTGAGCTCATCCACCTCCTTCTTGAGGGTCTCATTCTCTACCATTAGTGTAGCATCACAAGTGAAGCCGTCACTAGTAGTGGAGATAGAGTCGGTGGTGGTGGTGGATGATGTGCTACAAGAAGGGTTAGCATTTGTCATGATGATAGGTTGATAAAATGACTCATCAATGATGTCACAAGTAAGGCCTATATCACATGATGCAACCACCACTTTCTTTGCTTGTTGCTCAAGTAGAAGCTTTAAGTGAGCCTTTTCAAGCTTAGAGTGAGCATCACCAAGTTTCTCATGGTCTACCACTAGACACTCATGAGTGGTCATAAGCTCACCTAGGGCTTTCTCAAGTATTTCTACTTTCATTGAAAGCTTCTTGCACTCCTTTTCCTTGGCAATAGCTATATCTCTAGTTTCTTGCATCAAGTCATATAATTGATCCTTAGTCGGTTCATCATCATCATCATCAACATTATCAACATCGTGAGCATATTCCATCTCACTATCATCATCACTATCATCATATTGTACCTTTGTTTCCTTGGCCATGAAGCATGATGGTGATGTAGAGAATAAAGAAGACTTCTTGTTGATGGCGATGGAAGCCATAGCCTTGTTGCTTGTATCTTCATCTTCATCATCATTGTCACTCTCCCAAGTGACCACAAATGCACCATTCTTGCCCTTCTTGAGTGTCATTTTGGCCTCATGTTTCTTCTTCTCAAACTTGCCCTTGTTGTAGTTCTTCTTCTTCTCATATGGGCATCACATTATCACATATCGTTAATATCTTCTTCATACATCGAGGGATTACAATAATACAGGTTTACAACTATTGACAACACACCCGTTACATGTTATTCTAGCGGAAATGTAAACGGACGTCACTAAGTTAGACGTAGATCGTCGTCGTGTGAAGGCTCCTCCTTCACGGCATCCATCGCCTTAATCTTGACGCAAAGATATCCCGATCCAAACTTGAGAGCGTGCACGGACGCCTAATCCTCCCAACCTCAACATCTCTCAGAATCTGTAACTGCGATCAGCGTATATGTGCGTGCCATGGTCAGCACCCATGAGCTTTGGTGGAAAAGAGAAATAAAGGGATCCGGCGATCCTATTATTTGGCCGTGGGTTGCATCCTAGAGCATGCGAAGTAGCAAGTAGTAATAATAATAATTCATCAAGTTATATTCATTCCCATCCCACACTTACACCACCACCATCACCAACCATCACCACATAACCAAACCACGCTCTCACGTGCATGCAAGGACAACTCCTCTCGTCCCGATCGGCCAACAATGCCTAGGGTAACAACAACATCGCTCATGGGAAGGTAGAAGGACTCCTCTCTCTCAAGAGAAGCGTAGGTCAAGGGAATGGCCATACCGAGGCCGCTGTATGCGCATAAAGTCAACTCCGTAGAGCTTGTACTCCAAGTCAAAAGATCCACCATCACGCCACCGTCATCAACTCGGCTATTCCGTCCGCCTCCTAACTAGGTACGATGCCACCCTACCACTTAGCTCGGGATGTCCCGGAATCCACCGGTCCGCGAGACCGTGAAACGAAATGCCAAGCCACCAAGGTCACATCATTACCTTAGGAGGGTGTGGGTCTCAATGCCCATACCTCCCTACACTATCCACTAACAACCTAGTAGTAGTGGCACCGCACTAATCAGTCAGTCATCCGTCCCCCGCCCATCATGGACGAGTGGTGAGCACGAAAGGTCCCAAGGTTCCGGTCCTCAAGATACATCAGTCCTTAGGTTGGACTAGACAGATGTCTCCTCAAATAGGGCTCGCCGCCCCGTGCCTCGATGGCACCTCCTTCCGGCTTCATTCCACAAAGGCTCTCGACCCCAGGATCTCCTCAAGTCACCATGTACCCGCCACATGCACTCAAAACATAGGGGTGCCCCACGACCCTTTCGGCAAGACTCGCTCCATGAGCTCGTCATTGATCCTCGTCCGCCGACTCAACCCTCACCACACATACTCACCCAAGACACCCGAGACCACTCGAAAGCCCACCAAGTTCGGCATCCCAAGCCGAACCCATCCCAAGGGTTCACCACCCGCATCACATCACGACATAATGCAAAGCGGAGTTAAGTATAGTGAAGTAATATGCAAGCAAGGTAGGCATATAAGTAAGTGCGAGCGCAAAGCGGGGTGATCGTGAAGTGGTTTCAAGCAATGGTAAGTCGTGGCTCAGCGAAAGCATGCAATACTATACTAGCAAAGGAATAAATATAAAGCCCTAGCATTTCTACTCAATTGCAATGTCTAATAGGATTCTCTAAGTAAAAGGTGCCGCCATGACACCGCGATGTCGAGGTAGTAGTGGTACAAGTTGATGTAGTTGATTAGCAAGTGCTCCACAGCTTGTTGTTGATCACGTCCTCTTCCTCCAACGGGTCTTGATTCGATCATCGTCCTCCTCGAAGCACCATCTCGTGAAACGACACCCAAGGCAAGAGAACAATCAACGCATGACTTAGCCCTCTCGGCGGATGTCCGATCCCTGGGCTAAAGAAGCAAGAGTGGTTGCTCACTAAGCGTAAGCTTAAGTCATAGCCTAGCTCATACTTCCCGAGTTGATTGTGTCGACATATGTATGGCTTCAAGGTAATGGCTTAGACCTAAACTTACCCTGAGCGAACACCACGGCCATGTTCTTCGATTCGAGCTCACCATGATGACGAGAATCGAAGGATGAGCCAAGCGAAAGGAGAAGCGACAAGCGATCGACTTCACTCAATACCCACATCACTCAATACCCACGGTAGGGTACCTGCACCTAGGTGCACTAATGCTATGACATTCCTAAGGTTCTTGGTGGTGTGGTTGTCACCACAAGAACTAAAGGAATGTTGAGGTCTAAACAGTACAAGCATACAAGGTTTTAAGCACGAAGAACCAAGAGAAGAACGAGATCCGCACCTTTCGACCAACTCGTCATGGAACGGACGGGGGGAGAAAGAGATACGATCTCACGATCCAACCCAACTCGTAGGGCACCACGACCGTGCCTTGTAACAAGAACGGCTATCCCTCTCATAGCGATGTGGTTGTCACCGCTAGATCCAAAGGAATGCTAAAGTCAAAGTGGTACAAACATACTGAGGAGGCTAGGATAAACACGAGCGCAAAGAAGGTAGAACCCAATGGTCATGGCGGGCGACTCGCGACCATGAGCTTAACCTCAACGAGTTGGCGTCCGTTGGCCCACGAAAGTTGCTCCCTAATCATATCCCACTAGCCTAGGTCATGTAGTCTTGAAGCGCAGCGGGTAGGATCCGCATCAATATCGGCCTCCAGTCCGTAGTGACCATGTCCTAGGACGGATATGGCTGAGCAATACGTAGCACCTTGGAGACAACTAACGAAAGAACCAAACAACATGACAAGAACCAAAACACACAACCACAAGAACTGACAAAACGACCACAAGACTAAACCAACACAACAACGAGAGGAGTAGCACATTTCCATAGCGAGAAAAGAGATAGAGGGGTCTGAGACAAGTAGAGACGGAAACATATGAGGGCTTGAATAATAAAGGTGAAATGAAAGTAGGATAATGCACTTGTGCATTAGCCGATGGCATCGATGCACAGATTTTAGAAAAATTATGAACTGGTTTCATAATTTTTAGCAGGTTAAGATGAATTTTATATGAATTTCAAAGGTTAAATCCTTTCTAAAAAGAAAAGAGGTGGAATAACGAGAGGCCGACACGTGGCGCTTGCCGGGTTGGCTGATGTGGTCAATGATGGCAGTGTCCGGGCGGGTTTAGTGACCCCGACATGTGGGGCCGCGAGGTCAACATTGACCGGTCAACGGTCAACGAAGACCAGCCGACTGGTTGGCCCAGGTCTTACGGGGAAGCCGGGTCGGGGGCGGATGGGTTGGGCTGGCCGGCCGGCCGGACATGTGTCGGACATTCGGCTGGCCACGTCGTCTGGCTGGCTCCTAGCGGGCTTTGGTTCATGAGGCCAGGTCCATGGTGGACGGAGGGTTCCGGTCCGAAGGACCCATCGCTTGGTCCCGTGGTGAACCGGGAAATTCACCTATTCTTTCTCGTGCCTTTCTCTCTCTCCGGTTCACGGGCTCGGTGCACACCTCGGTGGCCATCTCTTTCCCCATCCTCCCCTACCCCCGCTTGATGGAGCTTCCGCCGGAGCGAGCTCGAGCGGCGGCGCGCTCCGGCGAGGCTACAGGCGACTCACATGGTCACTGGCCGCGGGGAGTTTCTTAGGAGGTTAAAGGGGCGGCTTGGAGGTTCTTTGCGGGCCGACACTTAGGCTCAAAGCGACGAGCTACAGTTGCGGCGGC
Source organism: Themeda triandra (assembly GCA_018135685.1). Taxonomy (NCBI): domain Eukaryota; kingdom Viridiplantae; phylum Streptophyta; class Magnoliopsida; order Poales; family Poaceae; genus Themeda; species Themeda triandra. Next base: position 27,859 of record JAENPR010000759.1, on the reverse strand, counting down.
TAGGCGGGTGAGGGCGGTGAAGCAACAAGGGCTTCAACCGGAGCCAAAGGAGGCTTTCTCCTAATCGGGGTTGCCTATGAGCCGAAGGGCTCGGCGGTGACCACCGGGTGACGGGCGCGGTGGAGCTCGTACCGCGCGGAGGCGCACGGTGTGGCTCGGGGCGGACACGGGTCACGGCGGGGCAAACCAGGGCACCGGAGGGGGCTCCTGGGGGTGCGCATCGCACCGCGGAATCCGAGGCGGTGCGGCGACGGAACAAGGCGAGGCCCGGAGCACCGACGCGGCCGTACGCCATGAGAGCGCTCGCCGGGAGATGGCGGCCGCGGTGCATGCGATGGTCCGGTGAGCGGACAAGCCCGTGCTCCAAGGGTCCTCCTCTTCATCCCTTCCTAACACACGGGGCGTTCAAGGGCGGGGCGAGTGCTAACGCTTGATTCGCGGCGGGGGCATTTCGGCCCTGACATCCTCGCGGCGTGATCGCGACGGCGGGCGTGCGGCGGGGCTATCTTGTGGGTACCGGCGAGGCCGCGGATGCCTATGGACTCGCGGGGACACGGCGAGGGCTTCGGTGAGGTGCGCACTGATGGGTGGCCCACGGGGCTGCTGCAGGTGCGCGTCGGCCTCCGGTGCTTTTGAGAGCACGCCCGAGGTGTCGAGGCGGCAGCGGGGGCTTGCGAGCCGGTCATAGTGGCAATGGCATGGGGGCGGCCTAGATGCACGGGGCGAGCTCGGCTGTGATGGTGGTTGAGTAAGGTGAAGCGCCGGCGGGGCCCACGCTGCGCGCGAGGGCCTCGCGTGCCCACGGCGACCCCGACGGGAACGACGGAGGAAGCTCGCGGAGCTCGCTCGGCGATAGGCTGTCGCGGCGGCACTCCGCGGCCATGAGACCCTGCCGCCGGAGTGCGGGGGAGCAAAGGTGTCCGGTCCCCATCCGTGGCCGGCCGGGCTCCAACTCGCGCGCACGGCGTGTTCTACACGAAGGCGCGTTACACGGTGATGGCGGCGTGGCGACCCTGCGCTACGCGAGACAGCGGTGTGGATGGAGCCCGCGGCGGTCATGGAGATGGTGTGCACGACGAACATGACGGTGGTGAACATGACACGGGGAAGGGGCATGGTGCTCGCCGCCGCTGCCGGGGGAGGAAGGCCGCGGTGCGGGTGACGAGCCGGAGCGGCCGCAGCAGCCCGGGATGGCGAGGTAGCCGATCGGGCGGCGCACCGTGCGCCGACGGACCGGGCGGCGCTGGGAGTGACGGCGGGTACGGTGTGCTCACGGTTCGGGGCTTCCGGCACGCCGCGAAGGGAAGACATCGCGACGGCAAGGGTGCACCGGTGCGCGAGCTGGCGCGCTCCGGCCGTCGTGGCTCCGGTGGCGCATGCGGCACCGGGCGGTCCCCGGGCTCGGGCCCGTCTCCTCCTTCTCCCACTACTACTCCTTCTCTCCCGGGCTTAGTGTGGGTGGTGAGAGGCTTATCGATGCGGCGCGAGGCCGGGAGGCGGCTAGGCCCGACGCCGAGGCTTTTATAGCCGGCGGCCATGGCGAGCGTGGTGGGCGGTGGAGATGGAAAATGGGGCACGGGACGGCGATCTGGGTGCCGGAGCTAGGGGTTTTGGGGCTCGGCCGGAGGACGCGGACGCCGGCGCCCGAGCCGATTCTGCGTCGGTCAAGGGCAAGGACGGCGGCGGCGTCGGCTTATTTGGCTGCGCCATGGCGTCGCACGGCGGTGCGGCTGCGGTCCGGAGGCGGGGCGGGTGGCATGCGGATCGCTCGCGTGCGGCCATCTGGGGCCGCGCGCGGGAGCCGGCTCGAGGGCGAACGGCGGATGGACGGGGCGGCCTTGGATTCCTCCGCTCCGTGCGGTGCTCGCCCGCGAGGGGAAAAGCGGAGGACGGGAAGGGGAAGGTGGAAGATGACGCGAGGCGGGTCCATCTCGTCGCCGAGCGAGGGAAAAATGACGAAGTCTTCCATTGCGTTTGCGGCCATGGCTTGGGCCTCGGCTCGGGGCCGGTGGGGAAGGACGAGCCGGGCCGTTGGCCTCCGTCGGCTTGGGCCGACGGCGGGAAGAGCAAGCGGGCCGGCCCGGTGCTACCGCTCGCGTGGCCAAAGGCATGGTGGAGAGGTGGAGCCGGCCGGCCGCGAGTGATAGCGGGCGGGAGGGAGGAAGGCCACGAGCTGGGCCGGGCCGCTCGGGGTCGGCCACTTTGGCTAGAGGGAAGGGAGGGAGATGGTGGACTGGTTGGGCATGCTTGGGCCGAAATGGCCTTTTCCATTTCCTCCCTCTTCTCCTATTCCTTTTCTATTTCTCTTTCTCCATTCTACTCACATCCATGGTCCCTATGTGGGTATAGGTGTGTTGCCAAGCACGTATACACTCTTGGGGGTCCACACTATGGGTCAAGCTAGGGTTCTTGGGGGATCCATGCCAAGGGTCGGCAACAAGATGATCAAGTCAAAGGTCACGACTCGATAATTGAGAGGGGTTCAAGGAAAGAAATAAAGTGGAGAATAGGAAGGATGCCAAGGGCATTGAGATGAATCCAACTATGGATTTGGAAAGAAGCGAGTGGAACTCCATCTCCACGACTAGAGGTGCTTGGGTTGCTTGAAGGAATTGAGCGCAAGATGTAGAGGGAAGTTGCAAGGTGAGTTCACGATATTTGGATGGACTCGAAAGAGCTTGCATGAGATATAGAAGAGATGAGGCGGAGTCGAGAGGAAAGTGAAGACTTAAGATGAGAACTCAAACTAGAGTAGCGGGGAAAGGGCCTTTCCCTCTTGCGAACTTGTGACTCAAAATCGAGAGACACTCGCAAGAGTGGAGGGGAAAAGTACAAGAAGGACTAGAGGAGAGGTTTAGAGAAGACTTGAGATAGTCCGGCAATGGACAAAGGAAGTTCTATGGATTTGTGCACTCCAACACAAAACACTAACTCGAATAAAGAACTCGGGCAACTCCTATAAGCAACACTACATGAATGCAACAATTTATCTATAAATTGTTCCTAGCTGACCTAGCAACTACATGATTCAAACAATTACAGAAAATTTTTAAAAAGTTCATATTTTTGGCTTCTCCAAAACCGGGATGTTACACTTTTCTTTGTAAAATCCCCGTACTTGGTGTATTTCCCGTAAACGTCGCTAAACTCGGTACAAGTGGAATTCGGTTAATAGCACAAGTATATGCGTATAAGAACATGTAATTCTCCCTTTTCTATCTTAAGTTGGCGGTTAAAATGTGTCGATATGGACCGCCAACAATATCCCCAAGCTTACCCTTTGCTCGTCCCGAGCAAAGCTAGGCTTTTGGGTTGTTGATCGTTTGCCGCTTCTATGCCGATCGTATTTCTAATATACCATAGTTATACGCACGTTCTCTACCGAATTTGAATAAACCGGCATTTCCATCCACCCTTTTATTATCTCGCTCTAATGGGGCTTTTGGCTCCCAAGTCTTCGGCGATTGCAAGGTAGAACAACACTACGGCTGTGCTTATCATTCGTCCCGTAGCTTGACCATTCTTCCGGAGGTTTTAAGAATTTTATAAAATGAATCCCAAGTTCCTCAAATGATTCTCTCGATCACTCAATGTGTATAGCAACCTCACCAAAGGCATTTTGAGAACTTGCCTTCTTCCTACCACTAAAAAGCTGAGAGTGGAGTTTTGGGCAGGTATGTAAGTGGGCATACTTTTTATCACATATATTGTAAGGTCAAGGATTGAACCTTACGGAGATTAAGCCATACACCTTGATTGAGATGTGCAAGTGTGTGATGGAAGAATGGTTCCTAATTTTTGGATATTTTTGTGTACCCATGCATTATGTCTCTTTTTTTTATTTGAATGATGATGATGATAAAGAAGAGTATGGGCTATGAATGGCACAACTTCTTTTTTTCTTTTTCTTTTCTTTCTCTTTTTTTTGAATGGGGATCTAAAGATTTTCCCGTTGAATTATTGCACTACCCTATCCTTCTTTCTTTCCTTTGCTTTTTTTTTTTCAATGAATGAATAGCCCATCTCCTACTCGAATGATTAATGAAAATGGAGAGAGACGTAATGATGGAAATGCAAGGAGTACTTTTTGGTGGCTAAAGAATGCGCGATCCTCGAGATAAGCATCAGCATTTTTATTTGGTGGAAAGATGGTGCGCAACTCTCGGTGTAAGAGTTGGCATGGAAAGGGTGCATGTTGTGCGACTCTCGGTGTAAGAGTCGGCATTTATTTGGTGGGTGCGAGTGAATCTCAATCGTGGGTGTAAGGTCATAATCTCACGTTGGTACCAATCCGACCGAACTCAATGTACGAACAAGCGCCGTATGAAGGTTTTGTACTACTGAGATAAATCATATGGCTCGTGGGTATTTCATAATCATTGAGGAACTTTTCGTTTTTTTGATCATTTTGCAAATGAAAACTCCTGAAGTCAAGTCGTACTCTAGAGCAAAGTCATAGCGGTGGCTATTAGTACTATATCATACCCGGCAATAACTTAGACAAGAAAACACAAGTGCTCCCACTAAAAAGCAAGTTTTTAGGATGAGACATCTCTAGCCGATAAACCCAAATCTAGAGAAAACAATGTTTATAACTAGGGTACAAAGAAACAAGAGACGAGCAACCTCATCATTTCAACAAGGGTGAACTACACATTTTTACAAGACATACTAAGAGGCACGGGGATAAAATATTTTTTGGGTTTTTTTAATGCATGAGAACAAGAATTAAACATGCTAAAGAAAAATAAAATTACTTGGAAATAAATATGCAATGCAAGGTACCTTTGGGGGATCCTCCCCAAGCTAGCATGAAGCTCACCGCCCAAGGTGATATCCCATGAACCTCCGCACTCCTCATGTTGAGCCTGGTCTTGCCGTGATCCGTGCACTCAAGCCGTCCCCACCTTTGGTCCATATGTGCTTGCCACTCGTGGTCTCCCCTGATAAGCACAAAAGAGGTGAGAGAGTGCTGTATTTCACCTATCTCCGGATCCGCAGCCCTCCGACGCGGGTACCGAGGGCTTCTATCTCGGGATTATGTTGTGGCTGGACCGGTGGGGGGAACATCTTCGTATTGCCGCTTTCGGCGCTCCCACTCGTCCATGCCCACCTCGGCCCACGATCCGTGGTTGGCGCGGGAGGTACAACCGGGTCCTGCCCCTTCCGCCGCCCTGCGTGGAGCATACCCCGTATAGTCCTCGGTAGGGGGTCCATCCTTGGTGTTGCTCAGCGCCGCGAGGAGCCGGGGCCTGGTCCTTCGCCCCGCCTCGTCGTACCCCTGGGCTGTGAGTTCTTCCCCTCGCGAATATCTTCAGCAGTTTTAAGCACAAGGTTAGTGATCGGGCAATTACGCAAATAGTAATCCAGATAAGCTAGGTAACCGGATCCTATTTTCGTAGCCGGGAAAAAGAAGAAGAGCTCATCCTTTGTGCCACGGGTGGTCAACGTGTGCCCTTGGATCGGGAGTGGTCAAATCACGAGATGGGTCGAGGAATAGGAATATACTCAACAACCTCACCCTCCAAAATACCCATCGAACGGCAACACGAGTGACCGAGAGGTGCACGTAACCGAGTACTTGTTGCAACTATGTCTTGCTAATGATGAACGATCTCTCACGGGTGATACCTTGATTTTCTTGACAATGGCATAGAGCAACTTAAGTTCGGCCGTGCGCACCCATCTAACCACTAGTGGGGAAGAAAACCATGGACATCCAACGATGCATAAATCTCAAAGTGGATGATGGATTGGGTGTTGTGGGGTTTTAAAAGACGAACTCAACCCTCCTGTAACTTCTTCCCAAAAACTTGTTTCGATCAAAACCGATGGTGGCGAAATCAAGATCGAGGAAGCATCTTCGGTTAAAACCCAAATGAACACTAAGCTCCTTCCAAGTAAGCTCATGCTCCTCTGAACAAGTGAAAAATCACACCATCGTCGGTTTCTTGCAAGGTGCCGAGAAACCGTATGGTTAGGAGGCGTGAACCTGTTCCTCGATGGGTTCAATATCCTCCCAATCCAACGTACCTCCACACAAGATTGAATTCATCATCCATACCTATGAGGGAGGAGGTTGGAGTCGTAGGGTTTCTGCATGTGGAGGAAGAGACGATCCTGAGGTGGAAATAGGCTTGCATTTCATGACCTTCTTCCAGTCGAGGTACAAATTTTGTCCTCTACGTGCTCATGACTTGCTCTTGTGGCGCTCCGCGCCACCTCTTCCTCGCCCTACTTCCTTCAACCTCCCTTTCGGGTTGCCGGCTCTTCCACCTGCTTCTTGGGAGCTTGGAGAGCTTCTGGAAGTCGCGAGGCGACGCTGGAGCGCCTCAAGCAAGTTCCCCGAATCCTACCATGGCTCGCTGGCAGAGAGCTTCTGGGTGTGAAGGGTTAGTAGAGAATGAACTTCTTACACCCAAGAGTGCTCTTGCTACTTGCTCTACACAAAATATGTTGGAAGAATTGCTTGAATAATGAAGTGGGAGAGAGGAAAGTGGAGCGGAGCGTGAGAAAGGGCGAGGCTCCACCGGCCGGCTCCTCTCCTATTTATAGGCCGTGCACCGGCCCAAGGGGAGGGGTGCAACGGCTCTAGCCGTTGGAGCCCCGGGCCGGGTGGCGTAGAAGCCGCGGGCCGGCGCGGGTGCCGCGCCCTTCGCGCCGCGCGCCATGCCGGGCCCGGGGCCGCCACCGCCCCTTGAGTAAACAGGGCCCCAACGGCCATTTCAAAAATGTGGCCGTTGGGGGTGTTGATGTCTATTAAGTGCAACCGAAATAAAGAGGGTTCCGCAAGCAATACGTAATATATCATCGTAGCATTTTAACCGGAGTAATCCAGGTATCGTTATTTATAATTTTACCACCGGGAAGGGAATGCACTGGATAATGAGTGATGAGCAATGCACATGCGATAATGGAGAGCTCAACCTTGTCCGTATCGATCATCTCATACAAAGTAAGTGTCACATAAAATATAAGAATGAATGATAAATGACATAAGATAAATGAGAGCATTTAGCCACATAAAATAATAGTAATAAGCCATCTCAACTTAGCACTCTAAGCTTATAACACTAGCATGGACTAGGACGATCTAGGGTGTAATCCTATGTTATTCTAACTATAAAGTCAAAGCATACAATGATTAGTGCAAGAACATCTAGCAATCATGGCGGGAAAAGGTTACATCTATGCATAGTGATATTACCGAGAAGACAAGAGACATAGCAATGACTTCAATGTAATAGGTTTGTTCTCCGCTAGACCTATACTCGGGAGAAAGGGCTACAAAGGACTCAACAGACTGTCACCCCGCGATCTACCTCACGATCCGGAATATAGGGTGCAATCGCAGATAAATACGGTCTAGGCACCACGCCTACACAATATTTACCACTCACCCATCGATCTAATGAGCAAGCGCTATACGATCCTATGCATAAACATAATTCTAGTCCAACTATGCTAGACATATAATCAAAGTAGACTAAGAACAATATAATTGAGAACATAATCAAATAGAGCAAAGTCAAGTCTGATATAATAGAATAGAATAAAGTACTACTCATAGTATCACGAACGATGATGAATATTACAAGAATGTAGAGGGAATTACCAAGAACTCCGACAGATCCGCACTCCAAGCTAGGCTTGATTCCCCTCTAGATCTATTCCTATGTAGCTATGCTACTAAACTATGGAGCTCTAATTGAGATGGTGGCTCGGCTTCTCCCAATCCTCTCGATGAATGAAGAGAGAATGAATTAGGTTTCACCTGGGCTAGCTCAATATATAGCCCCTAGGATGAACCACGACCCTCGGATCAAACCGACCTAAATGGACGATAATTATTCATCCTCAAAGGCGGAGGCAGATCCGCGAGACTCAATGTGATTGGTTGAGGTGGGGGAGTCGGCCGACTCCCCCTTGGGCGGCCGACTCGCCTATGCCAAAGTGGGGCCCAGTTTCAGTGTCGCCTTCTGAGTCTTCTAGAGTATACAATTTCACCCGTTCGGTCTTTATCTCTATGTAATCATGACATGTGGGCCTCCTTTGGTTCTCTTTCGATAACCCCCGCGTAAATAGACAATCACCAAAACTCGTGGAATTGGCCAAGGTAACCCCTATATCTAATAGGTGAACTCATATTAGTCCTTTCTCTTGCCGCGTTGACGGTATAAAATTGATACTTAACGACCGTCAACAAACTCCCCCAAGCTTACCTTTTGCTCGTCCCCGAGCAAAGATAGACTCGATGGATCGAGTTGCTACAATGCTTTCACTCCTCACAAGTACACATGCGTTCAAACAAGAACTCTCCTCCGGATTAGAGTGAACTATTCTGACTCAAAACTCACTCATATTACCTTTCACCATGGGGCTTGTAACCGTCACTTGGGTCTTGAGTAGTTGAAAGATAGAACGGTCAAGTCAAGCGCCATGTTTCTCGCTCTTGATCAACTATTATCCTGGAGTTTTTGCAAAGTTTTAAATAAAACTCAGAGTTCCTTGTATGAACCTTTCGTGTCTCTCATTTGTGGTATTTCTAGATCCTCTCCAAGGCATGAGTAGTGTATGCCTTCTCTCTTCTCAAAATATGTGGTATTTGTGGAACTAAGGCATAGTGGAAAGTGCCTTCTCTCTCTCACCCTACTTTCTAATAGGCTTTATGTGGAGCTCATAGGTGGGGAGACACTCAAACTCACTTGCATATATTGCATAGTTAAGACATGGATCCAATAGGAACTAAAATAATAATAAAGTCATATGTGCATGTGAATGAGGAAATGGATGATAAGATGATGATAGGATGATGATGGGATGATGATGATAAGAAAATGATTATGAGGGGTGATCACTTGGTGAACATCTACTTCTACACTTGCTCCTTTTGGGGATAACATGACTCCCTTTATTCGAAAACCTTGAAACTTCTTGAAACTTCTCGAAAGGAAGGACTTGGCCGCTCTTTCTTTCTTCTTTTTCTTTTTTTTTAGAGCAACCAATCCTCAAAACGAACCTCCGAAAACAAAACTTTAGCACGGGAGTGTATAACTTGAAATGATAATGACTGGAGCTTTTATGTAGGCAAATGGAACGGCGATGATTTTTTCTAGATGTTCACTCCCAGATAGGAGTAGAACCTTTTCCGGATAAAGTGAAATGAGTGGCATATGTATATGTGGATGGATGGATGAATGGATGGATGCGTACTCCCAGGGTAGAGCAGATAGGTGCGTATTCCAGGTAGAGATAGCACAAGTAAGTGGAGAATGCGTACTCCTAGGGTAGGAGCAAAGATAAGTGCGTATCTCCGGGTAGAGATAGCACTATATGTAGTGGATGTGGATCTATGTGGGTGGTACTTCTAGGGATAGAAGTAGCACGTAATGAATGTAGTAGTTATAAAATGGGTGCATGCTTCGAGGACGTAAGTAGCATAGATCAATGGATGGAGAGCACATAGTATTGACTTTAACCGCATGATCGATTCCTTATGGGTCCACAAGATAACCACACTCAATGCCTATAAAGACTACACTCAAGCCTACAATATGATCTATATAAACAGATGGGTTTTCCTAATCTAGTAAGCATGAATATATGGTCAGTGGTAGGAATTTGAACTCTCATCATAAAGGAACTCATCATGCGAATTTAATATTTTCACGATAAATTCTCCTAACTCTAGTATCTCTAGGAACAAGATGGACAACAACTCAAAACCTTCCCATATCATACCCGTCAACCACCTAGACTTAGATCAAGTGTTCGCTACCCACAAGTTTCAGGTTCAGAGCAAATCCCAAATCTAAACAGTTGTGTCCAAAACTCGGGAGAGTGCAAGGTTGAAAACTAGGTACTTGAAAGGAATTACGGCAGAGCAACTATTCATCATCTCCATATAGAGTTTATTCTAGGGATCATTTTTAAGACAGATTGCAAGAGCTCTCCAAAAGTAGAAAAGATAAATAAGGAAATCTTTCTGGGTTTCTATGGTTATCTATCTTTTTTTTAGTTGTTTTTAACAAAGCATACTTTAACAAAGCATGAATAGATAAGTTGGAAACACTTAGCTTGGTGCACGGGGGATGCTCTCCCCCAAGCTGGATGTTGACATAGTCTGCTGATGTTGCTGACAGGCAATGAAGACGTTCTAGTCCTCTAGGAGTGTCGTGGATAGTTGCTATTGGAGACAGCATTCAAGTGTCGCGGGCAGCACTCCGACAGGGGATTGGGTGTCCTTTTGCCTGTTGGCTCTTCTTGATCCTTGATGTTCTGTGAAGCTCAAATAGACAACAAAACTTGTGGAACGAATTAAGTGTTAGTGACAAAAACCTCTAGGCCCTAGTTGTCTAGAACTTTCCTAACTTAAAACTCATTCTAACAGATCACAAGAAATATTTTTATCTTTTTATAATTTAAGAAATGCGTAAAAGGGAAAATAAATATGCCGAGAAATTATTTTTGTGCCACCACAAGGAATGATTATCCACATGGGGCTTAATGATTTTCTGATGCAAATGCAAAACATCTTTATTTTCTTTTCTAATGCGTATATAAAAACATAACGAAGCAACTAAGATGTAAGTGGGGAAATAAATATGCTAAGGTAAAAATGCAATGCTGAAAAAGAATTGCCGATAAATACCAAGTTACCTCTTGGCGTGCGTTCGGTGGTTTTAAGTCCTCCGAACAGACTTGTTATGTTCGCCATTTTTCAAGGGGCGCATTGGCCAATGGCCTCCGATGACGTCGCCTCTTGTGTAGGAATAGTTTCGATTTTGCTTTTACCTTCCACACCTTCTTTGTTGGAGAGGATGACCTTGAGGAGGAAGCTTCTTGGACCACTTGTTTCTCTTCTGTTGGTAGCACCTCTTCTTCTTCCGCAACGTTCTTTCTCTTCCGGGTATCGATCTTCATATCTAGACACTTCTCCCTCATAGTCACCCCATCCATCTCGTAGTGATGTTCTTCTTGTTCGGGCGACGGGTACGCCGCCTTCTCCTTGCTCGTTCTTCTTGGGCTCCTCGATTATATAATTATTGTTGAAGTAGCGGCGTACCTTCTCAGGGGAAAGTGGAAGTGAATCTCTCCCGTCCCAATATAGATGATAGCTCTTGTGGTGTTTAGGAATGGTCTTCCTAGGATGATTGGAGGGTCGTAGTCATCTCCCATATCGATGACTAGAAACTCGTGGGGACATAATGGTCATCTATCCGGATGAGGACATCCTTCACCTCTCCTTCGACGAAGCGGAATGTCCGATCCGCCATCTCGGCCTGCATAGGTGGGCTCCAAAGGCATAGTGCCATATAGATACTCATAGGTTACCTTGGCCATAATGTTGACGCCCGATCCGGTGTCACGCATGCCTTTATTGAAAGAGCTTCAAGATGGAGCATTGAATGGTTGGGACACCTCATCCTTCTTGATCGACGGGGGACTTGAGTAAGTGGTCATGCTCCTTGTGGACCGCAGTGACCATCCTCACCGTCTCCGTCTTCTCTGGTCTTCTTATCTTTGTTCTTGCTCTTCTTAGCTGAATTCTTCTTCTTCTCACCGTTCGTTGATGAGGGTGTGCTGAACCGCAGACTCTGTTCTTGAAGAAGAAGGTCTCTCTCTTGCCCTTGATATTGAAGATGATCTTGGCAAGTGTTGGCATACATGATGGCTCCAAGAGTGTTCAAGAATGGTCGTCCTAGAATGATGGGGACCTTTCGTCACCGCCCGTATCCACTACCACGAAGTCTCGCAGGGACATACGAGTTGCCTACTCGTACACATATGTCTTCAAGTATTCCCAAGGGAACACGGAGTGACTGATCTGCAAGCTGCAAGCACATGGTTGTGTATGCTAAGGGACATCTGAATAGCTTCTCATATATCACTCTTGGCATGATGTTGATGCTTGCACCGAAATCACAGATTGCCTCATTGAAATTGGTACTTCCAATGGAGATCAGAATAACTGGTCTCCCTGAATCACCCTTCTTGATTGGCAGAGTTGCATCAATCCATGACCCCTTCGATGGATCACTCCGGCTGTCTTCTACATTGAATATATCAACAAGATTTGCAGTTTCGAGCTCTTCGGGTTGTCCTGCCAATTTACCTTGGCCAGCAGAGGGAGCAAGGTTGATAAGTCAAGTTGTACTCGCGACTCAAGTATTTTGTTGAAGCTGAAGCCGACTCTTGATGGCATTGGAAAAGCCATCCATTCTCAAGTTGCCGAGTGTCTCTAGGACCTTGTCATTTGATGCCGCCTTCTGGACAAACATTGTCCATCATCTTGCCTTGATTCAAGACTAACTCTCTCAAAGGCGGCCGATTGTAATTATTGTAGGAGGAATTGTTACCTTGATAATTGCCCGAATAATTGCCCGAGTAGTTAGGCCTCGCTGCTGATTCCAACCTTGATTCTCGCGAGGACGATAGTAATTATTGTTGTTGTTATTGTTGAGGTAGTTCACGTCCTCCTTGAGCTCGGCGCTTAGCACCTCGCCCAGCCTCTCCACACTCTTCACATGTCATGCGAGCATCATGTATATGCATGACTTCTTTCTTTTCTCGTGGCTCTCTCATCGAGCCTCTTCATTAGCAGATCCATTTTGGCAGACAACATGTCTACCTCCTTCACTGGTGCATTCCTCCTCCTCTGCGGGTCTCGAGTTCTTTCTTCACTCCAACCTTGGTTGGATGCCATCTTCTCCACAAGAGCCGTGGCCTCGAGGAATAGTGAGTGATAAGAATGCACCTCCAGCCAGCCAAAGATCCATCGTCTCACGTGTGTCGTTGTAAGCTCATGGTAGAATGTCTCATAAGCAGCCCAATTCTCCATGCCATGATGAGGACACTCGAGGATGTAATCTTGAAAGCGCTCCCAAGCTTCGGGACAGCCTCATCATGATGTTGCCGAAAGCTTGATATCTTCCCACGAAGAGCATTTGTCTTGCCCATGGGGAAGAACTTCGCCAAGAAATTGGTGGAACATAGTGCCCACGTAGTATTCTTCTCCTTATTGGCGTAGAACCACCGCTTCGCTCTCCCCAAGAGTGAGAATGGGAAGAGGCGAAGTAGTATAGCGTCTCGGGGACATCCTTAATAGTGAATGTGCTACAAATCTCCAGATGTGTTGGAGATGAGCACTAGCATCTTCATGGGCCTTCCCACGTAACCGGCTTGCTTGCACCATGTTGATCACCGGGCAGCTTGAGCTCAAAAGCTCCTTCGATGTCGCCAGCCTGGTCCAAGACGAATGTTGTCCGTAGTGGAGCCGAGAACTCGCGGAGTGACTTGTTCGCCATGGCTTCAAACGCTGGTGTCAAGTCTCGAACGAAAGGTTGACTTTCTACTTCCGACAAACTTCCAAGTTGAGTTGATGATGATGATGATTGATTGGTCTTCTTCAACCTCGCTTCGGCCTTCCCGATTAAAGCTTCGGATTGTCAATATAATTATCGTGAAGAATTGCCTTTTCATACATTACCCCGCATAAGATATAAAATAAATGAAAGACAAGGGTAAGGTTGTATGAGTAGAGAATGGTGACAAAGCTCAATCTCATTATGTAGTGCAATGTTGCTCATTATCCATTGGCTTTCAACCTTCCCGCAACGGCGCCAAAAATGCTTGTTGATGTCTATTAAGTGCAACCGAAATAAAGAGGGTTCCGCAGCGCACGTAATATATCATCGTAGCATTTTAACCGGAGTAATCCAGGTATCGTTATTTATAATTTTACCACTCTGGGAAGGGAATGCACTGGATAATGAGTGATGAGCAATGCACATGCGATAATGGAGAGCTCAACCTTTGTCTCCGTATCGATCATCTCATACAGTAAGTGTCACATAAAATATAAGAATGAATGATAAATGATATAAGATAAATGAGAGCATTTAGCCACATAAAATAATAGTAATAAGCCATCTCAACTTAGCACTCTAAGCTTATAACACTAGCATGGACTAGGACGATCTAGGGTGTAATCCTATGTTATTCTAACTATAAAGTCAAAGCATACAATGATTAGTGCAAGAACATCTAGCAATCATGGCGGGAAAAGGTTACATCTATGCATAGTGATATTACCGCAGAAGACAAGAGACATAGCAATGACTTCAATGTAATAGGTTTGTTCTGCTAGACCTATACTGGGAGAAGGGCTACAAAGGACTCAACAGACCTGTCACTCCCGCGATCTACCTCACGATCCGGAATATAGGGTGCAATCGCATAAATACGGTCTAGGCACCACGCCTACACAATATTTACCACTCACCCATCGATCTAATGAGCAAGCGCTATACGATCCTATGCATAAACATAATTCTAGTCCAACTATGCTAGACATATAATCAAAGTAGACTAAGAACAATATAATTGAGAACATAATCAAATAGAGCAAAGTCAAGTCTCGATATAATAGAATAGAATAAAGTACTACTCATAGTATCACGAACGATGATGAATATTACAAGAATGTAGAGGGAATTACCAAGAACTCCGACAGATCCGGACTCCAAGCTAGGCTTGATTCCCTCTAGATCTATTCCTATGTAGCTATACTACTAAACTATGGAGCTCTAATTGAGATGGTGGCTCAAGCTTCTCTCGAATCCTCTCGATGAATGAAGAGAGAATGAATTAGGTTTCACCCGGGGGCCAAGCTCGATATATAGCCCCCTAGGATGAACCACAGCCCTCGGATCAAACCGACCTAAATGGACGATAATTATTCATCCTCAAAGGCGGTGGAGGCAGATCCGCGAGACTCAACGTGATTGGTTGAGGCGGGAGTCGGCCGACTCCCCCTTGGGCGGCCGACTCGCCTATGCCAGCGGGGCCCGGGTTTCAGTGTGTCGCCTTCGGAGTCTTCTAGAGTATACAATTTCACCCGCTCGGTCTTTATCTCTATGTAATCATGACATGTGGGCCTCCTTTGGTTCTCTTCGATAACCCCCGCAAATAGACAATCACCAAAACTCGTGGAATTCTCGTCGTTGTAACCCCTATATCTAATAGGTGAACTCATATTAGTCCTTTCTCTCTTGCCGCGTTGACGGTATAAAATTGATACTTAACGACCGTCAACAAGTGGTTAGTGTCCCGCCCAAAACTTCCCCAAATTTCGAATTTCCAACAAATTTTGATCAAAAATATTTTTCCAAAAAATTATTTTTTTTAAAAAAAATAATTTTTAATAACGTAAAAATTTATTCCTTCTAACTATCTAATTTTCGAATTTTTGTGACAAAAAGTTTTGAAAATAAAAATTATTTTATTTGCTCACAAAAAAGTGAGTGCAAGGAAAATACTTCTATAAAATAAATAAATATTTTGTAAATAAAGGAAGATTTTTTTCGTATAACCGCGGTTACCTGCTGGCCAGTGGCTCACCAATTTTTAAGTCCGTTGAGCAGACTTTCTCCTCATCAATTGTTGCTTGATGATTCACCCGGCCCGGAGAAGTGGGTCCAGCATTTCTTCGCCTTGGTCCCGGGTTGCCGCTTTTTGGCGGTTTCTTCTTTACTTCTACCGGCTTGGGATAGCCATTGAATCGAAGGTTGATCACCTTCGAGTTAAAGTGGAAGCCGGCTATTCCTTTCCCAACATATATTGCTGCCTTGGTGGTGTAGAGGAATGGTCGCCCAAGGATGAGTGGTCCCTCGTCTCAGGTCTCCCCGTGTTGAGGATGACGAAGTCCACCGGGACGTACTCATCCCGGATCCCGATTAGGATATCCTTTGCTATCCCCTCGGTCGTGTGATAGTCCGATCTCGCTATTTGCATCATGAATGCCGGAGGGGACATAGGTCCTCCCAACACTTTTTCATATGTCGCCTTGGACATCATGTTGATACTTGCTTCGAGGTCGTAATAGGCATTATCAATGGTATTTGGGCCTATTGTGATGGTGATAGTTGGGCGGCCAGGTCTCCTTCTTTTCCAAGACAGCCCCAACCGGGACATGGCTTACCAGTGCCATGTCGAGATCATATTAACTGTTTCTAGTGAGATCTCTGCCGTCTGGGTATTGCTCCGAGCCACTATTGCTTGGGAGAGATGCAGCCTATCCGGGGCTAACCGGGTTTCTATCATTTTGTTGAAGCCCCTGATCTCTAACGGCAGAAGATGCTTTCTATTTTATCAATGATGCTTCCAAGAATTTTATCATTGTCGAGCATCTTTTTGGTCGATTTTCATTGATCTTGGCTTGCCCAACGACTAGGTCTTTGAATGAAGGCCGATTCGAATTATAATTGGAGTTATAATTCGAATTACCTTGGAATGGTGGTCGAGAATAGCCATTGTTTCCTCCTTGTTGTTGGCGGAATCCGTTGTTGATGTATGTCAGCTTCTTCACGGGTCTCGTAAGGCGCCACCTCCCGAGTGGCCAACATTACCACGTACTTCGCAAGTCATGCGAGAGTCCATGGTTTTGACGGAGTCGGACGTGCTAACTATAGCACGTTCCTCCATCTTCTTGAGGAGTAGCTCTATCTTAGCGGCAAGCATATCGGGGCTCCTTGACTGTGTGCATGCCCTTCGTTGCTTGGTTGGGGTCCTATCTTCCCCAAGCTTGATTTTCCACCATTTTGCTGACTAAAGCCGTAGCTTTTTCAACCGTGAGTGATAGGAATGCTCCTCCAAGAAGATCAAGGTGCCCTTTTGACATGGGTGTTAACCCATTGTAGAAATTCGGGAGCACTAGCCACTCCTCCATCCCGTGATTTAGGACAATCTTGAATATAGTCTTAGAGTCTCTCCCACGCCTTCGTGGATGGGTTCGTGCCGAGTTTGCTGAAGTTAGTAATTCTTCTTCTTAGGGCATTTGTTTTGCCCATGGGGAAGAATTTGGCGAGGAATGCCATGGAACACTTGTTCCATGTGCTCACTGCTTCTCTATCCTTGTAGAACCATTGCTTCGCCTTCCCTGAGAGGGAGAAGGGAAACAGACGGAGCTTGATAACGTTAGCGGATATATCCTTGATGATGACTGTGTCACAAAGCTCCATGAAGTGTTGCAAATGAGCATTTGCATCCTCATTGGGTAGTCCAAATGAATGGACTAGATTGCACCATCGTGATGAGTCCACCCCCGAGCTCAAAATTCTTCTCCGCCGGCCGACAATGGGCCCCATGGGCACATGGGCTTATGGGAGCTAAGAACTCACGGATTGACTTCGGGCTATCTTTGATGGTGTAGATGGTATCAGTTCAACCGCGGCCGGAGCCGCCTCGATTCGTACTCAAAATTCTGCTAATGAACCAGTCTCGCACTATCCCGTTTTCATCCACAATAGACGAAAACATGAAAGTTAGCCTCGCATAGACTATGTCCATTTCTAATGAAGTCAATTCATATCCATGTTTATGCTAGATTCTTTTCAACCAATGCCTTCCCGCAAGAACGGCGCTGTAAATGCTTGTTGGCATTTCTTAATGCAATCACTAGAATTGTTACATCCCAAAGGGTCACGCCAAGAAACGCCAAGGTGATAGTCGTGTTCTAAAGATATTATCCGCAAGCGCACGGATCTATCATTGTAGCATTTCACCCGAGGAGTATTCTCAGTGGTATCGTTATTTATATTTTCCGTAGGAAGGCATGGTGTAGAGGTGTCTAAACATGGATATGGATGCTTGACTTCATATCATCAAAATGTGACTCTAGTACTATACAAAGGGTAAGTATAAATGGTTTTTCAAGATAGTGGACACACATTTGGCCAAACTCAAGGATAAAGTATGAAAGAAAGAATAAACGAATGAACGAATAAAGAATAAACCTAAGCGGAGCTATGTAGGTCATACATAGCAATGTCAAACCTAAGTCATATAATCTACATGAGCGTGTAGGTCATACATAGCAATGTCATGAACAGCTAAGTCATATAATCTACATGGGTTAGAGATAAGTCGAGCCTAAAGTAACAGGAGACCCCGCAGCTGGTTTGCCACCGATAGAGGCATTTACGAACTCCTACACGATGCGGACGGGGATTACAAGGTACCTGACAGTGGCCGTCACCACCGGCCGCCTACCCCTCAACCATGGCATGCCGTCATATCCGAAGGCTCTCTCATATCCGACACCACGCCCGCATATTCGAGAACTACCTATATTCCCTCATGACTCCCACCCTACGGATGGACGAGCTAGAACATAGGCAAACCCGAAGGAACGACGAACCATTACTCCATTCTCATCGACCTCTAATCCTATAAAGTATATGATCGACGAAGAACATGCTAAGAAATGATCATAGGAACCTTGGTCTAGTTCATATGAATTAGGTTTAGCAAGAACACAACTATACTCTAGTTCATGAACAAAGCTACATAACAAGAATAAGAACTTGAAGTAGGAAGAACACTCCATAATAGATTAGCAAGTGATGAATCTTCTTCCTAGGAGACAAGCCCCTCCTTGATAGCTCAATCTAGCTCCTAAGCTACTAGACTAGGCTAGAGAACAAGAGTAGAGGAGAATGGCTCAAATGAATGTGTGTTGTGAAATGGCTTGATTCTCCCCTTTTATATGTTGAGCAGGTCGGTTCAAGGGCAAATATGGAAGGAAACACCCGCACCGCCCTCCTCTCGCATTCATTGCACCGCCTCCAGAAGGTGGCCCACCCGTTTCGGTCCGGGGGCGCGAAGGCTCCCCGGCGCGAGCGCAGCTGTGTTGGAGCCCCCCCAACCGACCTTTTGGCCGGTGGGTCCCTCCCGTCAGGTGTGTCAAGGTGGTGTGGTGTTTCAGCCATTTCGGCTCGGGGTTGGGCTCCGTCTCCTTCTTGTGCCTCTTTTACGCTTTGCCGAAAGCGCTTTTCTCTCGTAAAATTCCCCGTACTTGGTGTATTTCCCAGAACGTCGCTAAACTCTAGGTACAAGTGGAATTCGGTTAATAGCACAAGTATATGCGTATAAGAACATGTAAATTCTCCTTTTTCTATCTTAAGTTGGCGGTTAAAATGTGTCGACAAGACCGCCAACAAGTAGTACCTTGTAAAAGATCCTAAACAAGAAGCAAGGTGCTAAACTAGCTAGTGCTCGCCTAAACAATTCTAGCTTGCAAGGTCACACAAACCTAAGCAACTAGTACTTTGTCACACTGGGGAGCACCTACACAATTCTAATAAGCAAGAGCGCAAAGCCAAACCTAAGCTCACTAGATGCTCAAGGACAAGGCTACACAAGCCGAACCCAAGAGCGCAATTTACTTAACTACACAAGCTAAGCAAAATACATACTCTACTCTACACAAGCAAGAAGGTGCTCAACTAACTACACAAGCAAAAGAGCACAAGAGCAACTACTCAAGCTAAGCAAGAATATAGCAATGTAAAACAAGCTAGAGTAGAGAGGATGCAAACCATCATGAAGAGTGGACACACAAAATCGCAGCGGTGGCGAATCACCGGGGGTAGAGACCAACCACCTGCAAACAAGCTCAAGGGAGGTCGAAGCCTCGGCAATCATAAATCGACACACGATTTTTCCCCTGGTTCACTTGGTCGCCACCAAGCTACGTCCAGTTGTGACGATGCACCGACTTGGTGATGAGATGGCCACTCAATTTGGCTCACCGCCAAAACCCTCCAGGGAGCCCCAACTCCAATCAACACAAGACCGTAATCCTCCAAGCCACGCCAACTAGAGTAGCCAATTTCGCGCACACGCGGGGAAGGCTCAAGAACCTCTCACAAATCCTCCTCCGAAGCACCGCATAATCTCCACGGGTGCTTCAACGGAGTCTCTTGCCACCAAGCCATCTAGGAGTTGGCGACCTCCAAGAGTAATGAGCACACCAGCCTTGCAACACGATCACCTAGTGCCACTCGATGTTATCTCTCAAAGCAATGCACTAGAATCGCTCTCTAACTCAATCGGATGAACACTCTCAAGCATGGATGAGTTAGATGGCTCCCAAGCACCACAACACAAGCCACTAAGGCCCTAGTGTGCTCAGCACTCGGCCAAGGCCGACCATGGCAAGTATATATAGCCCCAAGGGCCAAACTAGCCATTGCTCACCGCGAGCCTCCGGCTAACCGCGCGCCGACGCGGGCCGGGCCCGCCGCCGGACGATCCGTGCCGTTGAGTTACGCCCGAGCGCCCAACCGCTGCCACGCATTTGAAACCTCCACTGTGCCGGAAGCGTCTCCTGTGCACCGCCGGACGCGTATGCGTATGCCACCAAGCCGAGGTTCAAAACTAGCCGTTAGAGGGGCCGGACAGCCGCCGGACGCCATTTTGTGAGCGACGACGCGGCCTACGCTCGCCGAACGCCGTCCAATGAGTGTGTTCTATCAACCCATCACCGGACGCCCATTTTGAGTGCGCGAATGCGTTCTACATGCGCTTTATCACGTCCTACATGCGCGTACGTCCTACGCCAACGTCCGGCGCTTCCGATGAAGCCAGACCACCTCTCACTAATCGGCATATCTCTTAGCTCCGAACTACGTTTTTGATGATCTTGGGCTCGTTGGAAAGATTATTCAAAGGACTACGCATCCCACTAAACATATTGATCCAATTCACAAAGGATCAAAGCAGTTTTCCAATCCAAGAACCATCACGTCTCTCTTTTTCAAGACAACGGTTCACCGAACCTTCTCCAACTTCTTCTCTTTCTCAACTCCTTTGCAAATGTGCCAACACCACCAAGTGTAAATCACCATGTGCATGTGTGTTAGCATTTTCACAATCATTTTCAAAGGATTTTCACTTGTTCTCACAACGCCACTCGATCCTAGCATGTCGCAATGTTAGATCGCTCAAGTGGCACTAGATGACCGATATGCAAACAAGTTTGCCCCTCTTTGGATAGTACGTTATCAATCCTAATTCCGGTCATCAACTCTACACATCTCATGACCGGTGAAAATAAATGCCCTATAGCATACCTTTGCCTTGCGCATTTCCATTTCCACCGCCTTTTCCACCGACGTGCCAATGCAACAAATGCACTGACACGATCTCAAGTTGATATGATCCACTTCATATCATCATGCAACCTTCACGTCTATCGATCTTGATCTCACTTGCTCTTCACCGCCATGTCCATCGGAACCAAGTCTTACCCGAGCTTCACCCTCACTAGGTCCATCGCTCCACCGCTCGGCTCTGTCCTTCACATGTCTTCCTGGCCTCGAGTCAAGCCTCATCTCGATCTTCACTCATTGGTCGCATGACTCCATGTCATGTCACATATGCAATAAAGCTCCTTCATTATCACATATGTGAGCACTTCAACATTAAGCCCCTCCATGGCATATGTTGCTCACACATGAACTTGTGCACTAACCCCGCATATCTCAACCATAAGCACATGTTAGTCCACCTAAGTTGTCACTCAATTATCAAAACCAAACAAGGTACCTTTCATCCGGCCCATCCATTTTCAGCTTTGACAAGAGTCCAGTTTACATTGATAATGTGTACAAGCCGCATGGGTTGCCAAAGGCGATAGTGTCTCGATCGTGATAAGGTTTTCACCAGCAAACCGTGGAAAGAGTTGTTTCTTGTCCAAAACCGATCTATGCATGAGCTCATCTTATCATCCTCAAATGTGGTCAAACCGAGCGATTGAATCGCCTGTTTGAAAGCTATCTACGGTGTGCGCTTAACTCATGTCCAAGGGAGTAAATGGCTATCTCGTTGCCGAGTCAAAGTGGGTATAATATAAGCTACCACCTCAGCCTCCGGTGCGTACCACCATTTGAAGTGTTGTATGGATATCCACCAAGACTGTGCTTGGGTTAAACAATGAGATTCACGCATTGTCGTTGGTGTTTCTTAGCGTATGCCAACTCCGCAACGCACGAAAATCACCGTATAGCACTTCACCTGATGAGTAACCGGCATCGTGATACTTCTACGAAGAACGCCTTCAGAGTTAATTCTAAACAGAGGTTGCCCAGATGGAGTAGGATAGCTTAGGGTAGCGAGGTTTTCTAAAGGTAAAGTCCTAAGGATGGCTAAAACTCGTTGCCATACTTCTTACTTCGTGCACCGGATCGCACTCCGTCCGCAGTGATGCCTACCGAGGCTCTACGTCATAACCGAACGTGGGAGATTACAAGGGATGGACAGGCTGTCACCACTCCGCCGCCTACCACCTCAACCGAAGGGCTACAAGCAAATGAAGGTAGGTACTAGCCTAGACACCATGTCTATGCTAGTTGCTACAACTCTAGCGGTGGCTAGGAGCTCCCTCGCCTTCTATCAGGGGTCCTCTTACTAGAGCTTCTGCCACGGGGACGAATGACGAACCCGCAGGAAGATAACAAGAATAACTTACTCAAAGGTATTACCGAAAGAAACACGATGTCTTACTTCAAGTAGCAAGACGTCAGAGGTACAAGCGAGGAGGGAGCCGACAAGTCCCAAGATTTCCGCCCGTGGAAGACTAGCTTCCCCGAGAGCTCTCTTGGAGAGATGCTCTACTCTTTGCTCCTCTCCTCATCCTTACTTCTATTCTAGCTAGGCTAGGTAGAGTGGCTCTACTCTCTCTATTGTACACTTGTAGAGTGGAGGTGTGGTGAAGAGTGAGAACTAAAATGGAAATGAATTGTGTTTTGAAGGAGGAGGAATGCCTATGCTTATATAGGAGTGGGATGGTCGGTTTTCGCAGGCAAATGTCGAAACACCCCCAAACCGACCATCGTGGCCCCACCAAACCGATAACCAAAGCTAGGCCCGGCCACACTTCCACCGGGCGCGCGCCCTCGCGCTCGCACCTGGCTGGGCCCCGCCGGCCTTCAGCATTGGTCGGTGGCCTCCTGGCTAGGCCTCTGGTCGGCCCATGCTGGTGCTTCAGGTCGGTTTGGCTCCGAGTGGGCTTTTTCCTCCTTTTTCTTGTTTGCATGGGCCAAAAATAAAAGGTATTTATTTATATGTGTTTTCTTCATGTCTTGGCCCATTTTGTGTGTATTTCGATAATGTCCTGCAAAACAAGAAACTGGCCACAACTATTGTGGAAATAGTTAGAGTAGAGCCCTATTCTAGGTAAAAATTGGTGTTGCCTAGACTAAAGTTGGTGGGGTTAGAATCGAGTTAAGGACCGCCAACAATTCCCCCCACACTTAGCTCTTTGCTCGTCCTCGAGTAAGGCCGAAGAACTATGGTGGTTGTATTCTCCCAAGAGCGGCACACGGCATAGCGTTATTCCGAGCTTCTTCCCCGCATTTGTGAACATTCATGGTGGCTACCAAGTTATCTTATAGCTATTGAAGGAGGAATAGCTCGAAATCAAGTCAACTCACACTACCCATGCTTTGAGACTTGGGGGGTTTTTAGATTTTTTTGCAAAGATAGCCTTAGCTCCTCATGTGATACTCTCAAGTCGCTCTTTTTCAGGTGGTTAGTCCTATCCAGTGTTCTTGATCATCCTACCACTACGGTCGATGTGTGAAGTTTTGGGTATGGATGATGAATAGGTTCCAATGTCAAGCCAAATGGATTCATGAAGAGAAGGCCATATCCCTAGATGATGCAAGTGCAAGTGCAAGTGCAAGTGTAGAATTATTTGTGGACTCTTTGATCATGTTCTCTCTTTTTATGAAGGAATATGCAAGAAGGTATGGACTCAAAGAATATCTCTAAAACTTGCTTTATTTCCTTTCTCTCGTCGTTGCTCTTTTTCTTTTTCTTTCTTTCTTTTCTTTCTTCTCTCTCTCTTTTTTCTTTTTCTTTTTTTTATCTCAAGACCTTTGAGAAAAAGAACTCTTCCTTATTCATGAATTATGCTCTCTTTTTGTAGGAATTTTAAAGGGGTTTACAGTCCATTCTCTTCTTGAATGAATGATGGAGACATGCATGACTTGTTGATAGGAGTGTTTTGGTGGAAGAGGGGGAGAAGATGTGGAATATATGTGCTCAATTCTCCGTGTAAGAAATGAGCGTTCTTTCTTGGAATGGTGAGTGCATAATGTGCGGCTCTCAATGTGAGAGTCGGCATGTTTATTTGGTGGGTGAATGCAATGACCTTGGGGATAAGGCCACATCTCTAGCAAGAATCTCAAGACTTGACATTGCTAAAAAGTGGCCAAACAGTTTTGTACAAGTGTAAGCATAGATATTTGGCTCGGTAGAGCCATAGCACTTATCTCATGAGGAGCATTTTGCTAAAAGTTTTGAATTTTTGCATAAAAATACCTAAGTCCATTGCACGAGTTGGTAAGCATCATCATTCTACTATATCTCACCTGCCAATAACTTAGATAAAACATGGGGTCCCTATGGCAAAAGTTGTTCACACAATCAAGATAAGCAAGGAATAAAAAGTATGCAACTCATTCTCGATTGGTGAAAATAGGAGATGGAGTTTTGCAGAATTTTTAGTTTTATAAATTTTTATTTTTCGGCGCAAAGAGAATTAGCGGGGAGTGAGAGGGTGCACAAGCCGTGTTTTGCCGAGTCGAATATTTTTGTGCACCAAGGAGCGTGGTGCCTCCCCACACTTGTTTTTGTACACGTCTTTTTCTAATATGCACACAAAAACAAGTGGAGATAAGACACAATATATAGATATATAATAAAGAAATATTTCATTGATAATCAAGACCGATACAATAGGCACACTTAGGAATTTAAACCGAATGGAAATCAAAATATGATTGGAAAGGGAAATGCGTGCGTGTGCCATTACTTAGTGATGTGGTTCTTCAAGGGTGTACATGACCCGCAACCTTGTAATTCACAATGTTTGCATACCGGGGTTGGAGTCCATCACGAGTCAACAACATGTCGTCGCGAAGGAAGTCATTGATGGGCAAACCATACATGTTAGTGATTTGCAATCGCGACAAATGATGCACTACGAAATTCTCTACCCACTCCTTATCTTTATTTCTAGATCGAACTCTTTGAGCAAGAGAATCCAGGGGATCAAGCGGGTTTCGCGTCTTTCTTAGTGAGCAAAAATTTCAAGGCAGCATGATCGTGTAAATGATCACCTTTGCACCCACTAAGTAAGACCGATCTTGTCGATAAACGAATACGACAAGACAAGATGTTCTTTCTCTATTGTGGCATAGTTGAGCTGAGTTCCGTTAACATCTTGGGCTTTGCATACGCTATCGCGTGATGCTTCTTATCTTTGGTTAGGCCTAACACCGCACCAACAGCATAATCGCTTGCATCACACATAATCTCAAAGGTAGAGACCAATCGGGAGGTTGGATGATAGGTGCGAGAGATGAGTGCTTGCTTGAGAGTGTTAAATGCTTTCAAGCACTCATCGGTAAACTCAAAAGGAGCATCCTTAGCTAATAGGTTCGTGAGGGGTGCGGAGATTTGCGAAAAATCTTTGATGAATCTTCTATAGAACCCCGACATGACCTAAGAAGCTATGGATTCCCTTCACGTTTACGGGGGAGGTAGTTGCTCGATAACCTCTATCTTAGCCTTATCTACCTCGATTCCCCTCGGACACTAAGTGTCCCAGGACAATGCCCTCTCGGACCATGAAATGGCACTTTTCCCAATTAAGTACCAAATCTTTGTCCCGACACCTTTGCAAGACCTGTCTAAATTTTTAAGACAATGATCGAAAGTTTTTCCATAGACGGTGAAATCGTCAAGAAAACTTCCATGATCTCTTCGATCATGTCCGAAAAGATAGACATCATGCACCATTGAAATGGCCGGGTGCATTACACAACCCGAACGACATCCTAGGTACGCGTACGTGCTGGTAGGGGTATGTGAAAGTTGTTTTGCTTTGATCATCGGATGGATGGGAATAAAATGATATCCCGAATACCCATCAAGAAAACAAAAAGGAGTGTTTCGCTAACCGTTCCAACATTTCATCAATGAAGGGGAGCGGAAAGTGATCCTTCTTTGTTGCCTTGTTAAGTTTTCGGTAATCAATACACATTCGCCATCCACGACGGTCCGTTGAGGTATGAGTTCATTCTTAGCATTCTCAATGATTGTCATTCCTCCCTTTTTGGGAACCACTTGGACTGGGCAAACCCAATCGCTATGTGGCTGATAGATTATCCCGTGAAAAAGTTTCGGGACTTCTTTTTTTCACGACTTCTCATCGCATCATTCGGCCTACTGGCGAGGTTCAGTAAAGGTGTGCTAGCTGGTTCTATGGGAATGCGATGGGTACGGAGCGTTGGACTTATCCCCTTAATATCGTCTAGACAATACCCAAAGACCGAACTATGTTTTTCTAGAACTGCGATGAGTTTGGTCGTCTCCTCATCACTAAGTTGGTCACTTATTATGCACAGGTTTGTGTGTCGCCGTTCGGGAAAACATATCATAATCCTTTGGGTAAGGGCTTAAGCTCAAGCGGAGGTCTAGGGCGGTTTCTCCCCTATAGGGAGGTCAACTGTCTCCAGAACTCGTCTTTTTCTTCTATGAAGAATTCGGCATCTTTGTCCAAAGACATTTCGGGTGACTCGAACATGTCAAGTCAGCTAGAACCTCTATGGGCACACTAGGGAGATTTGGCCACCGAGTTCCCGGCTCTAGTGACTTGAATCGGGAATGATTCTCTCCCTTAGTTTCATGTTAGTCTCCTCGTTTTTGGCCAGTTGTCAAAGAGAGTTTCCGGGGGTGCCCTATGAGTATGTTGAATTCCTGGATGTCAAAGACAAGAAAGTCCAAGGAGATTTTGACATCTCCATGGTAGAGTGTCACGTTATGTACAATCCCTAGTCCTTATTGACGGAATCCGGCATTCTCAAGGGCCGTGTTGTTATAGTAAATTATTCCATTTCTAGACACGTGGATGTATAGGAATGGAACATTAAGTTCGCTCCAACGGTGGATTATACAAAACATCCACCCAATTCTCGGGATTTTGCAATGGGTGGAAAAGAGGGAGCACGAAATCAATTACGGATGAGAGGCTGCCTTCTACCACCCACTTTGTGCTCATAACAAAGGTCAACTCTCTAAGATTCCTTGAGAAAGAGTTCATCCAAGGGGTTTGCTAGGAGTGACGGGAATTGGTGGTCTTGTGCGACATCCATATTGAGGTATTTCCGAGATTTTCGAAAAGCTCATCCTCGAAAGATCGTAAGATCCATGGGTTCTTCCGTCTTTAGGTTCGTTCAAGAGAGGGTCTCTCTATGGATTTGGGAAAGGTTCGGCTAATGCCGAAGAGACATCTGCTTCACCGGCTCGGGTTCCACATCGATAGGTTCTAAGGAGAGGGTATTCTCCTCGGGATGCGATCCAAGAGAGCCCGCCCTTCTTCGGTGGTTTTGTCTTTCGGAACGACCCTCGGCGTTACATCGAGCAATAGGGCAGAATTTCGTCTAATCCTAACCAAAAGTGTTGTAGGAGTAAATGGTTAGGAATAGATATTCCGGGGCCTCGATCGGGTTAGGATCAAAAAGCGGTCCCGGAGCTGCACCTATGGTTTCGTTCTCTTTTTGTTGGAAGTTGAACACCTCCTGTCGTAGAGAAGAGACACGGGAAATAGGGTAGAATGTGAAGCAAAAATGCTTATGCAATTCTTCCCAATCTCCATTTACTTTCCCTACATTTTGGGTGTACCATTACTTCGCCTTCTCATGAAGAGAAAAGGGAAACAATTTCCATCACAATGTGTCTTGTGACATGCCCGCAATGGTCGTGGCACGCACGGAGTTTCTCAAACTCCCGTAGGTGATCGTATGGGTTTTCATATTCCAAACCCGAAAAGGCTTGGTCCCGAACCATGGCTATAAAGCCAGTGGCTGAGCTCATACCGGCCGTGATTGGTCAAGGATTGTGGTGTTTGAATGAGCTCGCCCTTCGGAGCGTAAAGGTTGTAAATGGTTGGTTGCTCCACGGATATTTTTTCTAAAATAAACAAAAGAAGTGAGCAAGATAGGTCAAG